>VZSZ01002792.1:555634-580223 GCA_013398815.1 Ibidorhyncha struthersii
TGGGGGGTGGTTGCGTCTCTCCCGCCCTCTGGGAGCGGGGCCGTGGCGTGCGCCGCGGGGGGCCGGGGCCAGGGCAGCCCCTTTCGGGGTGGAGAAGCCGGCGGTCCCTGCGCTGCCCGGTGGTGCCCTCTCAGCGGAGCGAGAGCTCCCCGCAGGAGCCCCCCCCNAGCCCCGCTGCGGGACGCAGCGGCTCTTCGTGCTCCGGAGTGATTTCGGCGTGCGGGCCGTGCTCCTCGTCAGTACGAAGGGAGAAGGCAGCCGGCGGGGGGGACGCTGGCTGCTCTGTCGTACTTGTCTGGCGACAGCGAAGAAACGCTGTTGGCTGTGTGCGCAAGAGGTGCTGGCCTCGGACGAGTGGTTTTGCAGCGCTATTGTTTGTACCATCCTCTTAGTGCTCTTGTTGGCTTAAGTCTTTTAAGTGTTTACCTACGTGGAGGCTGTACAACGTGGATGGATGAAAACGAGCTGCGTTTTGTGTCTGATTTCTGTAGCACGCTGCTTTGGGCCTGGCTTCGCTTCGCGGTGGCTCGTGAAAACCTAGAGATTTCAGATGTGGCTGGCTGAATCACTCGGTTTCCTGCTTCGTGGAGGCAGCGAGGTGCAGCGTTTGAACAGGAGACTGGAGGTCTTTAGAGTCGCACTTCTGCTCTGGTGTCAGATGACCTGCCTGACCTTGCACAGGTCACTTTGGGACAGGTTTTCCAAAGTTGCTTAAATCCCCTAATGTTTATTGATTTCAGTGTCATCTCTGCTCCACAAAACATGATCCTTTCACTCTGTGCCTCAGTTTCTTCATACACACAAAGGAAGTTTTCCACAGCTGTTTCTCAAAGGAGTATTAAACCAGTCCCCTTGGAACTGGTGTTATGCAATGCTGGGTATTATTATTCCAGTTTGGCAGCTTAAGGCTGGGTGAATGGAAGCTGAAGCACTTAAGCTTTTACTAAGAAATGGTTAAGAGGTTTAGCTTATTAGCAATTGGGGTGAGGTCACACGACAAGAGTGCTTGATAACAGATAATTACCTATTTCTTACAGCATGTAAGCAGCTTCAAACATCATGAGGGGCTGGCAGGTATCCGTAGAAAGATGTTCAGTGATGATTCCAAATAAACTGACTCTCTGCTGACATTAAATAGGTGTGTTTGGGATACCGGGCAATCCTTTATTCATCTGCACCACCCTCCATGAAAGAGGGCACCCTGCCTCTTAGTCACCTTATAATGAGGATGACAGAGTTTGCAAGAGCAGCAGCGCTGATCAGCCAAGGTGAGGTGGCACTTGACGTGATCGTTGTTCAGCAGTGCTCCTGACAAAACTGGGTTTCCTTTTATCCTCCGTCGACTGTTCTGCTTTTTTCCACAGCTTAGCCCTGCTTTGGCTGTGCATCAGTTGTGAGTTGAGGGGACAGGGTTATTGGGGCCTGGATGTGCGAGGTGGAGAGTGGCCCAAGCGTGTCAGGCCAGAGCCATGGAGGTCTCCTGGCAGGTCACAGCCAGAACTATCTGCCATGCTGCGTTGCTCCCTGAGGGGCTGAGCCCTGGCTTTGCTTGCACTGCTCAGTTCTTATTTCAAGGAGCCTTTTACTTTTTGTAACTTTTTTTTTTAAATAAAAAGCTATGGAGGAAAAAAAAAAAGCCAACACACAACCCTCTTCTGCTTTGAGAGCACCAAACTTCGCGTCTGTTACTTTACCTACATGTACAGGCAGCTTTATCGCTGATTCAACTTCAGAACTGATTCTTTGGGGTTCTGTACTTGCATATTTCCACTTTTCTGGTACTCCTTCATCTCTTTGAAGAGCAGCATATTTCTGGCTTGTCAAAACACTGTTAGCACCACGCAGCAAGTTCTCCTGCAGAATCACAAATCTTCATATTGAACCCAGGTGTTCTCTAAAAATTCAGATTGAGGCAAATACGCCAATAGAACTTGAAAAATACCCCAATTTAAATACAATGAGAGAATCAAAGGACTAGACAAAGACTTCAGAAGGAATATATTAAATTACATAGGGGTACTCTGGAACAAAACCAAATTGTCAGTCAAACTATGAAGATCGGAGAAGATCCCTAAAAAACAAGTACTGTCAGAAGATAGGTCCAAAAATAGATCTAAAGCTTCAACTCCCAACATAAATAAACCAGCGTGACGTTTGAAGGGATCTGATCTGTCCTCAGTATTGAATCCAAAATTGTGGATCAGTTCTTTTGAACAAACCGACTCCATCTGAGAACTTTTTCTGGGAGTGTATGCGTTGCATAGTAACACACACCACAAAGTGCAGAGAAAATTTTGGGAGCACTAAGACCCATAACATCAGCTGTAATTATGAAAAGTCTGCTTTGGCAGAGAAAGACTTAAAAAAGAAACTGGCAAATTCACTGATGTTTTGAAATTTCAGATCTAACAGAGATTGTGTAGTGAATGTGTGTTGCTTGCAGCCCTCTTTGTTCTCTGAATTCAAAATAACACATAGCAGTGTGTTAATAATGCATATGGGGTTGCAGTGCCTCTGTCATCACAGTGTTGAGATTAGGTTTGAGACTTACAGAGCACCTCTAATTTCAGAGATAGTGAAAGATTTTTTTGCTTTCTGAGCTGGTTAAAATTTTGTGGGTTTTCTGTTATTTGATGAGTTAAATACCAGCTTCTGAACTGGTAATTACTATTACCGCCCACCTGCTTTTGTGATACTTGGCTTTATGTTCACTCTATCCTCATCTTCTGAATGACTTTTATAATTTAGAGACTTGTTATGCTCCCCCTTTTTTTAAATGCAAGTTGAAAAACTGAGGTAATTCACTGTTCTGTCAGCGAAGCTCATGATTCTCTAGAGATTCGTTTCTTTTTTCATTTATTGTATTGCTAAATGTTGTTATTGTTAGTTCTGGAATTTGAAAATCTATTTTAGAACTGGATTTGCATGAGGAAAAATACCAGTGGGAGGGACTTGGGTTCTACTGTCTGTAGTAATTTGCCTGGTTTTGTAGAGCAGATGTAAATAATACTGCCTGCGCTTTACTGCTTTTGCAGCGTTGATTCACTTGTTTCTCAGTGGTTTTGTATTTTCTTTACAGTTGTTATGCTACTAGTTTTAAGGAAAGAAAACAGAACATCATAGAATCCTCTAGGTTGGAAGGGACCTTTAAGATCATCCAGTCCAGTCATTAACCATTTCATTGATTCTTGAGCATTTGCCGTTTGCTGCCTGTGGCCTTTTGATGCCTTACAATAAGGGTGCTTTCCTGACCTCTTTCAGTTCAGATGAAGCCTGTGAGAATAAGTCATCCAGCCTTTCCCTGCTGCCTAAAAACCACATTACACAAGGGGTGTAATGCAGGTACATGTGTGCTCCATTGTATGCTTGTACCTGCTATGTGACTGGAAGCGTCAGCTCCGGCTCCTATATAGAGCATGTAGTGCATGTTACAAGCAGGGCCCGGTGCCTGTGCTCCTGTACATATGTGTTATTTTGTCATGTTGACCAAACCCCTCTCCAGTTTTGATGGGAAACACCTGTGGGATTGTCATGTGGCAGCATATGTGTAGCCACGTGATGAAAAACTGATTGAAACAGGGAGCAGAGTGCTGTGTGTTATACCACCGTCTTAGAAAGTAACGTGCGCTACTTTTCTGTAAGAAACTTCTAGGAAACTGCCTCTAAACTTTTATGTGTTGCAGTTAAGTCTTACACTTCGTAGTTTCTAAAGGTCCTGATGCTGTGGAAGAGCCCTTCAGACTAGATGCTGCACAAAAGATGCTGCCACAGAGAACTTCATAACTGAGAGGCTTTGCAGGCTAGTGCTATTCTAGCTGCCTCTGTAGAAGAGACATCACAGCTGGGGAATACTGAACATAACAGAAAAATAACAATAGCGTATTTAAAGTACAATGAGTAGTTATGGGTAAGCTCTGATAACTCTGCTTGTTTTGCCTGGATTTGCAAAGTAAACCCGTCAAGGTCCTGAAGCTGTGTGTGTTTCTCACGAGAACAGGGAAGGTTTTTTTTTCCCTGCTTTTCTGAGTCAGTATTACAGAGTTCGTGCAGAACTGTTGATTTGTTTCCATTTGCAAGGCACGGTGCTAAGCTTAATGTATATGGGAAGAAGTTCCAAGTTTATGAGAAAACTGCTAAAGTGTCATCTGCACTGGAGGCAGGACAAAAAAGGTAGTTGAGCTTGAAAATCATTGTTTGGTTTTAGGATTTTTCTGAACCTTGAAGTGTCAAAATGTGAGCTATACTTTCTGCAGTTAATCTCATGGATGGTAAATTTAGACCTTGCCTATATGTATGCTTACAAATAGCTTAATATCTTCTAAATTAAGTTTATAAAAACTCAGTGCAGTTTATTATATGTACTTTAACCTAATTTATAACTCTTACCACTTTGAGTTTAATTCCATAACCAGATTAAGACATTCCATGAAGCAAGAAGGATCAGGAGGATAGGAAGGTAGCACAGGGATTGTGGGCATTTTATTGAAGCACTTCAGAACCCAGTCTTGGCTTTAGAGTGGTGTTTGACTATTAAGTTCTTTTTACGTGTATATGTGGCTTGTTAGTGTATAGATTGGCTTGCTAGGTTGGGACATTTCTTCTGTGAAGAATGTATTATATTTAGTTAATCACCAAATACCACAGACTCTGCTGCCATCTCCTGAGGACGAGAGAAATGATGCGATGCATCCTCATTTGCCACATTAAATCTCTTCTAAAATGGGGAATAATGGGTGATGGTTGAGCCAGAAAAATCCTTTTATCCAAGTGGAAGTGATTCAGAACTTGTAGAGCCTGCCCATTTGGCAAGCATTAGAAGTGTTCAGACCAATAATCTGAGAAGGCGCTAGATATTTTTACCCGGAGGAGGAGGAAAGGACAGGAGAAGTCGGATCTTTATATTTGTTTGGGAATTGATAAGAGAGAAGTGCAGTACCTCCTTGCATCCCTTCTGCTCCAAGTGAGGCAGGCAATGTCAGGATTACTTTCTGTTCCCTGCTGAAAGAGGGGAAGGGAAGAAATGACCAGTGTGGGAGTTTTAAAGGAGCAAAAGTTTGTCAGGAGGGAGATTTGAGGTAAAGAAACGGGTGGGAGGGGAAGAGAGAAGCAGTCTATTTGTAGAAGAATTGCTGGTTATTTGGAGACTTGGACTTGAAGACCTGCGAGTGGAGGAGCACGGCATTGAAATGGGGTAACTGTGTATTTGTGTCAAAGCATATTGAAATAATTCATTATGGGAAGGAAATGAAATGAGGCTTTACAGAAAATAGAGCCAAAACCACTTCCAGAACGCTGTCACTAGGTGACTAAGATTAAGATATTTGAATTTTCCTGGGGGCAGAGTAATTTTTTTTAAATGGATTGAAAATACCATGCTGCATGGTAAGATCTTGATGCATGAAGTGCTTCCTGAGCTCACTTGGCCTTCCTCCTCCCTCTCCTCATTCTTTTCCAGGCTCCATGTGATTTTTGGCCTGTAGCAGACTAGAATCTTGATCCCTGAGAAAATTTCCCACCATTTCCACCATCTGTCCACTGTACTTTTCTTCTCTTGAGAGTATGGGGTGAGACCTAGGGTAGCAATTTAAAACTTGTAAGTTTTCTCTACATGGCACTTGGAATTTCTTTTGTGTAAAGATCAAGAATTAGGTTGAAAATTGAAATTAAAGGAGATTTGTTTGTTTTTTAGTAAGTAGCTCTATAGCACAGATTTTCATTTGAAAACAATTCATTCTTATTCAAAACTGGGAAAAGGAAAGGAGGTAAAAAATAGCTTTTTGTGCTTGGTAAGTTAGGTGCTTGCAATGATTGTTGCCTTAGAAGTATGTGAAGGTAGGCGCATAAAACTGATAGCACGTTCTGTTAATTTTTCACAGTATGTTCTTTATATAATGCATGATTTGAACACCTCAGAAACCACCACCAACACTGGGACTGAAATCTGAAGTATAGGCAGGAGACCTGTAATGACCTGCCATTTTTTCTTTGCTAATCTAATGGACACAAGCATTTGTAAAGAAAGGTGTTTCACTGACTTATAGAAATAGTTTGTGTGAAGCAGATAATGCCTTTCTCCTGATATGTCAATTCTATAGTTTGTTACCTAATATAAGTACAAGAAGTGCCTTTGAGCGATATAGATTTATGTAAATAAGGCACTTTGTGAACCCAGCATCACTTCTGTTTTGAATTTGAAGGTAAGCTTCTGCTCTCACCTGAAGGTCATCAGGTACTTCATGAACATTAATTAGCGAAGGTTCATGATCTCCTGGGAGGCAAGTAAGGGTTATAATTGTTATATCCAGGGACACTGAGAGTATGGAAAGGGACAGTAACTTGTAAAATGTTTCAGGGTATCAGTGATGGAGACACAAAACTAATTTTGAGCTAAGTTGTTTCAAACTGGCAAAGTACTTCCGCTTTGCAATCATGGTTCAAAATCTGAATGTTCACGTGAGCTTAGTTGACTAATAAGGAAAAGTGGTTAGACCAGCAGTGGAGAGTTAGGATTTCTGGTAGCTCTTTATCTGATGGATGATCACAGGCAAGTTGTTTCCTCTTTCACCTGACTTTGATGCACCTGGGATAGGCAGATATAATATTTAAGCCTTTGCCTTGTGAGGCGCTCTGAAGCGGCAAAGTATTACAGTGATGTACATATGGCTGCTTTTCTGTTCTAGACCAACTACATTTATTTCTGATTCAATTTTGGAATTTGAAAATCCTGTCAGCTGGGCATGGTGATTCCTGAGATAGCTTTTAATTTTCTTGGGAAAGTTTATTTTTATTTGACACTTATTGAAATGACCTCACTGTCTCCCACTTGCCCTCGCCTAATCAGACAGCTGAAATGCTTCATGATTGTACTACTTTAGCTTTAGGGCTGTCTCTTTCTTTTTTTTTTAGCTCAGAGTTGAGTCTAGATTTGAAGTCTAGTACAACTCTCGAACAGGTTTCATCTGGGAAAACTGTAAGGCTATTACAGTGTAACCTTGCTTCTTGTAATGTGAAGACTGGCCAATCTTTTGTCCAGTGGTCAGGTTTTCTAGGCTGAAGCAGAGTGAATTATCCGAATATAATGAAGTAACCTTGACTGTAACACATTGTGTATTTTCTCATTATAAAGGAGAGAGGTGAGGAGGGTCTGAAGTATGTCTTGGAGAATTATGACACGTGCCAGTGAAACCTGTTCACACTGAGACCCGTTTGAATTGCAGGTCTTGAGGGAAGTCTTCTGTTAATTCTGATTCTAAAATTGCTGTACATCACTGCCTTTCTACAATCCAGCACACACCTGGGGGTATCTTCCAGCAGAGTATCAGGTGTCATGCAAATACATGTTTTCAGTAGTAAGTGGGGCTAAAGATGATCGGGGGGCTCAGAAGCAAATTGGTAAGACTTTTTGCATGCTAGGCTTGTACTTATTCTTCTGATTTTCTGACAAGTGAAGCAGAGTGGATTTACAGCCCACAGATCTTCTAGATAATTGAAAACATACCAGTCTGCCCACAAGAACTAGACTAACTTGTGCGCCTAGCAAGACAGCTCATCTGTCTTACAGGGGGAAAAAAAAAACAACCACCAAAAAACCCCAAACAAAACAACCCCAAAACACTAGAGAGGCTCTTTTGGCTTTGGAGTTGAATCTAAGCGAAGTCACACCCTTCAGGTCTATAGCTTTCATAGCTCTGGTTTGGTTTTATTTTATGAGTGGATTATCCTGTCTAGACTCCTGCTTTGACTTGGAAGCCAAAATAGAAGTAATAAAGCTAGCTGGCCGCTTAGCGGGTGACAAACCTTCTCTGAAGTCCTCTAATTTGTTAGGGCCGTTTTCTCCCCTGTGCTCCCTCTCCTGACTGTTTGATGACACCTCAGTAAGTTTTGCAAGTTGCGGATACAGCTCTGCTAAATTTAGCATGCCAGATGCCTTCAATAAGCTCGAGCCCAGCTATCAGTTACACCGAGATCTGTTTCAGTCAGGCACATCCCTCTGGGGAGAGACTTGCACTATTTAAAGTTGAATGAGACTGAGATTCTTACAGCATTAAGAAACTTGGAATTCCCCCTTTTTCTCCCTGATGCTGGTTCTAAACTAGTGTTCAACACTCGCTGTTCCCTGGGTCTGAATTTGTGTTGCCTTTTGAACTGTAACTCTGGAAATTGGCTTCATCTTGAGCTATCATTCTATATAGCAGTTCTCCTTCGGTATACAGCAAGAGGCAAAAGGCAGCCTTAGCATAAGCAAATGCTAATGTCTCATTTAGCCCGTGTTACTTCCAGTCTGAATTTAAGACATCATAAGAAAAATAGTGTCCAAATCACAGCCCTGTAGTAGGCTGCAGATAGAGGAATGCAGCTGCACTAGGACTAATCGGATTGCATTTGGTCCTACAAAAAGTGCAAGGGTTTTTCTAGCAAGTGCTTGAAGGATCTTGGGGGCACTGGCGTGCAAGAGCATAAGCGTTAATGCTGATATTCTGGGCATGCATTCAGTTTCAGTAACTGCTGCATGTCACCTCATTAAAGTCCCACTTCCACTGGGATTTTGTGGATCACTCTTCACTTCTGCTCTTAACATCGCTGGGCAGTGTCACTGTGTGCTTTTAACAATCAGCAGCCTTACGCACCAGAAACCAGTTCCCTTCACTAGTGAAGTCTCTGTGTGTTTTTTCCTCAGTAACCCAGTCATGGTATGTTGCAGTTGGGAGAAATGCAAACATAGTCCTAGGATATGTCAGGGAAATGCTTCTGGTAGAGACAGGAAAAACTTACTGCCGTTGTACAAGGCAATAATAAGCATTTGGGGTGCTATAAGCAGCAAGGAGGCCAGGAGCTTAGCTTTAGTTACAAGAAGGAAAGTATAAAGAGGTCATGATAGCTCTCTGAAAAGGCATGTGGGATGGGGTATGTTGGTACCCATCAACTACTGAAGCTAACGAGCAATGAGAGACAGCATACAGGTAGAGCTTGAGTACATTTAGAATGGAAATCAGGAGAAAGCTTAGCTATGAGAATAATGGTAGCTTAGGAACAGCCTTGCAATGGAAGATGATGAAGAGGCTTCAGAGGGCTGGTATTCCATCTAGGAAAGGGTATGGGTTTGTAGAACACTGTAGTAATAAGAGGACTGACATGACAAGCCAAGAGTCCCTCATTCTTTCATAATAAAAACACATGCTTGGGATGTACATCAAAGTAATTTATGGTTTGAGTACATACTATTTAAACAGACATATTTAGCATATTGATTTATGCTTCCTGCAGTGTTTCTCAAACTTTTTTCATTTATCCTCCCTGATAAATTACTGGCCCTGGTGCAACTCTCGAGCAATGAGGAGACAGCTAGTGACAGAGCACAGGAGGCAGGCAGAAGGAGGTGGCAGGAGGCAGCAATGAATGTAGCAAGTGGTGAGAGATAGAGGGGGGAGCCTGAGGGCTGGAGGAAGTCTGTCAACAGCACTTTTTAGCCACCTACTACTGGAACTTGTTTTTCTGGCCTGATGCCAGCCTCAGAGGTGATGTCTTGGCTCACCAGCTACAGGCAGCCTTAGACTCTGCGTCCGCAGTTATTTATTTATTCCCTGAAACCTTCTTGGTGAAGGTCCATCTTCTGGCCATGGTCCCTTTCTTGGCCATCTTGTTCTGGCTGCCCCCGACAATATATCTTTGTCCTGTTGCACTGTCATCAGAAATATTCCATAGTGACTGTCTTCTAATGCCTTATTTCTTATTTCATTAGTAACTAATTAGTTTAAAAATAATATTGGAAAACACACTACCTGATAATAGTCTGTGTCAGAGATTTTTTTGTTCAAGTATAAAGAGGGACCTGCTATAGAGTAACTTTGCCATCAGTTCATTGGAAGAGTTCATGCTAGTGTTACTGATCTACTGAAGCTTGGATTTACTGATACAAAAAAATATCACCAAGGTGAATATCCTATTAAATCTTTTGGACAAGAGGTCTAGGCTTTCAAGGGATTGAGTGTGAATGTGAGGGTTTTCTCTTCTCTTTCTGACCTCCTACTGTGCAGCTAATCTGATCTAACTGAGCAGTGGAGACCTGCTGCCTTTGGTTTCCACTCTGATGCAGACTGCAGCAAAACAGGTTGCTGAGTCTTCACTCCTAGTATGAGATTATTGAGGTCCTCTATTCCAGCAAACTCTCTCCCAGACACAAATGTACCTGGGAACCCACCTGTCACAGTTTTATTCCTACCCTTTGTGAGGACAAGGTAGCAGCATTGCTGGCTGGAATTAGAAAAGGGCACAACTTGCCTTCTGTGTGCTTAAAGAAGCCCTGCCATGCTAGGCTGAACAGCTGTGCTAAGCTGGGCGTAAAACAAGCATTACAGTTACCTCACTGTCTAATAACTTTGATAGCATGCTCATTTACAATGGGAGTACTTCTGTGATGCGAGGAGATCATCCTTACTAGCTTAGTACTTAACTTTATGTTGGATTGTAATTATCAAAGGGGCTTGCACAAGTTTTGATACTTGAAAGGAATCTTAATATTGAGGCAAAAATAATCTAGAAGATGGAAGAGGCTGTGAAACAAAGGGCTGGTGGCAGTAGGAGTCACAGAAAAGAGACACTGAAGACTATTTCAGCACAATATAGTGGTTTATAGCTAGAAACTTTAGAAATACATCCCATTGCTGTTGCTTGTAGTATGCTTGAGTATCTTGACATGGATGAGATGCAAGAATATGCGGACTGATGCTTCTTTTGTCATTCTTGGGATCATTGTTTGGGAAAATACTGTCCAGGTCTACTGAGATGTCTCTCAAGATATTGCTGTATAATTGGGCAGAGCTCAGGGCAAACTACAAGGACTCATGGCTTAGCAATTGCTCTTGCGGTGAGGGGCGGGGCGTGAAAGATCAATGTGTTCTGTGTGGTGGGGGGGAAGATGAAAAGCTGCCTAGAACAATTTGCAAGCCCCCATACTGTCATGGGATGATTGACACCAGAGGGCTTTTTAATGTCTTTGGCAAATCTAACAAAATGTTAGACTTTGGAGTCAGCAAAGTTCAATATGTAAATGCCAGCCATTAATTCTAAGTAGTTAGACCAATTAACTGGAACATATTAATTTGATGGAGAATTACAAAATCATCAATAGTCCATTAGTTAATGCTAGATGGTTCTCTAAAAAGGATAGGCACTACTTACAAATTGTTTAGCTCCTGTAAGGCTCACTAGGGAGATTCTGATCTGTGTCATACCAGTGAGGGGGCAACGGTGATCCTTGATACCTTTGCAGAACTGAGACTGTATTCTTTGCTGTAAAAGAAAAGGAGAAAGTGGATGTGAGGGTAAGTTATGCGTCTTGAAGTAAACATTAAAGGCTCCATTCCTGTAGATTTTTCTGATAGTTTTGCAGGCTGCAGTACAATGCCTAGAAAGCATTGTATATTTATCACCCATCGTTGGTAGGAACAACTAAAACTGATGTGATATTTGAATACTAATCGTTTAAGGGTTTTTGATGTATAATAAAGTTTAGTTAATAAAGCAGAGACAGATTATACTCCGCATAACTTGGTACAGTTCTTGAAGAAAAAAGTTGTTGGTTATTACCTTCTCTGTGCTGTTGTGTCCTAGGCATCAAACTAGCTGAAAAAACAAGCTGCCTAGGCACAAGAGGCATTGGAGATGGAAAGCAGCTACTGCATATTACTAGAATGAACTTTAAAGCCTGATGTAAAAGGATCTTTGAAAACTGCCTTTTTGAAACAGAATTTGACTTTTTTTAAGACGGCAAACAGTGTCTTTACCAGTGTTTGAGCAGAAAACAACCTAGTTGCCTGTACGTATTCAGTAAAACAAGGCTGAGATGAACCCAGAATTGTGTGCATTTCTAACTCGACATGCATTGGCTTTGTACCTGCCTACGTATTGAGGTGATTGTTTGGGAAAAGATTTTTATTATCTTTCTTTTATTTTTCATTCTTATAGTCCATTTTAAAACTGTCTGCCTGCACCCAAGAAATTGGCTTGGGGAATATGAACAACTAGTCAACTAACTTATATATTTTTTATTTTTTTTTAATTTGCTTCTGTATATATAGTAGTTCTGTCAGGAGGTTAGTCTTAGAAAAGAGAGAAGCTTGGTCTCTTTCTTCTCAGTATAATTCAGAGCAGTACTGGTATTTTAAGGCTGTGATTCTGCTGTCAGTCAAGAGGAAGAATGACTTTAGTGATGATCATAATAGATTCATATATCACCTTGACAGTGGCACACTTGCATATTAACAAGCTTAATAGGAGTTTGCTGCACACAGTATTGTTGCTTTTAACAGGCAGATGTCTAGTCATGACTTTGTCTAAGCATAAGCTTTATATTGATAGGCGGTAAAATTAAGGCTGTGTTGAAAGCACGGATAAGGTTTTAATTTTCTTGGTCTCTATTCTAGCCTTCTCTCCCTCCCATCTTGTCTTTGTTGGTTTTAGGTTGTTTTTTTTCCCCCTGTGATCTTGATGATCAGTGAGGGAATTAATGGGATAAAATTAAAGCTAATACTTCTGCAGAGATTAGTGTTCTCCTGTCCTCCACCCAATAAAACCACTCATATACTATGGTATGTCAGTGTTAAATGTGACCTGAGAAACTTCTGACTGTATAGTACTGACTGAAATTGGGTTGGGGGGTTAAATCAGCCACCAACAGAAGACTTAATTGTATGGGTTGAACATTGCAGTTCAGGTATGTATTGAACTGATTATTAGAAATTTTGCAGTGTATCAGATGTTAAGCATGTTTTGATTTGTTCCAGTAGCCGGATCGAGCTGGGAGATGTGACGCCACACAACATTAAGCAGCTGAAGAGGCTAAACCAAGTCATTTTTCCTGTCAGCTACAATGACAAGTTCTACAAGGATGTACTGGAGGTTGGGGAACTAGCCAAATTAGGTACAAATGTTCTTGCCAGTAATTGTGTGCTATGGTGGTAGAAGTGCTCCTCATTGCTATCCATAATGGTTTTGAATAGCAGATCCTTCTATTTGTTGTTTTATATAATGAAAAATAACCATTTGGGAACCTCATAAAAGCCACAGCCCCAACCTCAGAGGGTTTGTGTTCTAAATAGATTCCGTTTTACTGGGAATAGGGATGTTTTCTGTTACAGCAGAAAACTTGAGATGTGTGCTGCCAGCTTACCTCCTGATGTCATTGCTAGTTGGTTTAAACTGTAATAAGCCAACCACTGTGTCAGCACAATTGGTAACTTTACTCCAAGTGTTAAGCCACAATGTATATATGATATTTTTATCTGGATGGGAGAATTAGCAAGAGGGAAGGAAGGAAGATATAGGGTGTAAATGAATCAGCTGTATGTACAGTTTGAGATTTGTGACTGATAACTCTTTGTTTCCCTCCCTGGCAGCCTATTTCAATGATATTGCAGTGGGAGCAGTGTGCTGTAGGGTGGATCACTCCCAGAACCAGAAGAGACTGTACATCATGACACTCGGATGCCTGGCACCATACCGAAGGCTAGGAATAGGTAAGGAGGATCTTCTTTTGTATCTGAGTTATCGAAGAAACCAGATTGCTGTGCAGCCTTCTAAATGCTCTTTCAGATTTTTAACCAAGATAGTGTACTTTGAGACCACTGATTTCTTTGGAAGGGGCTTTGGGGAAAGAGTATGATTTATGATGTGCTCTTTTTTTCCTGCCTTTCAGAAATGGACTTTTTGTAGAACATTCTAATTCAGGATTTCACATTATTTTAGTCTTAATCATATTATCATACTGTGATGTAAATACTCTGCTTCTACAGATGTGAAAATTGATGCACAGAGAAATAATTTGTCAGAGGTATGCAGCCAGTATGCAAGTCATGTATAAGCAGAATACAGCATTCCTTGATTGCTTTGTCTCTTCACTGTTCTACATGAAGGGTGTTTTTTCATTTTGTGTTTGTTTTTCTTTTTGTCCTTACTGAGTATTGCTCCTCAGGGGTAGTACCTGCTTTCTGTCTCTACTGCAATTAGTTCTTTTCTCCATGTTGCAAATCCATAAACCAGATTAATCAAGACCTTTCAGTAATCTGTTTGCTTTGACAAACTGGAATTAAAAGAGAACTTTATTTTAAATTACTTCACTAGGCCCTTATTAGGAAACCTCAACCAATGCTCTTGCTGCTTTATACATTGTTTTGACCATATTTTGAAGTGAGTTTGAGACCTTGAAGCTAGTATTTAAATAAGCTGCTTTATACATACACTTCTGGGCTGTTGGGTTATTTTTCTCCAAAGAAACAATGAATTAAATTTTGTGAGCAGTCGGAAAGATAGTGCAATACTTATACATTATGTTTTATTTGCCTTTCCTAGTTCTCTCAAGCTCTGTCATTTTAGCCTACCTAGAGTTAACCTGCCTCTCCTCAAGAAAGCCCTTCGCTAAGTACAGACTTGATGGTGCACTTCTGGTTTTCTTAAGTATCTCTTTACCTTTCGGCAGGAACTAAAATGTTGAATCATGTCTTAAACATCTGTGAAAAAGATGGCACTTTTGACAACATCTATCTGTAAGTAAATGAGCTACACTCGTGCATTTTTGGAGAGATGGTAGAGGCACATATGGGAGCAAAGGGAGGGAGTTTCAAGAGCATTTTTAGTATGTATTTCGGTGAGATCACAGGACATCTTGTAAGTACTAGCAAGAAAGCTAGGGGTCATACTCTGGGCTTGCTGTGTGATGCTGAGAAAACCAAAAGTTAGCTTGCTTTAGAAGGGCTTCTGCAAATTTGCTGAATTGGAAAGTAATTTAGTTAGAAGATGATGATCTATAGCAGCATCACACTGTATGATTAAAAAAAAATTTTTGTGATTTTTTTTTTTTTTTTTACCATACAGTGTCGTCCTCAGAATGGAAAATAGTGCAAAACTTGCGTGTAGTTTTGATGCATTTGCTGTCTGTCTTTTATGACAGTACTGTGTAGGTTAGAACATCAGCTCAGAGCTGCTTGCAAGCACTCTAGGTTCTCATTCAGTAGCAAGGCCCAACTGCTCATTCCCATTCTTGCGCTGTGCCAGGTCAGCTGTTTGCAGCAACACAGTAAACTAGGTCAGTGACCTGACCCAGCTGGGGAAACTGGTTTTGGTTTTGTTTCTGGGTGTTGTTTTTGGTTTTAGCGTGTTCTTTTGGGGAGGGGGGAGGTAGACAACTGCATGTCTACATAAGCATTTGGCATGATGCAGACATGAGAACAAGCACTGGGGTAGAGGACAGGGCTGCCTAAAAGAGCACCGCCATCCTATTAGATGGCCATGGAAACAGAGCCTGAAATCTGTAGATGCCAAAGCTTCGCTTCCCCTTTGCTGCTGGCTGCACACTTCTGCTTCTTCTTGTGCATTGGTGTCTGTGTGAATACCAAGTAAGCTGATGCAGGTTTTGAACAGGTTGCTTCTCTGAGCCAGCTTCTTCGTTGTCCATCACTGCTTGCTTACACCAGTACAAGCATGATGCACTGCTAGGGAGAGTCCCACAGCAGGTACGTCTTGGATGGACTTATGCTGCCACAGAACTGCCCCCTGAACTCTTTCCAGGACTGCTGAAGATGCTTAGTGAGAAGTGTTTTGTACACTGATATCACTATAAATGGAGTGACTTTCTCCTCAAGCTTAGTCCATCTCTGCCAAGGAGATGCAAAGTCTTCCAAGACCTCTACTGTTGTAGATTTGTGCCATCTCTATAAGAGGAACAGGTGTTTTAAAGAGGAGTTCGAGTAAAGCTACTTTTGGCTTGTATTCCTCCTCTCCTGCCTCAGAAGAATGGTGATGAAATCTCTCCAATGCCTGCTAGTTGGCACAGGCTTTTTTGCTTTTGGACTGTGTGTGCAGTGAAGGAACTGCATGCTATTTTTAATGCAAAAAACAAATCCTTCTTAATCCTTCCTTCCCCTTCCGAGAGTAGGTTTCTGGGATGATGATAAATAGCCCCCACAGTTGGGCATAACCAAGTTCTTCTAGTAGCCCATTGATTTTATTACTGTGTCCGTTGCTTATGCATCTTCTATCTGAACATATTATGCAGCTTAGCACCCAATTTGATATCAGTGGCTAAATTTGTTGTTATTAAGAAGCTTCCTTTTAGCTATTTGGTGTTTATTGGGCTTAAAAGTAAGATCTTTTGTTTTGTTCTGCTGTTGCTTCCAGAGTTGCTTTGGTTCTATGGTTATGCAGCATGTTGTCATGACAAAGTGATTCATGAGCTTGTGCAGTGCCCACTGAATTTTGGGAGTGTTTAATGAATGCCTTTTGCTGAGCCAAACATCTCTCCTTTTTTTTTTTTTTTTTTGATAGAACTTGTGCAAATAAATGTCCTAGTTGCTTAGAATGAAGAACTGATGGCTGTTTGTTTTGGAGGCCTTAACTCTTGAAATATGCTAGCAAGAGCTATAAAACTCGGGGGGAGATAGATTAAAGGGGAAAGGACTTTGTAAATCCATAGGGCTTCTTTGTGCTGCCATAGTTGTTTTTTTGAGGAGAAGGGGGTAGTTAACAGTAAGGAAGGAGTTCAAATCCTATCAAACACTATTGCCAGTTTTGCATTGCACTGTGTAGGGATCATCCTTCAGACAACTGGTTTGGTCATCTAAGAAGTGTCACTAGAGGAAGTTAAAATTGGCTCTACAGTGAAACTTTATATTTCCACAAAATATCTGTCAGATTTAGAAAAACAGAAATTACTGAGCTAGTAATGCTTCAGAGTCTCTCTGCTATTTGTGTTCCTTAAAAGAGCTTTCCTGAGGGGAAACATTTGCCACTTCTCAGAAGGATTGCCACAGGCTGTCCAGGAGCTGTGTTAGCTCAGGATTGTTTTGGGAAGACCAAAATTTCCAGTCCTGAATTTACACCATCATTCCCGTTTCTATCTAGATAGCTCCTTTTATCTTTGACCATTCTGAGTGTGGAGGTAGAATACTGTACTGCAGAAAGTTCTAATACCTGTCTTTCTATTCTCATTTCTGTCCCAGGCATGTCCAGATCAGCAACGAGTCCGCAATTGACTTCTACAGAAAGTTTGGCTTTGAGATCATTGAGACGAAGAAAAACTACTACAAGAGGATAGAGCCCGCAGATGCTCATGTGCTGCAGAAAAACCTCAAAGCCCCTTGTCTTGGCCAGAATGCAGATGTGCAAAAGACCGACAACTGAACAAAACCCCAACGAACACTTTCTTGCACTTGCTTGTCGCCAAATAAGGAAAGAGAGGCCTCTTGATTTTTTTCTTGATTTTTTTTTTTTTTTTTTTTACTCCACCCCTTCATCCTCTTAATTTTTTTTCTTGACCTCTCTCCAACAAAATTTAATGCTTCTTCCAAGGATTTTCCAATCATGTTTGGGGTTGGTGTTTTGGTTTTTTGGGTTTTTTTGAGCTCTCCCTTTTGGTCTTTTTCGGTTTGGGGGTTTTTGGGGTTGTTTCTTTTTTGTTGTTGGGGTGGGAAAAGGTGTGCAGATCTCTTAAGTTTGAGGTGTGGAGGGCTTGAGCAGGTTATCCTGATGACAAGTTTCCTTCAGAATTATCTCTTTCAGTAAGCAGAATGTAAATCCAATGGGGGGGGAAAAGGAAAAGCAATATCTTATCCTTTGACTCCTACATTATTGTGTTTTTTATAACCTACAGGGTACTTTACTCCCCCCCAACCTTTGAATGTTACTTCAGTACTTCCCACTCTTCCTCTTAATTCCCCCCGCCTCAAAAAAGTATGTTTAGTTCTTCCCAATATTTTTAAGTATGGCTTTTTCCTCCATCTTTTGCTCAGAAGGGCGGGCTACTTTACCATACCTTTTCATTCTGCCTGGGCTGATCTTTTTGAATGCTTGTTTTTTTTGTTGTTTTTTTTTGTTGTTTTTTTTTTTTTTTTAATACTCCTCACCCAAGCTGGTGCTACACTTCTTAACTGACTGAGAGGAGGGTTTAGAGTGGTCTTGTTTTTTCTTATTTTCATTTACCCAATTCCCAACAGACTTCTGCCAGAGTAAGAGCTAGATCTGGTGTTGGCAAGAATAACCGTGTAAAAATACGAATCCTGAGGCAAGACCCTTGCTTTAAAAATGGGTGAAATGCTGTAGGGCTCGTTGACAGTTCATTTTATCTGTGTTGTTGGGATGGGAAAAGTGACTGCGACCACCTTACCAGCTTTGATCACATAAGGCAAGCACCCATCTCCAGATAAATTTGTTACAACTATTAAATCTGTGGTGACAAATCTGAGATGAGGCAAGGGTTGAGGACACCAGGCAGCAAGGCTGAGAAGGCAAACATGAATCTGACCCTAATCACATAGTTTTGCGGGGGTCTCCTGGATTTGCTTGGGATTGGCTTGGCTTGCTGTGTTTATGCCCTCCCTTGGGAGGAGGTGGTGAAGAACTGAACGGTTTGCTCCTTTGAAGATTCTTTTCCTCTTTCCCTGTTCAGTGGTAATAATGCAGTTCTCCTCTTGTGAGAGGGTGATCATGGAGCACCAGAGAAAGCAGCATATATGAGAGCATTTTATGGGTTTGGAAAATAGGCTGACTGGCTTCTTCCTAGTACTGTAACCTCAAAGCTACAGTAAACTCTACTAAGCTCTGCTTTGCATCCTTTCATGCTTTGTTTGCCTGAGCACCAGTGCTCCTTTCTATGCACTGTTGCCAGCGATTTTATGTATGCCAATACAAATACCAACTTGAGCTTGGAGTCTTCTCCAGGCATCTCCAAAAGTGCACTGAGCTGAGACAACACCAACCTGCCCCATCCCCCAAGTAGATATTGAACTGCATTCCGTTCCTGTTTGTTTTTATAAAGTTTAAATCTGCATCTTGACTTCATCTGCTTTGAAAGCCTCCAACCTATAGTGTGCATTGCAGCATACATCTGGTTAGTAGGTGCTGTCCAGCCATTTGAGGGTGACTTGGGAACCAAGGATTTCAAGATGGGAGTTGTGGTGAGGCAAGGGATGGCATGCCTCATTGCACATTATGTGGTCTTTGATACCCAACGGGTTACTATACAAGCTGCTCCAGAATTACTCCTCCTTTCCCAGAGGTGTGTGGTGTTTGTTGGAGTGCATCTTGACAGACCTGTGCTGGAAAACAGCTACTCTGTTTGCTGGGTTTGCACTAATTGAGTCTTGGGGATGGGCAGATCTCTAACAACAAAAGCCCCTCTGCATGGCCTGAGCACCTGTGTTTGCAACACTTGGTGGCAGCCTCTGGCTAGAAAGATGCAAACGGTTTCCTCAGCCAGAGGCAGCCTAGTTTTGACAAAAACTTATTTTTAGTACTGCTAGGACCTGCTCGCACTGGCAGTTGGCAGTTCCAGCATCTTTCTAGAAGGGGACGTATTGAAGCACAATTAGCTTGTCATATGCCAACATAGTTTCCCTGGCCATCTGTAGAGCAAACCAAGAGAAGTATGTGGAAGGAGTGAGATAGTATTGTATTTGAGGATGTTTGTGCAGCACAGCTGTAACTCAGACCATAGCTGCCTCTGGTGCCAAGCAAAGTGCTCTTCATTCTTCTAGAATTAAGTGGTAAGTGTTTGGGTTGGGTAGATGGGTGTGGGGATATGAACTCTTAGGATTTGCTGTTGTCGTAGGCTTCCACAAATCGGTGTGTTTCACAGACAGTTTTCCTTCAGGTTTAAAAGTACAAGTCTGATGTCTGAACTTACTTGGATTAACCTTTGTTTCTGTCTCTTTTTGCTTTGGGCTGCCATCATTCTATGAATGTATCCCTGAAAACAAATCTTAAAGCTCCTGTTCCACAGCAAACCTGCCTCATTGTAACTTCTGATAAAATGTTTTGTAGGAGGTGGACGAGAGAGTAATCGCAAATGTAAGACTCCTTTTCCCAGGGTATTAATCCTGGAAAACGGTTGTTGCATCTTGAACGTAAGGTTTAATCTAAATCTCAAAGAAAGCTGGGTTCCCTGTACATGGATAAAAGCGAGTAAAGGTCAATAGTTCTGAATGACAAATAATTGTACTTTATTATATCAGCTGTTGAGTGTGGGAGGAGAATGCTGTATCTTAGTGCTGTTACCCAGAGACACTGAAATTGTGTGGCTTGCTGGAGAGAACTTCAGTTACTTTGATTGTTGCTGCAGCAGGACCTCCTTTTAGCTTGAAAATAGCAGCTTATGAACAACTAAATTTTTTCCAAAGTTGGGAGTTTCAGTGGGGAAAAAAAACCCACCAGCACTTCCTGTTCTGGATGAAGATCTAGCAAGAAAAATGTATGCAACTAACAACTTCAGAGCATAAATTGTGCATATGTGAGTTATTTCTGAATCTCTGCGACTGGTTTTGTCATACATCGGTTGAGTACGAAGATATTATCTACAAAATGACTCCTACTGGAGGAAACCATGGTACAGGGGAAGAAGAATCATCCAGGAGAGGTATCCCTCATTTTTGGGAGGGGGAAGGGAGAGATTTTATTTTGTGTATACAGAAACTGGCTGAGTTTACATGATGCAGCTAATGGTTAAACCTGCCAACTAAATATGACATACTGTTACAATTGAAACAAACTTATGTGATATTTTGTTAATTCTTGATGGTGCCCTGTGTCTAGTAAAAATTTGATCCTCCGAATTGTTTTATTCTCCCCCATGTTGTAATCCAGGGTCAGCTGCTATGCACAAAGTCTGTGTTTTGTAAAGTGTTTGCTGACTTGGATGTTTCTTTTAAATCTGCAACTGCTTCCCGATTAATTTGGCTAAGACCACCCCTGGTCTCTTGAGTTAAGATTTAGTCAAAGGTATGCTGTATGCAGTTTACAGATGCATTCTCAATGTTACAAGTTAAGTTGCAGGGGGAGCAAATTCTTTACAATAAGATGGTCCATTTTTAATCTGTATCATTGCCCTTGTTGTACATCAGGAGCATGTTTTTGTTTTTCTCAAACTCTTTAGAAATACCGTTCAGAATAAACGTGCACTATTTGAGTTATGTCATTTATGGCTTGTCTTGTGCATTTTTTTGCAGTCCAGCTGTTTCCCTCAGACTTCAGATACAGAATATTCCTCAGATGTTTCATAAACTGTGTAACTTTTAAGATTTCTAACATGAACTGAGTTAGGCTGCTGTGGTGAATGCCATGGGTGTTTGACAAATGAGGAGAGTGGGGTCTGTTTTTTTGTTTTCCCTGAAGTTATGAGCCTTTTCTCAGAAATCCTCTGCCTTGTGGGGTGGGGGGAGGAGAGGAAGAGGAACTGTCCTAGAATATTTTTGCATTGACTACTGAGCAGTCTTGAAACAAACAGACCAGGCATCAAGAACTGTGTTTTTGGCATTATAGGTTAAATATTTTAAAGTATTCAAATTAATTACTAGCTATTGCAAATCTTGACAACAATCTTCGAAAAACTATTGTCTGTATCTGTAAAAGTAACTGGTCTTAAGATGCAGCGAGTAGTCTTTCATATGGACTTTTCTCAGAAAGCTATTTCAGTAAAACTCATCTCTTCTTAACTGTTCCAGTCTCTTCTGTTAAAGGTATTTTCTGTCTGTAGCTTCTTTCTGCTCTTCTGCTTTGAAGTGCTGTTTATGAAGTGATAAAGCTGCACTGTAGTACAGTTTCTGGGGAAAAAGAAATGTTACCCCAAATATTCTCTACCATATTCTGTTCATATAAATATTTTATCAGCTTATTTAAGTTCCTCTGGAAACTGCTTTATGGGTAGATGGAGTTTCTGTGTTCATTAGGGTAGCATGCAAAAGCAAAGCTTGGACTCTGAAACTTGGCTGTGATCTTGAGCTGCTGTTACCAGCTGTCTTCCCTGACCTCTGCTGGTGGGCCTGGAAGGCACAACTGGAGCTGAACTGCTACCAGCAGTGCAACCTTCATTCTGGCCTGCAGCAGCTGCAGAAACTGGAATACTTGCTCTACTTAAACTGCTGCAGCTGTTCCCCAAACCACTCAGCTTTTAGTGATCTCTGTCATGTTCCTTTTCTTCTCCACCCTCATCCCAGTCACCTCTCTAATGGCCTGTACAGTTTAGATAATTCAGTTACTCCTTTACAGGGAAACTAGTACATACCCCGGGATCATTTGTGTTGCCCTTTCCTGAAGCTTTGCTGGTTCTATGGGCAGTTCCATTCCCCTCACTGTATTCAAAACTTGGGGTATTTACGTGGTCCTTGTAATAACTTGTGGTGTACTGTTACCTCTTAGGCATAACAGTTTGCTTTTTTAGTTACTGAGATGACTGTTTAAAGAACAGTTACAATGCTAGGATCTAATAAGTGAGTTGTAAGTCAAGTAATTCACTTCACATGGAAAAACTCCGATTGTTGGTTTTTCCCCAGTGTGTATATCACTCCATTTACCTATGCTGGATATAATTTGCTGTTAACAGTGCCCAGTCACTCAACAGTAGAAGGTTCACCTGGCATTCCTCATTACCTTGTCTAATCTCCAGCAAATTTTAACCTCGCTACTCCCTTTTTAAAAATACTGCACAAATCTTTTTTGACTCTACTGCTGACCTCCCACTAGTGTGAAAACTGATCTTTTATTCTATGCCCTGTCACTTCTGTCTTCTAATCAGGCCTCTGTGAGGATACTGGCCTCTGATCCTCTAGTAGCTTAGATCACTTAAGAGCTTTTGGACAGGGATGTCTTATGTGAAGTCCTCTTGAATATCTCTCAAACCAATCTGTCAGCTGAGTGTTGTAATCTGTTTATGGCAATATTACTTTTCTTCCCATAGGGGTTCTCCAAATCTACTCAACCCATCTAGTCCAGATGCTTTGTATGGGACAAGAGATTGTTGCTCGCTGTTGCCTTATGTCCTTTTCTCTTGCCCCTAAAAAAGCATCAGTTAAACCAGATGATGGAAATGTTACCCTATCCCTCTCTTTTTATCCAGCCTTCTTTCCTCCTCCCCAGTGCTTTAATACTGTAAAAGCATTCAGTTTTACTGCCATTTTGCCTAAAGGCTTTGTGGCAACACCATCTCAAGCTCTCTAGGCTGCTAAATGAGCTGCCAGCTTTCTCTTTCACTCACTTGCATGTATGGCCCATAGTCCAAGAAACTCCTGCACCTGGGGAAAGATGCACTGACCTGTCTTCTGATCACCTTTAGCAGCTGCTATATCATATCATACAAACTTAAGCTATTACTGTTCACTACATTCTTGAATCCAAACGTGCACTAGAGCCAAGTATTATGCCTTCATTCCAAAAAATGGATTCAAGTTGATCTTAGGACTATTTAAAATAAAGCTGCAGAAACTTCCTTTTAATCTGTCATACTAACAACAAATCATCTTATCTAGTAAACGTAACACTTTTCTAAATACTTGAGCAAAACCTGTTTGATTTGGGTTTTGTGTTCTTTTAAGCTATCTTGCCATATAATTGCTAGGATGTAATTCACTACCAGAAACAGGCTACTGATGTTCAATTTCCTGTTATATGTGATTTCACCAGTGGAGTTTTGCCTGCTGCTGGATTTTTGCTACTGTAATCTAACATTGTAATGGTAATATGAAGATTATGAGCTCAAACACTCCAAGGCACAATAGGATGACAGAAGATAAACTTGGTTCTGCTGCTTTGGACAGAGCTGCCTTTTTAGGGAAAATCTTCACTGAAAAAGCACACTACTGTTTAAAAGAAGGAGGAAAAAAAAGTAACTCAGTTTATATTGGAATAAATTGATGGAGCACAGGTATTTCAGATTTCATTTGTCCTCCCCTTTGGTTGTGCCACATCAGAACTAAAAAATACAAAAACTGAAAAAGTGCATTTACATTCATACTTGACATTGTGAAGTTGCTATTTACAGTAACATCAGAGTTTCTCTACAAAAAACAGCTAAGGCCTGAAATTTCTTCACAGCTGGCAAATGAGTCTTCCACTTCAATGTCAGCTGCAAGATTATTTTGCAAGCAGCAGCAATTAAAAATGAAGTATCTTGGTTGTTTGGGTTTTTTTTACATTTGTTTGCTACTGTGACTCATTTCAGCAGCAGAAAAGTTCTTGGACACTGCTTCAGAAACTTGTTCCTGCTCTGTGTTGTATAATGTTGTAGGGAGGTATATGGGGAAAAAAAAAGACATCTATGTTTTCTGTAAGGCCTAAACGTCACAGCTCCGCCTTTTTAGGTTGTCTCAGAGAGAAGAGGCTTTGCAACTCCAGTATCACCTAGAGGTGTGCAGGGATACGAAGTACTTGTAAAATACATTTGGAAAGAGTTCTAGAAAATAACTTGCAGAACAGCTGTGGAAAGAAATGATTTAGGCGGGAAACGGAAAGCTATCTTATTAGGACTAGTAATTGAATTAGAGAGGCACTAGCAGGAAATACAAGCGCAGGTACTGGGGAATTGTTGATGATTCAGAGTCCCTAATTCAGCAGAAGAAACAACACTGTTCTTAAGCTGCGATTTAATTCCTGAGGAAGACAGATGAAGGGTCTTACTCCCTGGAACTAAATAAGCACAGCGTGTCACAAAGCTTGTCTTGAAACAGCTTATTCCGTTAATGAATCGATAGCGGCAGAGAAATAACAGTGACAGAAGTTGGTTGGGCTGCTAATAAACTACCCGCCAGTTACCATGCGGAAAATGTTTGGCCAG
>VZSZ01002792.1:581585-626208 GCA_013398815.1 Ibidorhyncha struthersii
TGGCGGCGGCGGCGGTCGGGCTTTGGCTCCGGAGCGAGTTTCGTTGCTTTGGGATGTGGGGGTTGGCCGCCTCCCTGCCCCGCGTGGGTCTGCGGGCGCGTGTAGTCGGGGAAAGTGTCACGATGACGGGCGCCTGGGGGTGCTTTTATTTTATTTTTTTAAAATCGTTTTGAAATCTTGGATGATCTGAGAGAACTAACCACAAATCGCTGCGCGGAAAGTTAGCTCCAGAGCGAGCAAAACGTGGGCACTGTTTCTCAGCCGTCACGTCTTTTCAGCGTAGTCCAGGGTAGAGAATGCGCTGTGCATCGCCTCTGTGTGCTCTTGTTGTGTGACATCTCAACCTGGAAGTTAGTCAGCTTCAGAGTACAGTGTAGAAGTCCAGCTTTTTTTTATTTAGAATTCGGTCCCTGGAAATTAACTCTTCACGTTTGGTTGTTTTCAGCTTGGTCTCCTAAGGAAAGAAGGCTTATGGACACGCTCTGTCTATTCCCTCTCCACCTAGTAATCTTAACTCCGGCCAATTTCAAACGAATTTGCTGGTGACAGAGGTCTTAAAGAGATTGAAGTCTTTAGTTTCAAGGAAATCAACATCTGACATATGCAGATCATCACAATTATTGCTCACACTAAGCGCAGGGTACCTAGAATCCAGCTCCTTGTGACAGACAGCAGTGGTGATCTGAGTCCATCAGCATACACAGCTGTAGCACATGATGCTGTTTGTCCAGGGAAATTTGAAGGAAAAATGTGGAAGCAAGGCGAAGAAGAAGGGAATAGGGATGTGTTGAGTCACTGGCCATAAGTACATAGAAAATCACACGTCTTTATTTTTACTTTTCACATAATAGTTTGGCCTTTTATTAGACTCCACCCAGACATATGATTATAAAATACTTTTAGCAAAGATAACTTAATGCTTGCATAGTTGAGCATTTAGAAGTCAGGTAATGTAATAGCTTGATTTGGAACCATGATTTTAGCTTTGCTTTTTCATATACAATGCATTGGGGCAATCTTATTTATGTGATTGCGTTACATAGCACTTTAACAAACTGCACAGTATTGTTTGTCACTTACTAATTGTGTGCAGTAACCAGAGAAATAGGAAGGAAGAAGCTCCGTATGGGGAAATGGTTATTATTAAAGGGTTTAGAATTTTTAATTCTAACTTTCAATTAGCGCCATGGTAATGATCCATAGGTACATTTTGGGGTGAAATAGATTTGACAACTGAAAATATGTTTGTTACTGAATGGGAAATAAGCTTAGAAGATGCTCATGTGAGCATGATTTTAAGGTGCATGTATTCAAAAATAACGTGAGATGTGTGAAGCAGTATACGAACAGTTGCAAACTTTGAAGTATTTGGACATTACTTATTCCCTTGGAGACCTACTTATTCCTTTAAGTTATAGATATATCAGAAGATTTTAACAGAGCAGGTGAAAAATGGTGGTAGAGCTTGGAGGAGTCTGACAGTTGCAAAGAGATAATTAGGATATAAGTGCTTGATAGGGGCTTTGCTGCTTTGATTCCTGATTTTCCAAGTAGCGTTCCCAGGAGCTGACCAAGGACAGAGTGAGGGACTGTCACTCAAGCAGCACTGTGATGTGTACCTGGCACGTGCCTGCGGCGTGCGTTGCAGGCTCTACATTTGTAGCTGAAGTTTAGTCTGAAATTCCAAAGACATCTTATGAACAAGGCGGCAAAAAATTCAGTGAATCCCCNTAAGGAGTGTGACATTGTAACCAATCATATCCAGCTTGGATGTAAATTAATACAAATGTATGCCTTGAAGTTGGATACTATGTAGGGTAGAAGAAAGCAGTAAGTACCTAGAGAAGTCAAGAGCTGGGACATGCCAGATTTGACTAGAACTGTTCAGTGGTTTAATTTTTGTACAATAGTGCTTGTGGTTTTGTAGTAAGTTTTTGGATCCAAGATCATCTTAAAAATAACTGTAAATGGCACGTGACTGGGGGGAGGTATAAGTAGTGTAGCAGTTGATATGAAGGGATTCTTAATGAATCATAGTTGTTTGCATTGTAAGAACTTTTTAAAAACGTCGTGAAGTCTATGCCACTTTGAAGGATAGTGAGTGTGTGTTTTGGCTGAGACGTTTTTCAATTAAATAACAGTATTGAACGTTGTCCGTGATTATCAAAATGCCAGTGGAGATGCATGCCTAGCTGTATGTTTAAATGAAAACTGATATGTAAAACATATGCATGCATAGCATCTGACAGCTTTAATTTTCCTAATCATTTCATAATAGGTCTAGTTGTAATTCTCAGGCTCCTGAAGAAGCGTTATACTTGTCTCCAGCCTGAAGGACTGCTCAGCCTTAGTATCACTTTATACCTTAGTTCCTGTGCTAGCATTCTTCATCTCTGTCATGTTTGTGACTCCTTTATTCAAGTTAAGTTGCTCAGGAATGCATTTTACTATTCTGAAGGGTATAAATCATAATGCGAATTGTATGTGTGTGTTCTGGAAAGTCAAGTGAAAACATCTCAAATTGAATGGCTGAGCTGTAGGGCTTCCTTTGTTTCAGATCACAGTAAAACATGTAAAGGTCGCAGCTCCCTGATTAAGAAGCATTGTGCAGTGCCCGGTTTACATAATGCTAACCGAACTTGCTGGTTAAAATACAATTCTGGCTTTACACGTGCGTATCATGTGTCCAAAGTGTACTTTGGTTTGGTCTTACAAGTGTAGCACTGTTGTCATGCTCTAAGTAAGCATGAAAGTGATTCTGCTGTGTGCACAGGATTGACAAATTGTGTGTAAACTAAGTTTGTTTCCTGTATGAAAAGCTATGGCATTACTCTTGTAAGGTGAATGAGTTACTTTTGCAACCATGACATATGATAGCAATCTTTTACATCAGCCATGCTGTTTGCCATTGTGATTCAGATAAGAAAGTGGCAGACTGCTAAAAACGTTTCATGCTTCCTGTTAGCAAGTGTCTTTCTCCGCGAGTTACCTGAATTTATGCCAGGTTAATTGACTGAGATGAACACCGTGAAATGAGATCAATGCCGTCTAAAAGCACATCTCAATCATGACAGTACTCTGTCACCAAAATGCCTTCTTTGTGGTCCATCTCTAGTGAGGTTGGAATGATCAGAGAGTGGATCTATTAAGGTCTAAATGCAGGTTTCTCAAATCTAGTGGTCTGGAAGTCATTGGTGTGGTGGGCAGTACCATGAGAATATTATTGAAAATGTTGTTCTTTAGGCTGCTGACACTACTAAAAGCAGTGTAAAGGTATTACGGGAAGAGAAGAACTTAACTTTAAAAAGTTTTCTTTCTTCTTCAAGTAACTGAAGTTTAAAGTGGAAAAAAATGTTGTCCATTTAGGGCGTCTGCCTGCATCTGTAGGCTGTAACAAGTGGGTGACTTGTGGGACACTTAATTCATGTCAGCCTTCAACCTCTGAAGTTGGATTCTGCTTTGCTTTCATGCATCAGTGAAGTGTTAGCTAGAAATTGAACACAAATCTTAGATTGTTTGGAAATTGCCTTTTGCTCCGTACTACAGCTCTTCTTATTCATTTACTACAATAATAAAATGGTGCTAGCCCAACACCGAGCAACTCCAAATCAGCAACAAGATAAGGAACACTATTTCATTTTTTCACTATTAGAGGATCCATAATATTTCAGAGATTCTGTTTAAATATTATGTATCTGTAGTTTAAATGCTTGATTATTCTACATAAGTCTCTCGCTTCTTGATATTATGTATCTGTAGTTTAAATGCTTGATTATTCTACATAAGTCTCTCGCTTGTTGTAAATTCTGAGACTTCCTGTGTAATTGGAGAAGTTTAACTAGTTCTGGCATCATCTTGGGTCATAGTTCCACAAACATTAAGTCAGTGCTGCCACTACGAGAAGTGCTCCTGTACCAATTTAAGCAGTTTCAGTGTATGTGTTTGGGAGTGGGGGGTTTCTTTGTGATCCTTCTGCAGAGTAAATTTTAAGCTGAAGTAATGTTCTTGTCTGGCTTCCTGTGCGAGTGCCAGTGAAGTGGGGGAGAGGCTACACCTCAGCATTATTTTGGAGCAGGTAGGAGAGTAGGGGAGGGTAACCATCTTACAGATTTTCATATTACTGCTGTGAGGGCAATTTGCTAACTAAGGAAAGTTAGGTGGCTACTTTAGCATATGTTGCAGTATAACTCATTGACTCTGTTAGCAAAAATTGTTATTTTGCAGTGCATCAGGTTTCAACTGTAGGTTGCCTTCCAGAACTCTGTGTAACTTACATCTCCGCATGAGTAGAGTTGGGTTGAAAATGGGCTGAATGGCTGGGCCCAGAGGTGATGAGCAGCAGTGCAAAGTCCGTTTGGACGCCAGTGACTAGTGATGCATGCTGGGGGTCAATTCTGGGTCCGGTCCTGTTGAACATCTTCAGTAATGATCTGGGTGGGGCAGAATGTATCTTCAGGACATTTGCTGATGACACCAAACTGGAAGGAGTGGCTGATACACCAGAGGGTCATGCTGCCATCAAGAGGGACCTCAACAAGCTGGAGAAACGGGCTGGCAGGAACTTCATGAAGTTCAGTAAGGGGAAACGCAAAGTCCTACACCTTGAGGGGAACAACCTCATGCTGGGGAACACCCAGCTGGAAAGCAGCTTGGCAGAAAAGGACCTGAGCATCCTGATGGACACCAAGCTGAATATGAGCCAGCAATGTGCCCTTGCTGCAAAGAAGGTGAATGGTATCCTGCACTGCATTAAACAAAGTATTGCTATCAGGTCAAGCGGTGTGATCCTTCCCCTCTACTCAGCACTGTTGATGCCACACCTGGAGTGCAGTGTCCGGTTCTGGGCTCCCCAGTACAAGAGAGAGATGGACTTACCGGAAAGAGTCCACTGAAGGGCCACAAAGATAATGAAGGGACTGGAGCATCTCTCATCTGAGGAAAGGCTGAGAGAGCTGGGACTGTTCAGCCTGGAGCAGATAAGGCTCGGGGGGATCTCATCAAGATACATAAAAACCTGAAGGGAGGATGCAAATAAGATGAAGACAGGGTTTTTTCAGGAGTGCCTAGTGAAAAGACAAGAAGTAATGGACAGAAACTGGAATGCAGGAGGCTCCATCTGAACATCAGGAAACACTTTTTTTACCATGAGAGTGACCGAGCCCTGGAGCAGGTTCTGCGGGGAGGTTGTTGAGTCTCCATCCTTGGAGATATTCAAAAGCCGTCTCAACATGGTCTTGGACAACTGGCTCTAGGTGGCCCTGCTTGAGCAGGGGGGTTGGATGAGATGACCTCCAGAGGTACCTTCCAACCTCAACTGTTCTGTGATTCCATAGTACCCTAACCTGCTTCAGAATCTAAGAAACTCTCAGAAAAGCACGTACTAAAAAATTCAATATTTAAAGTGCTACAGGTACATCTTGCCTACATGACCATTTGTCTGTCATTGCTGTCTTTAGTTACAACTGCAGCAGTTACCGTTTGTATCCAAACTATTAAAAAAAAAAAAAGTGATAATTTCTATTTGGTATAGTATTCACCTGTATTCAGTCAGCACGCATGTGCTCTGTACTTCTGAGTTGCAATTTCCTTGCTCTGTGATTAGCTGGGGGTGGCTCTGCCTTTGAACTTATAACCAATAGTGCACCGACCACTTGCACACCCTTTCTTCTGGCTTGCTCTCTCCATGGTTCAAGTTCAAAACATCTTCTGTTGGAGGCAGCTGTCAGGTATTTAGCTGGTATCTGTGTTCATTTAAATGAAAGTAGGGGAGAGTTGAGGGCTTTTTTTTGTTTCTGTTTAAGTCTGTGACCAAAAGTGGTGCTCAGTCTCAACAGCTGATCATTTGGATTATTAGGTATTGTCTTTACCTGAAACAGTAGTGTCTGTCAAGGTGATGTTCTATACTTGCTGTGGTTAGAATCATAGAATTGTTAAGGTTGGAAGGGACCTTCAAGATCATCAAGTCCAACCATTAACCTAACCTGACAAAACCACTTCTAAACCATATTCCCAAGTACCACGTCTACCTGTTTTTTAAACACCTCCAGGGATGGCGAATCCACCACCTCCCTGGGCAGCCTATTCCAATGTTTGATAACCCTTTCAGTGAAAATTTTTTTCCTAATATCCAACCTAAACCTCCCCTGGCTTAACTTGAACCCATTTCCTCTGTGATAGGACATATCACTTGTCACTGGGGAGAAGAGGTCAGTCCCCATCTCTCTACAACCTCCTTTCAGGTACTTGAAGAGAGTGATAAAGTCTCCCCTCAGCCTCCTCTTCTCCAGGCTAAACAGCCCCAGTTCCCTCAGTTGTTCCTCATAGACTTGTTCCCCAGACCCCTCAGCAGTTTTGTTGCCCTTCTCTGGACACGCTCCAGCACCTCAATGGCAATGGTTGGCAAGTTATAGAGAGTCCCACCTGTAAATTGTCTCAAAAGGCTTTACAGTCCACCTTACTCACTTTGTCTGTATTTTTTTCTGAGTGGGGATGCGAAGACCCTGTGTTTCTTAGCTTGCAAAAATTATCTGAGCTGTCCCTTCCTAAGGAACATAATGGAGATCTCCCACTTCGTTTCACTTCAAAATATTTTTGCCTAATCAGTCTCAGGTGGCAATAGGGAGGTGATTTCAGAGTGATACAAAAAGAAGATGGAGGTAAGGCATTTTAATTTTATAGGATGATTCCTGATGAAGTAAAACTTGCAGGATCATGGCATCAGTCTGTCCTTTCCCTTTACCCGTTCCTTTCAGACCTCTGCAAGGTATTGACTTGGAAATCTGGTTTTAGTTCTGCTCTGTTGTCAGTGCCAAATTTCTACAGTAGTCTTATTTGCTTTTTGCAGTGCTTTCAAAACTACTTATTTACCCCTGGATAGCTCATGTACAGTAATTCTTCTAAGCTGAATAACTAGTTCCTAAAGTGGTAGAATTAATGAGTCTAGGTTTCCTATGGATTTGCACCTAGTGGTTCCATTTTCTGGTGTCTAACATACATTGATCTTGCTTTTAAATGTCTTTGAAAGTGGTTGTTAAGAAAGTGTGCCTGCTTTCCCTGGTCACCTGGGCTCAGATATCTTTAGTTTGGGCCTCTCTGTTAAATCTAATTGAAATAGTTTGCAGCTTTATCCCTGCCAGTATTATTTAAAACATCCAGATCAGAAGATGAGTCCTCTATTGCTGGAACTGAAGCAATTGCCCAGTTGACCCACTTTATATAGAAAAAACCTTGAGGAGTAAAGGTGCAAAATACCGTTGAGGTTGTGAAGGAGAATGAGCCCTCTTCTGTTCACTGAAGCCTTTTGTGAGGAGCCTGGCATGAAATGTACATTGCAAAGCTGTGGGGGTTTTGTTTGGTTTTGTTGGTTTGGGGGTAGAGTGTGTGTGTTTGTTTTTTAAAGCTCATTACACCTGGTAATAGTGAAAGCACCACTTCTGGAATAACATGCTGCCCTTTTCTGAAGGCCGTGGCAGTACGCTGTCTGGACATGTGCTTTGGAAGCACTTTCATATAGTTGCCAGTTTCCGCAATTCTGAAAGTTGAAGGGAAGTTTCGTTAACCAATTCTTGTAAAGTCAACATATGTGGAAATTATGTCTCTTAACAGTGGAGTTGGGGAGTAAGTTTGATCAGATTATACATTAAAACTGAAATACTGTTTCATGGTACCTTCTACCTTGGCCATTATTTGCCTTTGGTCCCATTAAGGTTCACAGGGACCTCCTTTACTCTGGGAGGTCAGTGCTTGTAACTAAATCTCAGGATGGATCTCTTCTGCATGTTGTAAAGGAGCTTTAAGTGAAGACCCATACAATATTGCTTCCTGTATCATGAACCCATGACAAGTTCTTAGTTTGTGTCCGATTTCTCAAAACCCAAGCCTATAAAATATTCAAGAACTTGACTGTGTAGTCCTTTGTGCTTAATGACTTACATCTGAAAAGATTAATTAAAAAAATTGACACACAGACTCTCTGGATGCCCTGCACATTTCAGTTCTAGGATGTTTTGCACTGCTTGTTAGTTAGGGTCCTCAAGAGAGAGCAGCAAGTCGGTTTAGCATGTGTCTGTGTGTCTGGCGTAGCTATCAGAGAAATGCTTGATACCTCCTCAAGACCTTATCCAGTTTTATAAACAGACTCTGTGAGGATCATTTGTAGCTGCAGAGCAAAGGAAAGCTCAAGTTAAAACCAAAAAATGAAGCAGAGAATAGTATTCTGGCTATATCATTGTGGCCAAAATGAAAGTTTTTATGTTTTGATTTTGAATTGATGGTCAAGCCCTATGATAAGGTACTGTTCTTTAAATACCTCATTTGGAGGTAAGGTCATATCAGAAAGCAGAATTAGACTGGCTGTTGCAGAAGCTGTAGCTTTTGCATCTGTCCAATTGTTTTTTGGTGTTTCAAATACAGCTTTCATATGTGGATGGCTTCCTCAGTTATAGTCATCTTGGTCCCAGCATTCAGAGACCATGACTTACATGTTACAGCTTTTTCCAGGAAAAAGAAATTACTTGTTCTTGAGGCAATGTGCTACCAGCAAGGTTTGGCTTACCAACAGGTGCTCTTGCACCAGAGTGGGAGTGCAGTCAGCCTCAGCCACGGTACAGGCAATCTTTGTCATCTAATACAGGTGACCTAACCCACACAGAGATGATGCTGTTATAGCAGTTGTCTGCCGTCCACTTTGTATCCACTCAGCCTTTACCATCAGAACAGACTTTTTGACTCCTTTGTCAAGCGTAGCATAATTAGATACCTATCTTCTATTTGAAAATAATTTTCTATTTTGAAGTGTACTGCGGATCACTGGGCATTGAAAACCAGGGAGATGAGCACTGTCTTGCAACTTAGAGACATTCTTCATACTTTCTCACTTCCTTCATTAAATTGGTATGTGGTAACTTGTGAATCTTAACAAAATATATAAAGAACATGGGAATCATGAGGGTTTCGCTGGTCATTGCTTTCTGATTTCCTAAGGAAAAGAGTGATGTTCCCCTTATTTTGATCTAAAGGAGCTGAGGACACTCTTTAGGGTGACAGCTGTGGTCTTTGTGATTCTTGCTTGTACACTGACTGTGTAATTACAGCTCTTTAACCTCCCAAATGCCTGCTTCGATCTAGACCATAGGAGATAGTTCTCATAGGCATCTTCCTTAACTAGCACTGTGGGCCACTTCAGTCTATTTGTAGTACCAAGATCGTCCACACAATGTGTGAGGGTGGCAGCAGCTCACATCTGGATCCAAAATGTCCAGAGATACCTCTCCTTAAATAGTTTTCAGAACATTGTCAGCAAGTAAGAGACTTGGTTCAGTAGCTGTGATCTCTCTGCCTCTGCCCCTGCCCCTCCTCTAAGGTTTAAGAATAAATGAGGCCTTAATAACCTAGGAACACTTGGGGGGCAGCAATGGTAGAATGAGAAGAATAAACATGAGAGGTGGATCGTTAGGTGATTAATAGCAAGGGTTTTTTTTCCTGAAGTTTCTTAAGCAGACCTGGTCAGGATTTTTCAGAATGATCCTACAAGTGTGCTGTCCTGAAACTGCATGTTAGTAAATGGTCACAAGCAAGTATGTCTTTTCTATTACAAAAATTATAAATGAAAACAAAAATTAATGTAGATATGAGGGAATATCACTTGAGTGATAACCCTGCTTCTTCCTCCAATATTGTTAGGAAAAAAAAAAAGGGGAAGTTTTCTTTCTAGTTCTCTTGCATGTTCTTATATAATAGCCTTACTGAAACTTTATTGCTTTAAGTCAGCAGGAGGAAAAAAAACAATGTATTTAAGTTTGGATAGTACAAACAAAAGAGGTAAAGAAAAAAGTTCTAAAAGCAGTGAAGTTTTTTCCCATCTGTTGTTATTTGCAGACACCTTGGGGGAAAAAAAGTGTATTGTGTAACAAGTTTTAGCTTACTGGCATTGGTTTTTCTTCTCTTAACTTTTGCAGAAGCTCTGGGAACAGTCTGGTTGCCCTAGGAAACTGTCAGCTGGTTTGCATCAGGAATGTGTATTCCATGAAAAGTCAAGATAGCTCTCTCCTGCCCTTTAATCCTTCGTACATCTTCCTCAGCAGAAGATGGTGCATGCTGTGACCAGTTTGATCAGCCAGCGCATACGTGCTACGAAGCTGGTCACAAACCCGGGCGGTATCCAGTCGCTTACCTGCAGTGTCAGCACTGACTTCACTCCTCCTTCTCTGCTCAGTCTCAGGTTTTTGTATACATCTGTAAACTTAGTATCTTTGAGATGTTTCTTTTAGGTTGGTCAGTGGGCCTAGCTGTTGTTGTGAGTGGGTGGATGAAGAGACACCATGCAGTAACAAGAAAACCTTGGTTTCCTCAGAAACCATACTGAAAGATATCAAAGGGATTTTTACCCTTACTAGGAAAAACAGTCCTTTTCAATTTCCTGTACAGTAGTCTTAACAGGTCACTTTTATAGGCAAGAGTAATTGGTATACGTAGGTAACAATCACAAAGGTTTCAAGTTTAATTTCCAGCAATCATTTTAAATAATGCAAAATTTGAATAGAAGTGTTTCAAGGGAGAATAAAGAAAAGGCAGTAAATCGTGTCTTTTTATCTCAAGGGCACCTTGCTTGTGATTAAACGCTTGGAGTAAGTCCCTGGTTGAAGCTTTCCTTATTTTAAAACATACATGGAAGATCAGAAAAGAGAGCTCCAGCAGTCGCTCGAATGAAGAGGACACTGTCTTGCAGCAAAAAAAAAAAAGCATTTGATTAGTTATTATCTATGCCTTGGAATTAATCTTGGCTGTAAGTCATGGCTAACTACATGAGGTGTACAAAACTAGTAAGAACTGTGAGACTGTAGCAGATCTGGACTCTTGGTAGCTGCATATGAAAAAAATTCTTTCTGCCTCATACAGAAGAATGGGGTAGCTTTACTAATTTGTACAGCCAAAGATAACAGATTTGAAGAACTGTTTTCTTTTAAAAATTAAAATTAAGGTTGGAAACACTTCCTAAATAAAGAGTGAAAAGTTAATCTTAAAATAATCTAGACTAACTTTTTAAGAAAAAGCCAAGTGTGCTGTGTGCATATGTTTTTAAGAGAAGATTTTATAAAATAAGTTGCCAAATAAGACAACTTGGTTTTGAGTTTTCTATCCTTCTTTTTCAGAACTGTAGAGAAGATTAAATTACATTAAATTTAAATCTCCAGAACACAAATTATCTTTTCATTTCTGGGAATGACATTGTGTTTAAATTAAAATTGATATTTCAGGTTGCTATTGTAAGAGCTGTAAACTACATAAAGCTCGAGGGAACCTTGGTGCTAAATAAATGTTGAATTGCTTCTCCTTCATCTGACTAAAGAATGTGGAATTTGCTACTTTCTCCCTGCAGAAGGCATTCAGCTGAATCAAGTGAGTGTATTACATGAGTGAACTTAAAATACATTTGCCCCTGAGCTTATAAAGCAAATACCTGTCTTCTGCTTTAGAGAATCAATAAAGGACTCCTCTCCATGAAGAAGTATTACTTGAAATGGAAGAAGTAAAGAGAAACCCATTGTCAAAACTCTGGTGATACAACAGCTGTGAGGAAGAAATGGAGACAGTATAAACATTATTCCTCAGCCTGCAGAAGTCTCCACCTAGGCAGCTTTTTTTCTTTAATTCGCAGAGCCCATATTTTCAGCAGCTCTTAAGAATAACACTTTCCTGGTATTGCCAGCTCTGTTTTGAGCTGTATTAAATCAAATGCAAAGGTTTTTGTCCTTACAGAATAAGAAGAAAAACAACTTCAGTTCATCATGTTTCTTATGGTACAATCCAATAGAAGCCTCAGAGTTGTATACAAGTGCTGTTTAACAAACTTAATCACCTCTTTTCAGCTAGAATATCAGAACTTGAAATAAATTAACTGGTTAATTAGGTAATATGTACAGTGTTGGGCTTTTTTCTTATTGCTCCCACAAAACTATTTTGAAAATTTTGGGAAAACGTTGGTTGAATGGTAAACTTTGATAAACTTGACTTGTGGAATTACTTTAATTCCACAGTAAAGTGAAGTTAGGCATTTCTGTGCCCTGTCTTCTATATGAAATGGGCTGTAGATCCCAGTAAAATTGAAGTATATCAAATACAAATTTAAAGTTGTTTATGTTTGATAGTTTGTGAGGCTTATACACTCAGTGTATATTGAGTGGCATCTGGCTTGAAACGTGCAGGGAATGGCATCCCTTGGGCATAATTTTTTTAAAAAGGTAGGGGGGAAGAAAGAAACGAGGAGTCTTTGACACCTTGTAATAAGGACCTTTCTGTTTTCTCGGGATCAAAAAATGGTTGCAAGCTATATTAGTACATTTCAGGACAAACTTCCACTAAGGCCTTGCCTGTCTTCCCAAATACTAGATACAATGTATTACTGAATCATTCAAGGCATCTGCTAAGGAGGAAGAAATAAGGCAATCAGAAAACTGTGTAGATTGTGACTTTGGGAGGTAAGGATGCTGCTATTAGGAATAAGAATTGGGCTGAGAGGACGTGGACCCTGGGCAGAAGAATATAGGAGTATGGAGAGCCCATGCTGGGAGGGAGAAGTGGGTGCTCTGACTTGGAGGGGAGGTGGAGATGGGGTTGTGGATGTGATCTAGGCTGTATGCGGGGAGAAGCAGGTGGAGTCAGGACAGCTGTGTCTCTTCTGGGGGAGAATATTTGTGGGTGGGTGCTTTTTTACACCCTTCACCTTCACACAGTGGTGTTTTATCTGTAGCCTTGCATGGTAACTGGCCATCTAAATTCACACTAATGCTTTCTATATTAAATACACTGTAATACAGAAATACTCTTTTGGTTCTGAAGGTGCATAAATTTGCAAGATTAACAAAATATGGTTTGTTGGTGAATACATTAGTCTTTCAAAAGTGCTAAGTTCACCAAAACTGAGACCTCTTTCATCTTTTTCCTCTGATTTCCAGCATACTTGCTGTGGTCTAGTGATGCCCTATAACAGATACATCAATTCTGTCCTTACAGATGGTGCAGAAAAGTGAAGAGACAGGGTACGTGACTGCCACATGATACAATCCAGCATCCTTTTTCTAAGCAGAATGCTTGGGAGCTTTCCTGTACCAGAACTATGTCCAGATGCTCTGTGCTCACATCCTTACCCCACTACACAGAAATAGTGCTGTATACGCTAAATTAAATTAAATGGCCCCTTTGCCCCACTGAATAGCTATTTTACCTGATACACAGGTATTGTCTTAATGATGGATGTAAGAGAGCGTAGTGTTACAGACTAGCTACTCTGCTGCTTCTGTCTTTGCTGGTAGCCTTAATGGATATAGATTCTGCTGGGCTGCTTTGACGCAGCTGAAAAAAACCCACTGAAACAAGGTGTGCTGACCTCAGTCCCTCAGTGTGTGTGTGAACATCTCTCTGGTTGCCAGCAGTGTAAAAGATGCCTGGGCTCTAACCAGATTTACTTTTCTTTTTTTTTATTTTAATAATCAGAATTGCATACCTGCTAAAGTGCTGAAGTTGCACCACTACTTTCTCCCCCAGTAAGACTCTGTTAACTGCTGAGTTTTTTCATAATTTATGCAGAGCATGGTCAGTGAGAATAGAGAAGGCAAAGCCTGTCAAGAAATATAAAGTGATGCGCTCCCATTGATGGACCAGGGAAGTCTTTGGGGACTGTGTTTCAGGTAGGCTGCATGTGACGCCCAGTGAAACAGTGTAATGCTGTAACTCGTCTTGGAGGAATGTGTCTAATTTTGTGATGGTATGAACAGTTGTGTAGGTGGAGAAGTTGAATTAGGTGCCTCAAAACTTCAGGCACTGAGTTCCCCAAGCTGGATCTATTTGCAGGGTATTGCCTGTTTGCTTTACTTCATGGTTTGCCAACATTTCCCACGTCTTCACAGGAACAGAGAATGTACTTAAAGAAGGGGTAGAGTATCAGCCTTAATGTTTCTCCTCAGTTAATCTTTACTGAACCAGAGTGCTACATTCAATTAACCTTTTAGAGTAGAAAGACAGGAGAGCAGCATCCAAGTTCTGAGTTCTGTTCTGGCACAGTACCGATTATTTCTTTTAACGTTACGCACACGTACACACAGGCATGTGCACAGAGTCCTCTCCAAAGTGTGTGCTTCAGTGCTTCGGGAGCTCTATAGATAGCTGGCTTTCTGGTTCATAAAGATTTTTTTTCTTGCTTTGATGTCAGTGTCAGTAATAGTAGGCTCAGTTTACATTAAGAACTGCTTGGTGTTGAAAGTTATATTAAAAAACACCCCCACTTCCTTACAGTACAAACAAACAAACAAAAAAATACCCTAAAGATACGAAGCCTGCTCAAAGAAGCTGATGAGCTTTCCAGGAGGAGCCAGGGAGAGGTGAAGCCACGAGGAGTCTGAGGGCCCATGGGAAAAGTTGCAATAACAGGTTGGTTGGGGAGAGAACAAGCAGAAGCATGAAACTAAATACAGACCTCAGCCTTAACAAAAAAACAGATTTTTCTTTTTTTTCCTGTTGTCGTCTACAGTATACTTCATGTTACTTGCTCTCTAAAATTCATTCCTCTGGTGGATACATATTCAACCATCATTGACTTAATTTCATCTTTTGTTTATTTTTTTCATAATGTTTTTGTTTGTCCAAATACAGGCTAGTGATATGCTCAAGCTGAGGACAAGTAGGTGCAATTTATTAGACTGTTATACATAACTTTATTTCATAACTTTATTTTCAACTGAATTTTGTATATCTGAGAACAGAGGGTGTCATTTTTGGCCATTTTAAGCTATACATTAATTCAATAGCAAGTAAGTTTTGTAATTTGCTACATTAATAACACTCTAAATTTGTATTTAATAAAATGTCCTCGTAGTAGCTTGTATTTTGCTTAGCATTCGTGCTTTATTTAGAACCGGGAATTGAATGCATATTCAGTTAGGAAGGGCTGATGAAAGAGAGTTCATCTGTACTTCCTCCCATTCAAAAAACAATCATCTACGCTAATTTTCCTTCTTGCGTCCTTGAAGTAGTTGGGATTATCATTGTTTTTATATTTAAAGTAATTGAGGAAATGGAAACCAGTTCATCATAGATAGCGGGGGTTCACAAAGCACCACGATAGGTAACGTACTTCATTTTTAATGCTCATGTGACCAGCTGCTGTACATCAAGGTGATGGACTTCTGCATATGTTGTAGTATAGCCCTGTCCTTGTGGTCAAAGGCAAAACCATGTAACAAATGTTGTGTGCTAAGAATTCAAAAGCGTGTAGGAGTTGTTAATTCCTTCCACAATTTTCCACAGGCTCTCTTCTCCGAAACCATGCCAGAGATGACAGAGAATGAGACACCTACTAAGAAGCAACATCGGTGAGTTTCTGTGGGAAAATGGCTATTTTGCAGTTCTGTAGTCTGCAGTCACGTCACAGTTTTGAGGTTTCTAGCTAAAAGCTTGGCAATAAGGGTATTGACAAGAAGTTCTGAGGGTTGACCTGGGTTCATTCAAAAGTTTGGGAACTATGGCTACAAAACTCCCTTTCTCTCTTCTCCTGTCTATGCCGAATTATTTGTCAAAGACATGTCTACCTGGGACACCTACGCAACGGTGATTCTTTGATTATTACACTGACTACTCCAATGTGTATAAAACTGTCACCACCTTGGTTCAAGTGCAGCCTGTAGTATTGCGGAGACTACTTGTCTCTTGTATTGGGGGGTCACTATACTCATTTTGACAGAATAATTTAGATCTCTTTCTCAACTCACAGTGGAATCTGGATCTTACATCTCAAATCTCTGCTGGAACTCAAAATACATCTTGAGATTGAACAGCAACACTATGACTAAAATTTGTAACAAAGTGACTCGGAGCTCATTACAACTTTTCCGGGTTTTCCTTCCTTTATAGCAGCATGTTGATCTAATACCTGATTGGTAGGGGAATCCTTCAGTCCCTGGTTAAATACAGCATGCATCACATGCTCACTGGCCCTGTAGGATATGATTTATGATAAGAAAAGCTCAGAGAGAACATTGATTTGTCCTACAGAATTTTTTTCAGTCTTCATGGATTTTGTGATTCTTTCTTATCCCACTAATAAAGTATTTTGGGTTCTGTATTTGTAATGCGAATCAAAGGGCAGCTGGGTCTCTCCAGCCCTTATATTCTTGTGCATATTTAGAATATATGATCAATTCTGACTGGCAGATGATTGTTTTGGATATAAGCGGGAGAACTGTATAGTTTACTGTAAAATAAGAAACCATTTTAAATGATAGTTTACATGCATTTGTGTTCTGGTGGTGCAAATTTTCAATGAACAGAAGATTCATCACTTCTTGAGTAGCTGTAGAACAGATGTGTGAGCTTCGGTTGGCACTGAAGATGTTCATCTTTAGGTATTATTTCTTAGCAAATGTCTCCAGGTCTGACCATCTGCAGTAACATTACTGTCTTGTAATCATTGTCCAAGTTACTGTAGATGCACACTACTTTTGGTGAGTTACCTGAAATAAACGTGTATCAACTCAAAGCATAAAGGCTACACGTCCCATCGTAGTCACGCGTGTCATCCACATGTATCTTGCATTCTCACTTCAGATTCCTTGTACATCTGGACTCTGCTGTACCAGTGGAAAAGGAGAGCAGAAGATGCTGCTCTGCTTTTTGCACACTTTAGCCAAGTATGTAGACTGAGAGGGCGCTGCTGGACAGAAATCTTTTGAAAGATCTTTTTTTTCTGGAATATTTCTTTTTCCAGAAAACACGTGCTTTGATTTAGTATACTTCATGAAAGTATTTGGCTTACTGTATGTATACAGTACATCTGATTTATATATAGAGAGTACACATTTGGGATTTATTGACTTCCAGCAAAGCAGTTTGAGTCATTGCACAATGATTCTGACCTGGTTGCCATCAGTCCAGAAATTCCAGGTGCACATCTGAAAACAAAGACAACCCTCACACGCTCCAATTATACCTAGACAGAATTTTGAGGCAGTGAAGAAGAATAACTGCAGAGGAATGGCAATTCTGGTTTCTCACACAAAGGAAGCATGTTTATGCCAGAAGGTATGATGTTTGAAGGTAACGTGTCTGGAAAAATCAATTTGCGTGGTAACATTTTCTCCTGTTTCATTGATCCAGTGAACACAAAAGCAACATTTCAAATGAATAATTAACTATGATGTTGCTCAGAAATTAGTTCGAATTTTTTAATATGTGGCCTTATTGAACACTGGGTAGTGTTCAGTAGTTGTTGCTACTGGGTAGTTGTTGCTGAACAGAAACAAAAATGCAGCTCTGTCCTATAAATACATGTAACAGTAATGAAATGGGGTATTACACTATGCCTTGGTATGCTGAAATTTATTGAAATACGAACACAAATGAATCTTTGTTAGAAGCTATTTCATACTGATGTCTAAAACAAGTCATTGTGAATGTGACTTTTTCTATGTCCTTGCTCACAGAGCAGAATATAATATCTAGTATTTTTAGTTGTAATGGAAATAATATTTTGGTTTGTATGCAGATTTTTTCCCTTCTGTTTCACATCACTGTTTTCCCTTTATGTTTCACAGAAAGAAAAACCGAGAGACACATAATGCAGGTAGGAGCATTATGCTTTGTTGTTTGGTCTGGAAATAAGCACAGATGCTTTGAACTAGTAAAACATATGGGTGGAGAAGGTTCCTCCTCAGGAGTTTATTACACAAAAAAAAAAAACCACCTTACCAAACACCTTTCTGTGTCCTTGCACAGAATATCTGTGCAGAAAGGCTTCTTGATTGGTCTCCAGTTTGCTGTTTTCCACAGTACAAGCTTACAGTAGCATGCCCAAGTATCAAAGTAGGACCATGCCCCTTGCTTTCCAATGCTAGTAAACGAAGAAGTAAACAATTTCAGTTGTGTTCAATGCTCAAGGATAATTAATGCATAAGCATTCACATGTAAATAATACCCACCTCTCTTAAATAAAGAGGTCAACACTTAAGGAAATTAGAGGTGGATAGCCAACCCAAGAGCTTTAGAGGTTCCCTGGATTAGAAATATTCCTGTAGCCTGTCCCTCAGGCACCCACCTGGATGTTGGCATCCCCGAAATTCTGCGGGAATACTGTCTGTATGTTGCAGGAGTTGCATCCCTTGAGCACCATGCAGCCTTTTCTTCCTGCCAGTGTCTAGCTCCAGTGGCATCTTCTGCAAGTGGCAGCAAAAAGATGGACTGGGGAGGGTTCTGACAGTTTTTGGCCTGATTTATCCTAAGGAATTGATTCCAGTTCTTCTTTTATTAAACAGCACTACTGTGTGATCTTCACAAACTCAACTGGAAAAAACACTGGGTAGCTTACATGTGAAAGCTGTGGAATATAGTGTTTGTCAGGCTGTGCCCAGGGTGTGGGCAATTTCTTAAGGATTAAGAAGTATCAGGAGATAGTCTTATCAAGTTTACTTTTAAGATTGGCGACCTTGTTCTAATTCTCAGTTCCTGTTTTACTTCCTGATAGCTTTCCAAAGTCTTTGTCTACAGGGCTGAACTCTGCAAGATGTTGGGACTGGCTCCCTCCAGCCCTGTAGCTTGCCTAGTCATTAATATCTGGACAAGCTGTGTAGAGCATGGAAATTATTATCAAAACAAAGGAATAGCACTTCACAATCACTGTGATATCTGCATGTATTAGTAATATATATAAAAATTAAGTCCCAAGGATCATGTGTTTTGATGTTTGCACAGCTGCTCTGATTTCTGTGGTAAATTTATTGCAGAAGAGACTTTGTCTTGCTGTGCTTAGTGTATTTAGGCCTGTCTCTGTCAACACCACCAGTCTGTCCTGAGATACAAAAAATAATAGTTTAAAAAAATGTAAATTGAAGTGACAGACTACTGAAATAAAACTGTTTAAATTAAATCAGTATATCCTTTGTAAAGGAGCACGATAAAATATACTCATCTGCAGATCACCGTGTTTCTGTGCGCCACCAAAAGCAGCCTGGCTGCACGAACCACAAGGCACTACTCAGCACAATGAACAATTAGTTGATTTGAATCTTGACAAAGCCATGACAGAACTTTTTTTCAGGCTCTTTGGGAAAAAAGCATTTAATAGTTTTAGTTTGCATAGAACACCAAAATATCTCAGTCAAAAAAACCCAGCTATATTAGAGTGAACTATATTTGAAGGGAGATGACGATGGTGGGTGGAAAACATAGAGATTAGTATGGTATGAAAAAAACATGCCCAGAGGTGTTTACACTGCTAGACTTGTAGTGTAGACCCTTTGCACCAGTGTTTAGGCCTTGTGAAGAGTCCACTAGAGGACTATAAATGAAGCATTTTCTGACCTTCTCCAAAATAGGTAATTCACTGGAAATACCGTTCATTAAATATTTTCTTTACTGCCAGTCATAATTAGACCTGGCGGAACAGTTATACCTTTGAACATAAGCAAGAGTAACTGATAGTCTATATACCTAGGAATTCAGCTATATTCAGTTTTGGCTGCTGCATCAATATAAATTTACAATTAAGATTGAAAACTGGTAAAATTTAAATTATTTCTCTTTTGGTGCTAAACTTGACATTAGGATTTCAGAGACACGCATTTCCTTCCCAAATCTGAAACTGATTCTTTCCATAATCTAGTTCATTTGCTTTCTGTATGCCTGAATTTAATCAGTCTGCCTTGTTAAAAGAGTGTCATAAAACTCGGATAGAAAGCATTACAAAACCTGAATTTTGAGTTGCAGTAACTCTTCTTTTCCACAAAGGGGTCTAGAACATCCCCACTTTTTAATGATATTGCTTCTCATGTTACAGGTCTTAATTCCGCTGAGTATTAATTCAATAACTGAGGTATACTTTAGAGGAAATTTTTTTCCTCTCTCAAGTTACTAAGGGTTCCAATATGTCCTGAAATAATGTATTTATGAGCCCTTATATTGGTACTAGTTATGCTGCTGTTCCGCTGACTTGCCCAACCAGATGACATAGCACATATTATTTTTGCTTAGTGGAGAGACACAGAAAGAAGAAGATTAATGCTGGGATAAACAGAATCGGAGAACTCATCCCCTGCTCTCCAGCACTTAAGCAGGTGAGTGTCCATTCAGAGGTGAATACAAGTTTCCTGCAAAATGCTTGTGTGCTTCCTTGCCTGTAGAAGTATAAATACTTATTTTGCTGTTTGTCTTAGGAAGAATTAATATGCTCGAAAGACTTACTAGTTATTATTACTTAAAAAATTATTTGTAATAGAATTCCTTTTTGGAAGTGCAGGGCCACATGAATGTAATTATGCAGATTTTGAGCTTTTTATCTGAAGGTATTGCGTATGACTGCTGAAGGAATGAAACAGTACGAGTTGGACATGTGACTGATTTTTCTCTTCGGTTCATATGTGCAGTATTTTTGAGGAGGTGTAAGCTAGACTAATTTACCCATAGCGATTTGGTCAGCTTGCTGAAGTCTGCCTGCGCGTTTGATTCACAGCTTCCCAAAGCTCTCATTCAGGGTGCCTGAACGTTAGAAAGAACAGAAGGTCAAAGTCTTGTATCTCGGCTGCTGCCTGCCCTGTTGCATTGAGCGGATGGATAGCTGTTCACGCTTTCCTCTGTAGGCGGGGTGGCAGGCTAGACAGAAGTAAGTTGGATCTGGCCAGTGGATTGCTGCTTAGGTTGTGCAACTCCAGTTTGCCAAAGTCGTTTTCTACTGATGCTGTTTAATGTAGCCTGTATGATGCTCAAGTGGTGAAAGCTATGGGTTAAGCAAAATCATTTTTTGGGTCATTCTTGAATGCCTTCACTGCCCTTTGCTGGTGATCACTTAATGTCTTAAGAGGTAAACAGACTTGCATACATGCTTATTTTTGTCATCTTTCATGAAAGCAATCCAGAAAGTGATACAATAATAGTAAGTTAAGACTGTGTCCTTGTGAAAGATGAAGCAAGACAAATGGTCTGAGGTTGATGCACAGAAGTATCTTTTTCAAGACAGAGCAATCTACAGCAGAGTCTGTTCCTTCAGAACAGTAGAAGAAGAAATTAAGAAATGAACAGGAGGTTTTGCAGGCAGAATGAGCATAGTTTCATAAAAGGAAGATGGTGGAAGAACTATGGAAGATTTTCTCATTCCATATTCTCCAGTATATTAGTTTCAAAATTACGCATACGCCTCTCTGGATAATTGTTCCACATCTGTTTCTTTCCTAATAAAATATTTATGAGGCAGTATCCTGGAAATTTTGTGATGTATATGTTTACTAGTGAACAAGAATATTAGGCGCTCAGCAAGCAATGATGCTTACTGTTCCTTTCTGTGGCCCTAGTATCTAGCTTCAGGCATTGGAAAATGTCAGGTCCATCATTGAAAATGTTATTCTGTAAAAACTCATGGCATTTTAGGGTCAGTATCACTCATGTAAACCTGTGGTTCATATGAAAACAAAAAAAAACAACAACCACGCAACAAAAACCCCGAAACCAAAAAAGAACCCCCACCCAATAATATTCAGAGAATCATTCAGGTGAGCATGTTTTTAAAGTAAAGACCTCCTGGAGTGGGTGCAATTTCATCATTAATGGATCTATCAGTGATAGACCTTCCTCCTAATTTTATATATATGTTTTCTTTTAAAGAGCAAGAACATGATCCTGGATCAGGCCTTTAAGTATATAACAGAAATGAAAAGACAGAATGATGAACTACTTTTAAATGGAGGGAACAATGAACAGGGTAAGTACAGATGCTGCTGGAGGCTCTAGAATTTCTGTCACTCACTTCCACTAGGTGTCTGTTAGTACTGACTAACAACAAAGCCTGGATCAACAAACTTGGGAATCCCAAAATATTATGCACATATGGGAAAAATACAGCTGCTTAGAATACCTTGAAACAAGAAGCCAACAGAATGCCCAACTGCGTGTTCTTGCACCTAGATATGAGATAATGAAGCAATTGCATTGTGGTGTAATTGCAGAGCTTATAGGCGATGTGACATCATCTAGTACATTCCATCCTGATTTATTCTACCGTAGTGAGCAGAACGATTTCTGACAAATTTCAGTTAGATATTTTTCATCGAAAACATGGAGTTTCCTTCACGCACAGAGCTATTTTTTTCCTTTCAAATGCTGTAAAAGTGTTAGCAGCCTATTTTATAGAAATATAATAGATCATATAAAATCTTCTTGAAGAGCTGCATAAAAATACGGTGATGGAGGTATGACAGAAATAATCTCAGAGCTAATGTTGCGGTTTGTGATTTTTATTTCTACCCATAGAATGGAATTCTAAAGAGTTTATTTTTATCTTGTCAATATAATTGTGTTTGAAAAACCTAGGTGATTTTCCTAGTTAGGTGAGCCATCTCCAAGTGCATTGCCGATTTATGTGGTTTTACGTAAGTGCTTTGTATTTAATTTTGCATATCATTTTTAGATGTAACAACTTAATTGTCCTGGAAAGCCATGAGATCGTCAATTAAGTAAAAACAGTTTTAGTGTTTGCAAGGGAGCAGGGAAAAGAAAATGATAAATTAATGTGCTCGTCTTTCCTTCAGTAATTAAACAATTTGATTAGTGTTCAGTTTCATCTGAGTTAGTCCTGATGTTTTTTCTGACTAAACAATTTGACACATCCTGCTATCGCTAATGGAATAGTCTGTGAAGTTCATTCACTTTCCCACTCAGTAGAGAGGGTTATCAGGATAAGAGTCTTCATTTATGTTATTTTAACCATTTGAAGACAGCATACATTATTAAAAATTTATTTCAGTACTACATAGTATTTACTGTCCAAGTCACGTGGTAACATTAACTAGTATTTGCTCTGGTAATGTAATGGAGTGCTCTCACTGTTTTGTAGCTGAAGAGATAAAAAAACTCCGGAAACAGTTGGATGAACTGCAAAAGGAAAACGGGAGATACATCGAACTACTGAAAGCAAATGATATTTGCCTATATGATGACCCTACAATCCACTGGAAGGGAAATCTCAAAAATGCGAAGGTCTCGGTTGTTATTCCCGGTGATCAGGTTCAAAAGAACATTATTGTCTATTCAAATGGGAGTCAACCCAATGGAAATAACCAGGGAGCATCTGTCCAGGGAATAACATTTAATGTTGGTCATAATTTACAAAAGCAAACAGCCAATGTTGTGCCAGTCCAGAGAACTTGCAACCTAGTGACTCCTGTGACTATTTCTGGTATTTACCCCACAGAAAACAAGCCATGGTCACAAACTACAGTTTCTCCGCTGGCATCCACTCAGACAGCTCCAGCAGGGAACGCTCTTGAGCTTTCCACCCCAGAGAATGAGCGAGGGGTGCTCACCGCTGCTACTGCCAGCTCACAGAGTGCGTCTCGATCCGGAACAGAACAGGAACTACAGTGTTCTTCAAGTAATGCACCACAGAATGATCAAAATCTTCCCCAAAGTAAAAATGATGATGAGGGCACTAAATTAACAAAGAAAACACCCCTGCAAGGAACCAGCCTTCCTTCCAGTGCCTCCACGGAAGCCTCCCAAGTTCAACAGGTGAATGCAACTTGCTCAAATACACACAATTCTAGGAGTGACCTTCAGGAAAGCTGTGTCATTTCAACCACAGACACAGCTTCTGTGCCATCTGTGAGACTGTCTACTGCCGATAGTCTTTCCTCTGTAAATGTCCTCAAAAGTACAGACTTGGTAAGTAGTGCTGGAGTGCCTGTGACTTCTGCAGCAGAAGGAGTTAAGGCTGCGATGGCAATAAGCACTCTGCCTGTCAGTCCCCTAGAGAACTGCTGGTCTTTTTCAGGCTCTTCGGGTGTTGGCACTTCAGACTTGAAAAACATGAGTAGCCTTACACGGATGCCTTCAGCTGGAAACACACAGACCACGTGGACAACTTTGCAGCTAGCGGGAAATACTGTTCAGCCACTAAGCCAAACACCATCTGGTATAATGACTGCACTATTAAACGAGCCAGTTAATGGTGCTGGTACTGTATCTTCTGCTCACAGCAGGCCTTTGACTACAAGTATCAGTTTGAACACAACACTGCCTGGGGATGGCCAGGCAGCTGAACAGATTGTAGTTACCTTGCCCTCGTGCCCACCGTTACCTATGCAGCCATTAATCAGCCAGCCACAGGTTAAAACTCAGGCTGCAGGAAATATCCTTCCATTAAATTCAGCTATGCAGGTGATTCAGATGGCTCAGCCAGTCGGGTCAGCTGTTACAGGAGCACCAGCTAACCAGAACGTCATCATTCTCCAGCCTCCAAACCCCGCTCCATGCCCTCCGATTATGAGAGCGGAAGTTCCCAGCCAAAATGTTAGTCAGCAGATTGTAATTATACAAGCTGCTAATCAGAATCCTCTTCCCCTCCTCTCCGCTCAGCCTTCTGCTTCTGTAAGGGTTCCCGTGAATGGGCCAACTGCAATTGCAAACTCTAGCAGCTCCGTACAAAATGCCTCTCTTCCACAGACTTTCGGAGGGAAACACCTTGTCCATATATTACCAAGACCATCCTCTTTGCCATCTTCTAGCTCTACGCAAACTTTTTCAGTTACAATGTCAAATCAACAGCATCCTCAAACTATCTCATTGAATGGGCAGCTTTTTGCGTTGCAGCCTGTGATGTCATCATCTGGAGCTTCAAATCAAGCCCCTATGCAAATTATTCAACCCACCACCAGCGAGGATCCAAATACCAATGTTGCCCTCAATACATTCGGTGCTTTAGCTAACCTCAATCAAAGCATATCGCAAATGGCTGGACAGAGCTGCTTACACTTGTCTCTCAGCCACCCTACCAATCCCACAACTGTCAATAACCAGATCGCCACAGTTAACTGTGTGTCATTACCAACTTCTGTGGCATCTTCAGTACCTGCAGAGGTTTCAGTATTAACTAGTGCATCTAATTCAATAAATGCTTCCCCCAAAAAAGCGGCTGCTGCCTTGCCATCCACTGCAAAATCAAAAAGGACAAACAAAAAGCCAAGTACAAAGAAACACCAAGCAGCCAACAGTAAAGTGTCCTGCCCAGCAGTTCCTTGCAAAGATGCAGGGAAGGTGGATGGTGCTGCCGTGGAAACAGTGGCAAAGCATGCAAATGGCGAGGGGCTGCTTGAAAACACTCCAGCAGTATCACAGGCTTTGACGATGTCGCAGGCAAGTGGTGTGGCAGCATCGAGTGGCCTCAGCGTTTCTGACTGTCGTTCCAAAGAGACTGCGAGCTCTGAACAAGTAGCCCAAACCTGCTCTGTCCCAGAGCCGAGTTCGGCAGAGGTGCCCGCTTCCTCGCCGCTGGTGTCTGTGGTGTCAGAGCAGCTGGCGCTCGTCCCGCCGACTGCCAAAGATGCTGCTCCTCGCCAGCAGGCCTGTGGGTCTCAGAACCATCCACCAACCAGTTCTGCCTTGTCAGAGCCTCCCAAACCCTGTGAACCCCCCAGCACCTTAACATCCTCTCATACTGAAGCACATGTGACAAATTCTCAGGGTGCTGGGACGTCAGCAGCACAGAGCAGCACAGTGGGTCATACTTCCAAGGCAGGAACGATTTTGGAGTCCTGCAGCATTACACAGGATTCCTCAGTGGTAATGCAAGATGCGGACTTGTTAGAAGGACAGGGTCTAACCAAAATGCTGTCTGATCTCACGAAAGAAAGAACAGCTGTGGAAAAAACCTCTTCTTTCAGCGTTCAGGGGGAGCATTCTAATTTTCCCATGGAAAACTCTAAATCAGCAGAATCAAATGTTAATTTGCCTGAGAAGCAGGAACTCTTGCTAATGAACACGGAAGGTGACACTCTCTCCCAGCATCACTCCTGCATTTCTGATCAGGAAGTAGTCAGTTCTTCCCTTATCGCTAGCAGGCAAGCTGACTCCCCTATGTCAACTAGCTCTGGCAGCAGTCGAGGCTTCTCAGTAGCATCTATGTTGCCAGATACCACCAGAGAAGATGTGACTAGCAGCACCTCAACCAGTACATGTAACAGCTGCACATTTTCAGAACAGACTGACATTGTAGCTCTTGCAGCAAGAGCTATTTTTGACCAGGAAAGCCTTGAGAAAGGTGGAGGAGGAATACAGGTTAACATGAGGGATGCCATCTCTAAGTCAACTGAGGCTGCACCTTTGGAGAGAGAGCAACAGCCTTTTAAGCCTCAACCAGTGAAAGAAAACAATGCAGGACCATTGGAAGCAGCACCAAACAAATTCAGTGCTCAGGATACCATACAGACAAATGTCGATAGACAGGTTGAAAAGCCAAGCTGCTCTGTAGGAGGTGTGGAAACGTCAAACACTTCTTTGCAGATTTCCATTTCCCAGTCACCAAGCATAACCAGTTTAAGCGTGAATAATCTAATACACCAGAGCCGCATTGTCCATCCCCTCGTGAGCTGTTCGAGTTTATCCCAGTCTTCAGAGCCAGCAAGTGTCCCTGCGACTGTGAGCCTCTCCCTTCCATCTAGCACATACGTCAATCAGTCTCCAGGACCCGCTATGATGAGTGAGTATGCTCAGGAACAACTGAATGCTATTAGGGCAAGCACCATGCAGGCTTCCCAGCTGCAGGAATCACACTTAAAGCAGCAAAATCACGAAGGTCGCAAGGACTCCGCCAAGCGAGCTGTTCAAGATGACCTTCTGCTTTCTACGGCAAAAAGGCAAAAGCAGTGCCAGACAACGCCCGTAAGGCTTGAAGGGATGGCGTTGATGAACCGAACAGCGGAGAGTATTGCTGATCAAACACAAATGCTGGTCAGTCAGATCCCTCCTAATTCATCCAATTCTGTGGCATCAGTGAGCAATCAAGGGCACACAGATGGCCTTAGTAGGTTATTCCCATCAAACAGCAACTTTGTAACGCCAGCTTTGAGGCAACCTGAAGTTCAGTGCGGTTCTCAGCCATCCATTTCAGAGCAGCAAGGCCAGGCAGGGCAGCACTTGCAGCCAATTCAACATGTTCCTGCTCAAGGCATATCTCACCTTCACAGTAATCATCCATACTTAAAGCAACAGCAGGCTGGCCAGTTAAGAGAAAGGCACCACTTGTATCAGCTGCAGCACCATGTCACTCACGGGGAAAACTCAGTCCACTCTCAACCCCACAGTGTCCACCAACAGCGAACAATACAGCAGGAGGTACAGATGCAAAAGAAACGAAATCTCATCCAGGGAACACAAGCCACGCAACTTTCGCTGCAGCAAAAGCACCACGGAAGTGATCAAACACGGCCGAAAGGTGGTCAGCCTCATCCTCACCACCAGCAAATGCAGCAGCAGTTGCAGCAGCACTTTGGAGCTTCCCAGCCTGAAAAGAACTGTGAAAATCCTGCAACAAGCAGAAACCATCATAACCACCCTCAGAGCCATATAAATCAGGATATTATGCATCAACAGCAACAAGATGTTAGCAGCAGACAGCAAGGTTCAGCTTCCGAACATGTGTCAGGGCACAATCAGATGCAGAGACTTATGACCTCAAGGGGCTTAGAGCAGCAAATGGTGTCCCAGGCAAGTATCGTAACCAGACCATCAGATATGACGTGCACCCCTCACAGGCAGGAAAGAAATAGAGTTTCCAGCTACTCTGCTGAGGCGCTCATTGGGAAGACGCCCTCTAATTCGGAACAGAGAATAGGGATATCTCTTCAAGGCCCTAGGGTTTCTGACCAGCTTGAAATGAGAAGCTATCTTGATGTTTCTAGAAATAAAGGGTTGGTCATTCATAATATGCAGGGCCGCTTATCTGTTGACCATACAGTTGGCTCAGATGTGCAGCGCCTTTCTGATTGTCAGACATTTAAGCCAGCTGGACCCAATCAACAACCAACGGGCAATTTCGATGTACAGGCTTCAAGAAACAGTGAAATTGGTAATTCTGTGTCATCCCTCAGGGGCATGCAGCCGCAAGCTTTTCGAATCGGTCAAAATACTGGGCCATCCATAGAAAGACAGAAGAGGTTGCCCTACCAGCCAGTACAGGGTATTCCAACAGGAAATACCCTGCCATCAAGGGAGAATGAAAACACGTGCCACCAAAGTTTTATGCAGAGTTTACTTGCCCCTCACCTTGGAGATCAAGTTAGTGGAAGCCAAAGATCAATCCCGGAACATCAAAGGAACACGCAGTGCGGTGCCTCCTCCACAATTGAGTACAACTGTCCCCCAGCACGGGAGAGTGTCCACATCCGAAGAGATGGTGATGGCCAGAGTAGGGAGAGCTGTGACATGTCTATTGGTGCAATTAACGCAAGGAACAGTTCTTTAAATATTCCTTTTTCGAGTTCTTCTTCTTCGGGAGATATTCAGGGTCGCAATACAAGCCCAAACATCTCTGTGCAGAAGTCCAATCCCATGAGGATGACGGACAGTCATGGAACCAAGAGCCACATGAATACGCCTGTTTCTAGCAACATGCATGGAGTTGTGAGGCCAGCTCACCCTCACCCTGCAGTTTCTCACGGAAATGGCGAGCAAGGGCAACCTTCTGTTCGTCAGCCAAATTCTTCAGTTACTCAGCGGTCGAGGCATCCTCTGCAAGATAATGGAGGTTCTAAAATACGTCAGCCTGAAAGGAATCGATCTGGAAATCAAAGACATGGAAATGTCTTTGACCCTAGTCTTCCTCATCTTCCTCTGTCCACCAGTGGCAGTATGATCCTTGGGCGCCAGCAGTCTGCGATAGAAAAAAGAGGAAGCATTGTCCGATTTATGTCTGATGGCCCTCAAGTATCCAACGATAACACGGCCCCTGACCAACATACTCTCTCTCAGAATTTTGGATTCCCTTTTATTCCGGAGGGTGGCATGAATCCACCGATAAATGCCAATGCCTCTTTCATCCCACCAGTCACTCAGCCTAGTGCCACTCGAACACCAGCGCTAATCCCAGTCGATCCCCAGAATACCCTGCCATCTTTCTATCCTCCTTACTCTCCTGCCCACCCTACCCTTTCCAACGATATTTCTATCCCTTACTTTCCCAATCAAATGTTTCCTAACCCAAGCACAGAGAAGCCAAGTAGTGGAAGTTTAAACAATCGATTTGGATCCATTTTGTCTCCTCCCAGGCCTGTTGGTTTTGCTCAGCCAAGTTTTCCTCTGCTTCCAGATATGCCGCCGATGCACATGACCAACACGTCACACTTATCCAATTTTAACTTGACCTCTTTGTTTCCAGAAATAGCCACAGCTCTTCCTCCAGATGGTTCAGCAATGTCGCCTTTGCTTTCCATTGCAAACACATCTGCTTCAGATTCTTCCAAGCAGTCCTCAAACCGACCTGCCCACAATATAAGCCATATTCTAGGTCACGATTGCAGCTCAGCTGTATGAGAACTGATAGACTGACTTCTAGTCTGATGCGTTGTTTATATATTTAAGAAGAAGAAAGTGGATCTTACTGGCATCCCTGAAGAGACCATTCATAGCATCGCTGTTTATTTGCCTAGATGTATGTATATGGGTACTTCTCATATTTATATACACACTGTATTTCCATCCACCTTTCTAACTTTAAAGCACCAGTGCCTATAGCAATGCTTACTTACTAGTAACAGTAAGGATGCAACATTGAGAGCTGTGCAAATATTGGTTGTTGATTTTCCAACAATCAAGTTTGATGTCCGATTGTTCCAGGGTAAGGGCCACCCTCAGTAATACGTGTGTGTAAAGACAGGAGTGAGAGCATCTGTATGGGAGACAGGAAGCAAATGCTACAGGTTGCGTTTTGTTTCTGATGCGTTTCCCTGAAACTACAGACGAACCTGAAGTGGCTTGGGTTTCTCATTTTCTTTTGTAAAATATCTTCAGGAGCCTCAACACAAGTCAAGTCTGTGTTAACCCAGAGCTAATTGATAAAGACATTTGTTGTGCAGCTTTTGTCTGTTTGAAGCTTATCACATGCACTTGACTTAAGGCTGACTTTACCTGGCAAAAATTACTATGTGTTTCCATGGTCAGCAATTAAAAATACTGGTTTAGAAAATTCAGATTTCTTTAACCCATGACTTTCTGTTTCTAAGAAGAATTCTATTTGAATCTGTTTTAACAATGGCTTCAGTTACTGCTGAACTTGGTCAACATTTTAAAGTAGCTTACAACTCCTTCTGGTGTCATCAGCAGAGACAGCAGTCTTCTTTGTTGCCATTTCATTGTTCGTATGCTGCAAGTTACCTCAGGGTGGGTTTTGTACCTTGTTTAGCACCTTCTTAATGTCTTTTTTTTTTCCCCTCCCCCTCTCCTTTTCTTTGGCCTGTGCTCAGACACCAGCTTTCTGGTTTCTGTGAGTGACAGCCCTTTGTTGTACCAGGCAGCACATGGGAGGAGGACTGAGCCTGTAGCATCCCACAAAATGAGCATGTATTCCTGGGGGCACAGTTTTTAGTTAATGTTGTTGACAGGACCGGGCCGAGCTAATATCAGTACTCTGCACTTGAATGCACCTTTTGTCTAAACTTGTATTATTGTGGCTTAAGGAGGAACATGAACGTGTCAAGACCAAACTGCTGCATACCAGGAAGACGTTGTGATTTGAGCACCACGAGGAAGGGGGATGTGTTTGTATGTGTGAGAGACGGAGTGAATGTGCGTGTGCTGGCTGAGTCTCCAGTACTTTCACAAATTTTGGTCCCGTTTCTTTTAAAGGAAAGGGAAGAACTAGGTAAGTTTTATTTATTTAATGGCTCTGCAGTGTGATTTTTCTTAAAACAAGGCAGAAAAGTTTGTCTTTTATTTTTATGTGCTTGAAAATACCATTCTGGTTTTGATTCTTCAAATAACAGAGTAACTTCAGGTTTCCTTGTATGCAGTCCTCCCCCTGCCAGCCGGGGAGTGGCAAAAACTGTTCTGGGGCCTCTTCTCCGGGCAGGGCGAGGTTGAAGCACTTGTGTGTTGCCCACCAGCGCATCATCTTGCTGCTCCTGGGACCTGTCACAGGTTCTTCTTCCCCAGTGCCTCTGCTAGAGGGGGTGTGGAGAGGAGCAGACTCCCTGGGATTTTTTTAGGGTTTTGTTGTTTTTTTTCTTTGAAAGGCAGAAAGGAAGATATTCTCCATCTTCAAGAATGGACCCACAAAGAGGGATCTGAAAGCTTTTTCCATATTTTGACTGCCCAGGCCACATTTTTGCTAAGTCCTTTTACACTGATCCAGGAAAGTAAAGAGGCTTAAACATAAAAACTAATTGGGCCGTGTCTGTAGTCTGTCCTGACAACGTCTCTGCTCTTATAACCCGGCGTCTGATGTTTTCCTGCAAGCTGAGTGAAAAGGTTCTGATCTAAATCAGGAATCGCTTTCTCATGCAGATAGAGCTTACCTTAGGACACTAAATCTAAGCGGTGCTTCAGTTTTCTGTCTTTGTTTATTAAAAATGATAGATTGGATATTTATTTCACTTCAAAGCAAGGCAGCTTGTTTGAGTTCGACTGTGAAATGGGCTGCCAAAGTGTAGTTACCAACCAAATGGCAGCAACGAGCCTGTGCGGAGCAGGAGGGTTAGGAATGACGGTCAGTCCTCAATGCCAAACGGACTAAGTGCACTGCAGGTCTGGGTGTTAGCTGAGGAGGCTCTCTGATCTAATTGATAAATGAGTTCCATAAGGATGAGCAGCTCCCTGGGTTGTGGATGATAAAGACAGGGGTATTGAATCAGTGGCTATGCTGTGCGTTACATACTTGTCTGGACCTTTAGGCAGGAAGCAAAACAGCCATTCTTGCTCTCTTTAAATGGCATTGCTTGTGCAACGGTGTATTTGGCTTTCAGGACAAAGTAGTGAAAAATGAAGCCCTGACTTCCAGAACTTTATATAAAGATGTTAATCTCGCTTATTGTTCCAGGCATTCATGTAGTACCACATTAGTTTCCTCTGCTGGGAAAACTACACTACTTCATGATGTCTTTGAAAACTGGAGTGAGCTTGTAAACTTACACAGACCAGTTGGAATAGTTGAATGTATTCAAGAGTATTAAAGGAGCTGGCAGGCGTTATGGCAGGATCCCTCTTGATCATCTGTCAAAGGTCTTGGCAGTCTGGGGAGGTCCCCACTGACTGGAAGCTAGCCAACATTATTCCGACTTACAAGAAGGGCAAGAGGGAAGGGAACTACAGCCCTGTTTGTCTAACTTCAGTTCCTGGAAAAATTATGGGGAAGATTATACTGGATACTACTGAAAGGCATTTAAAGAACGATGCATTCATCAGGCACAGTCAACATGGGTTCATAAAGGGAAAGTCCTGTTTGACTAATTTGATTTCCTTTTACAATAAGGTCACCCACCTAGTGGATGAAGGGAAGGCAGTGGATGCAGTTTTTCTGTGTTTTAGTAAAGTTTTTGATACTGTCTCTCACAGCATCCTTCTAGATAAGTTGTCCAACTGTGGGATGAATGGGTTCATGGTGTGCTGGGTGAAGAAGTGGCTGAAGGGCAGAGCTCAAAGGTTTGTAGCGAATGAGGCTACATCTCGCTGGTGACTGGTCACCAACGATGTTCCTCAGGGCTCCATCCTAGGGCCAGTTCTGTTTGATGTATTTATCAACAACCTGGATGCAGGAATTGAATGCACCATTAGCAAATTTGCTGATGACCAGACTGTCTTGAGGAACAATAGGCCTTGCAGAGGGATCTAGATGGATTGGAGCATTGAGCAATGATTAATGGGATGAAATTTAACAAGCCCAAATGCCGGATTCTGCACCTAGAACGGAGTAACACTGGGCACAAGTATAAACTGGGAGAGAAGAGCTGTACAGCAGCCCTGCAGAAGGGACCTGGGGGTGCTGGTGGGCAGCAGGCTCAATAGGAATCAGCAGTGTGCCCGGGCAGACAAGAGGGCAAACCCCATCCCGGGGTGCACCAAACACAGCATCACCAGCCGGTCAAAAGAGGTGATTATCCCGCTGTATTCAGCGTTGGTGAGGCCTCACCTCGAGTGCTGTGTGCAGGTCTCGGCTCCACAATTCAAGAAGGATATGAAGGTCCTTGAATGCGTCCAGAAGAGGGCAACAAAGCTGCTGGAAGGGCTGGAAGCAATCTCCTGTGAGGAATGGCTGAGGACTCTGGGCTTGTCTAGTTTGAAGAAAAGGAGGCTGAGGGGTGACCTTGTTGCTCTCTGCAGCTTCCTGAGGAGGGGAAGTGGAGAGGGAGGTGCTGGTCCCTTCTCCCTGGGATCCAGTGATAGGACGTGTGGGAATGGTTCAAAGCTGAGCCAGGACAGGTTTAGATTAGACATCAGGAAGCATTTTCATACTGAGAGAGTGGTCAGACACTGGAACAGGCTTCCTAGAGAGGCGGTCGATGCCCCATGTCTGTCAGTGTTTAAGAGGCATTTGGACAATGCCTGTAAAAACATGCTTTAACTTTTGGTCAGCCCTGAAGTGGTCAGGCAGTTGGACTAGATGATCACTGTAGGTCCCTTCCAACTGAAATGTTCTGTTCTGTTCTATATATTCCTCCATATTGATTTCACTGTGAAATTCACTGGTGTTATATCGAGGTTAAATGTGATCCTGAGTGTTCACAATAGAATATCTTGGCTGTGACTTTCTGTTGTTTTTTCTTTTTTAATATTTCTGAAGAGGCAGTAACTGTGTCAGTAATTTTCATGTACCACTTTTCTGTTTATAAAGACGACCAAAAATAGTGACCCTGTTCACAGAATACCTGTAGTGCAGGTAATCACAACACAGGTATTTTAGTGATATAAAAACTATTGTGATTTTGCAGGAACTGCACGGTTTTGCGGTGTGCGGCTCAAAAGTAATTACCAAGTGACCCTCAGTCTTCTCTAGAGGATCGTACCTCGCACTGTTGTGACAGGGCATGGCAATTCCTGTGTAATCACCACAGCACTTTGTCATCCTTCTCAGGACTTTTTCTGAAACGTGCCAAGACTAGGATGGAGAAATATCATTTCATTACCCTCCTTGAACACAGCAACTTCTGTTGAAGTTCAGCCACAAACCAGTGTGAGTCTCTTTACGTGCCATAAGTGATGCTAAATCACCCAGTGGCGTTGGTGTGGGATCAGGAAGACTGCTATGAACAGACAGGTAGGCAGACCTATCTATGAGAGCTTCATCTAAACACATTTGTCCGAACTCTCATTATTTACTTCCAAATTCTATTATTTACATAGCTGACTGGCTTTTAGATCCACTTAATTAAAGAAAAACTGGCTCTACTGTGCAGTCTTTTGGTGTAATTGACTGTCCAAGATGGTCTTTGAGTGCTGAATCTGGCCAGGTCCCCTGGTTTAAGAGCAGCTTGTGGCTTTGCCACAGATTTCAGCTTCTCACACGTTAATGCTCAGTGCCTTTAGGAAGGACAGCGGATGGACTGGATATTTCACATCAAAAGAGAGGAAAACAGATGTTAAGTAATTTTTGTTATTTTTTAATTATGGAGTTGTTTTAGTTTTCCTCTTCACCATAAACCGGGATCACCCGTGCCGTTCCACATCAGCCAGGCTTCTGGCATTTAGTTTTGTAGGTCGGTTTGCACCACTGACAGGTCGATGTTTCAGCTGCTGACTGCTGGCCCTTTCCCAGGGCTTTGGGCTCTGCTCTCAGAAGAGGAGCGATTGCAACACCTTTGCCATTGGGTGGAAACTATTCTTTCTTTTCTTTCTTTTTTCTCGTATTTTTCCCTTTTCCTTACCATTGAAGCTGTTGTGTTTAGGTATCAGATTGATAAGACATTAAGGAAGGCTCACCTTACCTCAATATATGCTTGGGGGGGGGGGAAGTTTTGCAGATCAAATAATTCTGGTTTAGTTGTTATAATACCAATTGGACAAGCAAATGCATTTTCTTCAGCAAGCATCTATGACACCAACGATTTATCTTTTTCTCCTAAGAATTACCTGGGCAATTAGCAGTTCATTTGTTTTTTCAAGATATATTTGGACAAGATTTTGTGGTTTTAATTGCAATTTGTTAGCCCGAGAACAGCATTTTCTCTTCCATAATACCTTTTTGAAGGTTATTTAAACAAAGTGGGGTTTGTTTTGGTTTTGGAGGAAGGAAAAATACCCATTACTGCCTAATTTAGCAAAATAAGCAGCAGAAGGGAAACGTTCAGCCCTACCTCTAGGGTGGGACTGCCACAGCTGTGGTTTTTGGCTTGGCCTAAAATGACCTCAACAAACAATAGCAAATGGGTATAGGGGTGGATTGCATGTGTGTCAGTGTAGTCCTTGATTAATCCCTTAAGAAGCCTAGGGAAATAAGAGCAGAGTCAGACTAAGTTGAAAGCAGGCAATAAAATAGTAATTTATTAACATTTATGTAATTTTCATTGAGAGAAAGGACCTAATTCAAGAGCAGCGAAGGAAACCTAGAACTGAAGTGATTTGAGCCGGTGGCTGAGCCTTACTGGGAAATATGTTTTCTAGCGCCTGCTTCCAGCTCTAGTCACTGTGCTGCTGTCCTGGTGGAAGAGCACCTCTCTGGAAAAAGGAAAAAAAAAAAGCTGTGCTAGTACAGAACCTCCTGAATTTTGCACAGATTTCCTACTGCACTTTAAAGCCGCGCTGCTGCTGCTGTGGTTGGTGACTGTAGCGCTGTTGCAGGAAACAAATCATGTGGCAGGGCAACTGCAGACAGCATTGCTGGAGAAAAGGGGTCATTTCATTGTTTCCGATCTCCTGTTGTCTCTTCCCCCTGTTCAGAGGTACTTGCGCAGTCCTGGCCCAAGGATTTTATCACAAAGTCACACTGTCATTGGTTTCTGGAAGTGTAGTCAGCTGTGCTAAGAGCTGTGCTCTTTTGCTATACCCCAAATACATTTTATGCTCATCACTTGAATAATGATCTCACTTTGACTGGAAAGACAGAGTAGCATTGAATCTATTTATACCAGATCAGTCAAATTTGTGTTGCTTTCTGATACAGTGATATAAGGAGCTCCGTTCTTTATCATCACCTAAGCTATCGATTACTGCTGTTCTCTTCTGCCGTTGCCACTGATGCAGCACAGGTAGCAGCCACGTGGACAGGAGTGCCAGTGCAGACACAGGTTTGCCTGTGAGGGTGTTTTCAACCTCCTACTGCCTCTGCGATCCTTGGAGTAAATGTAAAACCTCAGAGCACCAACGCTTTATTCCCACTAGTTATACCGAGAGCAAGTTATTCTGCGAACCAGTGAAAGATTTAGCAGAGGGTTTTGGTCATGATGACACAAAACTGTCTTCTCTCTGCAAACAAGCCCTGCTTAGTTACACAGAAACCATTTATAATTTGCTGATACCAGTTTTCATGAGATAAACAAAACATTTTTTAAAAAGCATTTCCTTCTGCCTCACAAAAAGTATTTTTACAAGTAGGTTCCAAGTTTGCAATATGCGCTGCTGTTTCGGCAATCACAAATGTGAAACAACTGAGCTCGCGGTGGGTTGTACCCCTGTTCCTGCCCGCTCACTGTGAGAAGGGAAGCAAATATGGATTTTGCCACAGGAGATTAATCAAAGATGCTGTTGCCCTCCACGATGTAAATTATTTATATTCAGCCCAGAGTTTTCTGCTGTGCTTCTGTTTTATACAGCTGTAAATTACTTGGATACAGCCCCAGTGGAAAGTCCTTACTATTTTGTAATGGAAAAAAAGGAACTCTGCAGGAGAGAAATCTATAATGAATGAACAGGAATATCATCTTCCAATTGTATATAAGATCTTGTTCTGTTTATTTTGACATCTTTTTACAAATGTGTTGCATTCAGGTGTAAATATCCCAAACCATGATCTTGTTCAGAGTTCTGAGATTTCTATTATTGTTAAATGTAATACTTTGTTTAATAGTTGTAATAATTATTTGTATAGATATGAACACGATAGTATTTTATTAAAAAAAAACCCAAAACGCTCTTCGAATACTGTATTCTTGTTGATACAGCTTCTTTCCCCATGGCAAGCCATGCACTGCACTCTTCAAGATAGGTAAAAATAAAAGCTTTGTTTTGAGAATGAGAATTTACAATTAGAGTTCTCCACTCATGTATATTCTCTGCATATACCAGAGTTATGCACCACTTTATTTGGGTATATAAAACTCCAAAACTAAAAATTCCAGAAGAAACATGTACTGATAATGAAGTATCTGAATAATGCATGGGAGATGCTGTCCCTGCGCAGGTGACAGTGATCACCGTGTTAACATACAACTTCAGCTTTATAAGATGCTTCTCATCATGCCCTGCCGTGTTGGTTGTGAAGTGCTCTATGACAGTTCTTCTGTCACAGTCTGAATCTGAAGGATGTGGTTTGGAAGAAACTGGTATGGAGACACTGCAAGGTAAGCGATAGCTTTTGGGGAGGCTGCGTGATGCAGGAGGAGCTGACAGAATTGCAATGAAGCAATTCCTTTCACAGCCTCCAAGCTGCCTTGCTTGTAAACCTCAAAATTCTCATGGACATGGAAGATGCCTTTATGGAAGGTGATTTATTTTTTTTAATTTAGTGTCAAGACAGATGAGCTGCTGGTTTATTACTTTAATGACAGCCAGCATCTATAGTTTAACAAGGAGGCTGTGTTCAGAGACCACTGTGGTTCAGAGCATCAAGAAGATGTGTGCAGGACTGAAGGCGGTCTCTGAGCAGTCACGGTAACCTACTCTCAACCCACTGTCCCTACCTGGAGAGGCGGCTCAGGCCTGAGAGCTGGCAGGGGGGGCGAGTTAACGGCACCCAGCACTGCCCAGGAGCAACAGCCCCAAGTTCAGCGTTGGCGCGTTGCCGGCTCACTGCATAAGGGGGGAGTTTCCTGCTGCAGCGACCTGCTCTTTCCTATCCTAGTAGAGACAGAGGGGGGAAACGGGACATGAGGCACCTCAATACCTTCAAGGACGGGCTGATGGCCTCACCACTGTCTAACCGCAAAAGGCGCAGGTACGGTGTTACCTGCAGGAGACGGAGCAGGGCTGCTGGCACCGTTTCCACCGAGGCCCCAGCAGCACCCCTGGGGTAGTGGGGTCCCGCACTGGTCAGCCCTCCTTCAGGCTGAGAGCTGCTGGGGGCCCTCAGGGCTGCTGGGGTCCTGCAAATGCTTGGTGCAGCCACATGCATCTGTATGTGAGGGAAACCACGGACAAAAGCACAAGTGAAACTGGCTCCGGGTGCTTCTTCCCCCATCTTAAGCTAGAGGTGGAACATACCCACGGGCAGCGTACCTCAGTCTTCAACACACCCTGGTAACATACTGGATAAACTCAGTATCTCCCTGTTGCTGTCACTGCTAACTTCCCCCTCCATCCCCCTCTTTTGCCCTGTGTAGATACCGCTGTTTTGATAGCCAAAAAAACTACATTTGGCTGTGGGCAAGTTAATGTTTCTCCTAAAACTGCCTTCATATTTCAGAGTGCAGCATGCTCCCTCTGCCGGGGCTGCGCTTCTGCCATCCCAGAGGTGTTGGTGGTAGTTCTAACGCTGTCAGCTCGTGTGATCCTAATAGGTTCCCTAAACTGTGAGGGAGTTTTACTGTTATTATTTTGTAATACAAAAGCTATTTCTGTCTCCCTTGCATTGTACCAGGCAGACCAACAACTTTTTACCTACATTTCCTGAGAAAACGGGGACTATACTGGTGTATCCACCTCCTCTCTGTGGCTTAGGTCAACACAGCTGTGGGAGAGGGGAGACGCCTTCAGGTGCCCAGCAGGAGCTGTGTGAAGAGAAGAGCACCGCAGAGGGAAGAGACAGGTCACATCATTGCTACAGAGGGGGAGGTAGAGCAGAGCCTGCTCCGCAGCAGCGCTTTTCTGGCCATGCACCACCCAAAAATCTCTTCACCGAACCACGGCACTGCACTGGCTTTTACTTGGGAAAATGTTAGAGGCCCAGGCTGGTGTAGGGAATGGGGAAGGTGTTGCAGGAGGGGGTAACACAAAAATTATACGAAGCTGAACGTTAGTAGCTCTTTTGCTTATAAAACCAGCAAACATACCTCATGACTTGGCAAATAAGCCTTTAACGAGCAACTGCAGAACGCTTTGGGCAGGTGTTCCTGGGCAGGTACAGCTTCCACAACGTATGGAGAGTTACTCTGGCAGCCGCCACTTCCAGCCAGGGCACCTGCCCCTGCCTTTGAGCTCCTCAGCCCCTACAGTGGGCCACTTAGACAAGCGAAGTGTTTGCTTCTCTTTCAAGAGTTGTTAAAGCAGTTTGTGCTGAGCATAGGAGGGATGAGCACGCGATGGAAGCAGGGACCCTGCTACCCGCCCATCGGCAGCAGGAGGGCCGCCGTCTCCTACCACAAATTCACACCAGCTGCTCCGCTTCTCTCCCCACACACCTCTGTCTAACACTGTTTCACTCCGTGAACAGAGAAAGGTGAAACAACAACAGCGTGACACCTGCAAGTCAGGGAACACAGGTCCCCCACTTGCCCAGGGAGTCCTCCTCCTCCCTTCCCCGAGGGCAGTCACCCAGTGAAGGGCAGTGGGACTAAAGGCACACGCCGCATTTCGGGTGCGGAACGCGGCACAGCCGAGCTTGACCGGGACAGGTGGGAGCGACAGAGCTGCCCAGGCGCCCAGCCAGGCACCCCACCAGCAAGAGCCATCGAGGCACCCCTGCGGCGGCCGGGTCAGGCTGGGCCCTGCAGCCCCTAGGTGGAAGAATTGAAGTACGAACAGAAACCAGCAGGCAGAGCAAAGCTAAGAGGAAATTTTAAAAATTGATGCATTAAGCTGGGGGCACAGAAGCAGCAGGCAGACGATTCCAACCCTTCCTGCCACCTCTTAGGCTTGAGGCGCCTTTTCTTGTATTTATGTTAGTTCTCTCACATTCTTCTGCTTGTTCTGCGCTGTTCTCCGCCCTCTCTCTCCCTCAGTGCTGCTACCACCTTGCTATTCGCATACCGTGCTCATCTCTGCATAGCTCAGCGAGCCCATATGTTACTCTTCTACCTCCTACATTGAGCCTTCCAACTGCTGTTCAACATTAGTTTTTTCTCACATTCCTACTTAGAGAAGATAACCAGCTTCCTAGTTAGAAATAAATACAAGCTTGGAACAAGGTCTGAGACTACAGACTATGGAAGACACAGGGAGAAGGAATATCTTTTATGAAACTGTGTGTACAAAACTAGACAGACTTTGGGGCACTCAAGCCCTTCTTCAGTCTGGCAAAGAAACGGTATTCCTACTACCCCAACACCTCGTCCTACATCCTTGACTTCTGCGCACCACAAAATACACCAAGAGCAGAACATCCTTGTACAAGAGGAAAAGCTGCTCATCTTTCTCCACGCCTAAACATGGGGTAAGGGCAGTCCTGCAAGGCGAGAGCCCATCCAGCATTTGACTAAGCAGGGGGTGTGAAGGCAGCACAGTGAGCAAAGAGGACTTGAGGTTAGACTCACAAACAGCAGGATCCAACACTGGATTCTCCAAGTCTCACTCCTCCCCAAATACCCGCTTGTACACCAGTTCTGATGATCTGCCAAGATCAACAGGTTTTTTGAACTAGTGTCCCGTTTCGCCCCATCTCTCTGGCTCATGGGGACTGAAGTAGGCAGCATTTGCCAACTAGTAAAAAACTGCACTGGAGTCTCTGGCCAGACTAGCCCGCTTCATATAAAAATACTCAGGGGGCTCTGGAGTGCTTTGCATGGTACAATTGCAGCTGCATGCTGTGATCACAGCATGGACACCAGAGAAACCAGGCAGTAAAAAATTAAAGGCTGGTGAAGTTCCTACAGGAGGCAGATGCTCTAACTGTTGAGCCTCAGGCAACAGCAGGGCAGTATCTCCCCTTCAGTCACCCCAGCATAGCCTCCCACCTGACAGGTTCCCACCTTAGATGAGATCTACGCATCTCCTACCAGGCCCCAGAGGAGCAAGACAGGCCTTACCTCAAGTAGAGGGTTCTTTTGGTTTAGCACTTCATCAGAGCTGGTGCTCATCAGGCTGCTGCTAGCAGGCTGTGTTCAAACCCTATGTGCCCTCAGCACCCAGGGATTTATCCCTTGACAAACCTGGTCTCCTTGTACAACACGATGACCCACGATGAAGAAAAGGCTGTGGATGTTGTCTACCTGGACTTTAGTAAAGCTTTTGACACCATTTCCCACAGCATTCTCCTGGAGAAACTGGCTGCTTAGATGGACACATGCTTTGCTGGGTAAAAAACTGGCCAGAAGGCTGGGCCCCAAAAGTGGTGGTGAGTTGAGTTAAAACCAGGTGGCAGCTGCTCACAAGTGGTGTTCCCCAGGGCTCAGTATTGGGGCCAGTTCTCTTTAACATCTTTGTCAATGACTTGGACAAGGGGTTCGAATGCATGCTCAGTAAGTTTGCAGATGACACCAAGTTGAGTGGGAGTGTTGATCTGCTTGAGGGAAGGATGGCTCTACAGAGGGATGTGGACAGGCTGGACTGATGGGCTGAGGCCAACGGTATGGGGTTCAACAAGGCCAAGTGCCGGGTGCTGCCCTTGGGTCACAACAACCCCACGCAGCGCTACAGGCTTGGGGCAGAGTGGCTGATAGCTGCCCGGCGGAGAAGGCCCTGGGGGTGTTGGTGGACAGCCGGCTGAATATGAGCCAGCAGTGTGCCCAGGTGGCCAAGAAGGCCAATGGTGTCCTGGCCTATGTCAGGAACAGTGTGGCCAGCAGGGCTAAGGAAGTGATCATCCCCTTGTGCTCAGCACTGGTGAGGCCCCACCTCAAGTACTGCGTTCAGTTTTAGGCCCCTCACTACAAAACAGACATTGAGGTGCTGGAGCATGTCCAGAGAAGGACGACAGAGCTGGTGAGGGGTCTGCAGCAGGTCTTATGAGGAGCAGCTAAGGGAACGGGCGCTGCTTCATCTGGAGAAAAGGAGGCTGAAGGGAGACCTTATCACTCTCTACAAGTACCTGAAAGGAGGGTGTAGCGACGTGGGGGTCGGTCTCTTCTCCCAACTAACAGGCGATAGGAGAAGAGGAAATGACTCAAGTTGTGCCAGGGGAGGCTTAGGATGGATATTAGGAAAAAATTCTTCACTGAAAGGGTTATCAGACATTGGAACAGGCTGCCCAGCAAAGTGGTTGAGTTGCCATTCCTGGAGGTATTTAAAAGACAGGTGGACATGATGCATAGGGACATAGTTTAGTGATGGACTTGGCAGTGTTAGGTTGATGGTTGGACTTGATGATCTTAAAGGTCCCTTCCAACCCAGACAATTCTATGATTCTATCCTGCCCACCGCAGCACTGCTGTCCTGCAAGTGCCTCCCCACACAAACCCTTGTAAAGCCACCCTGAAGGCACACAGGGGGTTTGACCTGAACTTTTCCAGGCCCTTGCTAGAACAAGAGGCTGTTCGTGCAAGGCCCGTGGTGAGGACTCCATCAGGAGATCTTCTCTCCTCCGTCTGCTACTGCCCCCAGTTCTGGTCCCAAAGTGCTGCCCAACTTGCTCCCTAGCTCATCTCAGCAGCAAATGATGTGACCATCACATGAGCATGTCACCTCCCAATACCACCGCAGCTCTTCATGCAGCTTCCAGGTGGCACCATGCAGGAGGGCTCCGTGCAGCCGTGCCTCAGACCTCTCTCTGCTCCTGCTGCTGGGGCCAGGACTAGAGAGGCAGAGAAAAGGGACAAATGGATGGTGCTAGTAGCCGTCCTATCACTGCGCGTTACCACCTGCCCTCCAAGTAGAGCTCTGAAAGAGCACATCCTGCACAGATGTTACTACAACAAATTTTGGTTTCACTGGTCAAAAGAACTGGAAGTGCAGCACTTGGACTCCTACCGCAGCCCTTGCACTTGCAAGGAGTGGGACAGGGTAGCACAGAGCATGCGTTACAAAAAAAAAAGCTGTTGGGTCAAACATTCATACAGCTCTGGGTACAGAAAGCCAGGTGGCTCCGTCTGCACAGCGTGTTTATAACCATGCTGGGCAAGACAGAGCACCACAGCCCCACCAGGAGCCCCTGACTGGGGCGGCTCAGTCTTGCTGCACTCAGCAGTAAGGATTTGGGGGTTTTTTTTTGCACTTCAGACTTCTGGGCAGCCTTTTCTTATGGGAAGAAAAAGGAAGCTGCAGACGAGCCTGCACGGGTAATATTGGCTTCTGACATTTTAGACAGACCAAGAACATATGGCAAGCTGCAGGGTGGCTGAACAGAAGATGTGGACTATACTCAGCCTGATATTCCTCTGCTGGTGCTACTCAGACAAAAGCAAGACCCATCTCCTTCCCTGCAGCCCATGCCAACACTGTTAAGGAAGAGAAGCTCACGCGTTACAGCAAGCCTGAGAAATCTACCCCTATTTCTAGGATCATTGAACATTCACAACTCCATCTGCACGGCAAACCTGCAAGTCAGGCCCAGAGTACCGTAATAAAATGCAACACACAGGGACCACCACCACCTTCTGCATGTTCTGGCACACCCTGCCTGAAACACGGCTACATCTCCATAGGAGTGCAGCTGTGCTCGGGAAGATAGCTGCTGGCAGCCTCTTGTATCATTCCTCCTCCAGCCCTCTCTGTGCTCTGCCAAAGGGGCTACAGTGACAGACAAGAGTGTTCTTTACTCCAGTTAGCCCCACAAAGGCAATTTGGTTAAGAGAACAAGTAGGTCATCTGTAGCAATGCTCAGGAAAGAGTTTGTGAGGCTCCTAAGGATGACGGTAGCTGTGTGACACAACTTGGGGACCCCTCTGCCTCAAGCGCTCTTTGCTGCTGCTGAGAGCTGGAGCAAGAATTCAGACCAACCTGCAGAGCAGGAAGGCAAGAACGTTCATTTCATTGACCATCTTGACAAACTCCAACTTAGAAAAAAATAAAAACCAGCTACTGCAAAACCTTTCTAGGAGATACAGACTTCTTGGATTAGAAAATTTCCATAGTCTTCTGCTTTGGTAAGCACGAGTGGAATGGAGCCTTTGCATCACTGGGTACATGCACATACAAAGGAAAAACGCTCAGACAATGACAAGAATAAGGACAGCAGGCCTCAAATAATACTTTTTAATTCAAAATTAGCAAAACAGGTCACATTTTAAATGCAAGGCCTGAAATAATTCACAACTTATTCTTGTTTTTTAAATAACAGGAATTCAGGAAGAACGCAGAAGCCATTTAAAAAACTTACTTCAGATGCAGAAAAGTTGGAGAGGAAAGAAGTTTGGTCCAGATCTTTAGCTAAAGAGCTCAACCCCCAACTGCCCCAAAACCTCCTCCACACTCCCAGCCCATAAGGGAACCTGCTTGGTCAAGTTTGCCCAAAACAAGCTTGTGGGAGGAGAAAATCTGAGGCTGCTGGACAGCCTCGCCCCCTTCCACCTTGCCCCTCAGCAAGGCCGTGCAGCAGGAGCCAAGGAGCTGCCAAGAAGCTACCCAGCACACAAGGCTGCGGCTTCACCACACCGTCTCTCTTAGAGTCGCTTGAGGACCGCACTTCTGGTGCTGTGACGGAGACCATCACACTGAGAAGTGCCGGCGTAAGAGCTGCCAGAGAGAAGTGAGGCTGTTCAACACGTGTAAGTGAGAGAGGCCGCAAGAGCAAGGCAGGAGGTTCTGCCTCTGGCAGAGCACTCATGGGCAGCTTTAGTCTACCATCTCCCTCCAACACTGCGGTGCCTTGGACTTGTTTCTCTCCTTACCGTGGCTCCCCACCAGCTACAGGAGGAGCTTCTCCAACAAA
>VZSZ01002792.1:626240-673131 GCA_013398815.1 Ibidorhyncha struthersii
AAAAAAAAAGAAACCAGTCTCCCACTGCCACCTCAGTTTGGAGTCCTTTGCTCACTTGGTGGCTGCAGGACAGGAACCAAATGCTCTCCCCATGCTGCTGAAAGGACTCCCCGAGGGCAGCAGCCTGCAGGGTACAGGTGCCGGCTGCTGATGCAGGAGGAGCTGCATCGCATTCGTCAAGCCCGCTCACCAGAGAGGAAGCGGAGCACATCAGCAGGGAGGAAGGGAAGCAAAGGTCTCAAACGCACCTCGTGTTTCCTCTCTCTTCACTGGCTCCAGCGCCTGCTGCACCTACAAGCCAGAGGGCTGTGCGCTGGCCTCAGCCGCTGGGTTGTGCCTGCCCCAGGGGACGCGGTGGGAAAGGAGCAAACGTAGTCTTCCCTCCCAGTCCCGCCTCAGTTACCGCAGTACCCCTTCATGCTTGCTGTGGGATCTGGCTCCCCTGCTCCCACGGGGTGGTTGGCCACAGAAGCAGGCTCATTCCCCACAGATGCCAGTGGCCCAGTGCCTTTGGCTGAGGAATCTGGGACGCCCCTGGTCCCCTGGGGACTCAGAACACCGGGATCTTGTCCCTGCGCACCACATCCAGGTCATCATCCAGGGTCAGCAGCACCTGAAGAGGAAAGCATGAGGCAGCTTCAGGTCTCACTGGCCAGCCCACAGCTGCGGAGAATGACCATCTCCTGATGGCATCTCATCACAGGAGGACTCCACTTGGGCCACATCTCCAGCACGTACAGGAGTCACAACAGCAACCCATATAGATGCGCCAGATTAACTTTGTTCCTGTAATGCTCCCAACAAGTCACTCTGGCAGCACAGCTGGCAGGTAGCTCCGCCGACAGTGCTACAAGGACCTGAGCAGGTAATCCTGCCCTAACCGTGATGGAGACGCTGCTTGTAAACTAGTCCCTTGTCACTGGCCTCTGAGGAGCCATCCAGGAGGCAGTAGGGTGGGAACTGCTTGATCACAGTTCAGTCATTGCAAACAGCCAGGCAGCACCTTCACAGTTTGTGCCTTGCACAGCTAGGGTTTAAGGTCTGCCCCTTCACATGGCCAAAACACTATGCCGTGACCCCATCACAGGGGGTGCCTCCACCTTTGCCACCACACAGACCATCAGGCCTGAAAAGAGGTACCAAGTAGGGCAGCACAGGAGTCAACTATGGAAGTGATGGAAAGCCCAGGAGTGAGCTAAGGTCCACACCAGCAACCCGACCGCCTGGATCAAAGGGAGTAGGGTCCCTTCCTGGGAGGTCCTCACAAACCTGTGAGAGGGTTGGTCACACCAGCAGCCCCTCAGCTTCTCCACAACAGCTGTGTGACCCACAGTCCCAGGGGGAATTTGAGGCCAGGAGGCACAGGGAGAAACAAACCAAAGGAAAAAGCCTGATCCCACTGACAAGGAGTATCCCACTGTGAAGTATGCCTGGAGGCAGAGCCAAGCAGAGGTGTTGGGGCATTTTTGTGGGGTCCTGGGGCAGTCACAGCTCCATGTGGACAGAGAGCGACAAGGAGGAAGAGGAGAGGGTGAGGTCATACAGCAGAGTGGAGGCTCAGCAGGACTCACCAGAAAGGAGAAGAACAAGGCAGCCGCAGAGAGGAAGTGCCAGACATCATGGTCATCGAAGAAACCCAGCAGGATGCACGGACGGTTTTTTTCCCGGGACTCTGCTGGAGTCTCCTAGGGGAGCAGAAAGGGAGTCAGGACCTGACATCCACTCACACAGGGTCCTGGCTGGTCACACAGGACCCTCTGGATATCACCCTGTCTTAACGCTCCGTGCGGGATCCAGGAAAAAGTGCTGTGTTGGCTGGACAAGCGCTGAGAACAGGGCAGGAATGCAGTGTCATACTTAGACCTGGAGATGGATCTGGGGCCACAACTCATGGATAGGGGGACCCCTCTAGTCTTCACATCTGAGGTACTGCGTCGCACAAGCTGCGCAGCCTCCCCCAGGCCACCCTGCAGCAAGCCACTCACTTCCATGGAGGTGGACACAGTATCTTGTTAGGAGGCATCCAGTTAGGATTTAAGCACCTCCCAGGCCATGGAGAGGCCCCACAACCCCAGGCAGGTTATTCCCCATTGGCCATCTGCTCCAGGGAGGAGTCTTCCGTCCAGCACTGGTCAGGATTTGCCCAGTTTTGCTTTCAGGTCCTCAGCTCCTCCTCTGTGCCCTAGTGAGGGCCTCTGGATCACCTGGGTCATAAACAGTCTCTGCGCAGCTACATGCATACAGTCATTTTTGGCTCACCACAGCTTTCCACGCTCCCTTCCCAGTCTGCTAAAGGAGTTAAGCCCTTTCAGCTCACCACGAGCAACTCACGACTCTTCCCCAGAGTACTTTTTGTGCAAAATGAACAACAGGAAAGAAATATGACAAGAGACAGAAATGGACAGAAGGATAGTGAAAGGGGAACTTTACCTCCCAGCTGCTGAGGGTCTGGAAGAAGAAGTAGAGGGCGGCTGCCCACACCACTGCCGTGGCCACGATGCAGAACAGGGGGATGGGCAGGAGCTTCTCAGAGCTGCGGAGCTGCAGACAGCAACATAGCCTCACAACATGCCCCGAGTTCTTCCCAGGGGCCAGAGCCACACATAGGGTTGACACACCAGTCTGGACCATCTGCATCCACGAAGGGCTGCCCACCCCAGGGAAACACAGACCATCCCCCCCCAAGATGGCTACACAGCATCCTTCCCCAATACCAAAACCTTGTCCCACCCTGAGCCCTGCAAAGGCCCCTCCACATCCCTCTGCCAGCACCATAGGAACCCAGACTGCAGCCAAAACAGAGGCCCATCCCTTCCCCTTTGGAGACAGGCACTCCATGGACAGCCACAGCTGCCTCCTTTACCTTCATGATGATGTAGAAAGCCAGATACAGCAAAAGGTTACAGATAAAGATCCCCAGTATGTAGGAGGCGAAGTCTCTGGGCCGATACACCAGCCCAAAGATAGCACTGAGAGAGAAGAAGGGATGTTAGACAGCCTCTTTCACTGGGGACAGGGTACATCCCCAAAGTGGCCACCACCTGCTGCTCCCCCCAGGCCACAGGACACAGCAACACTGCCACAGCCTCCCAGTTCCCTTGGGGGAAACACACCATTCACCTCTGCTCCCTGCTGAGAAGCAAAGCAAAGCAAACTGGGTCATGGTGAGCTGCTGAGAGCAACTGGAGACCCCAGAGGACGGGCAAGGGCCGTGGGTTGCTTCCAACCCACGGCCAAACACATCTCACTCAGTAGGAGTTGGCCCCAGATCTGCACATTTAGCAGAAGGCATGTCCCTGAGAAGCAGATTTAGTGAAAAGCAAGAACCTAGGGAAGTGGTTTTAGGTCTCATCCAAGAGCTGATCCATGTGGTCACTGCTGAGCCGTGCTCTGTGACTGTGACTAATGAGCGTCTGTCAAGTCTCTTGCACCTTGGCTGCACCAGAGACCCCCCCAGCTATGTGGAAAGCACGTGTTCAGCACAACGCAGCACCGCGGTGCCAGGCCAGCCCTACACAAGCTCTCTCAGACCCGAGCCGTGAGACAGCACCAGCCAAAACGCGTAGGGATGCCTCATGTAGCTCCGCAGTGCTGTGCTGCACTGCGTCCTATGGATCCGCCAGCCATTCAGCACCCATCAGATCCAGCTCCTTGTCAAAACATGTCAGAAAGACACCAGCACAGGACTACTCCTTAGACACTGCTACGCTTCCCCATCACTTCAGACCACCTGTGTGTCAATACCGAATCCCGCTGCCCACGCACACAAGTATGCAACACACCCACACCCCACTACTTACAAGGACCAGTTGACCAGGTTTCCAACTATGAGCAACACCATCCTGTCCTGAAGAGAAGACACTGATGGTCATATGAAAGCATAAGGAAATGCAAAAAGAGGCCTCTGCCTTAGAAATTCAGGATATCATGTGTGGATCAAGTCTGGCTCTGAAGTTTACTCTGTGGGAGCTTTTGCCAGATGGAAACTGCTCTGGCCCTCACATATTTGCGGGAAGTATTGCAAGAAGGAGACTAAACATCTAAAAATGATGAGCCCAGCACTTAAGGATCAGCCTCAGGAGATTCTGCAAATCCTTTGACGGTTTCCACTGTTTTTCTAGTTAGATTCCTTCCCTTCCACCATTTTACAGAAAAATTATTGCACAGAGCAAGGACGTGCTTGAAAGAGACAGCAGGGGAAGCTTTGAATAGCATCCCGCACATGTCCACAGAGCTTTTTTTCACCCATATCGTCATTAGCTGGGGAAGCACTGTAACTACAACAGGCTTGTGGGGCATGTGCTTACAGCTGCTTTCATGATGTAGTTATTTCAGGACAGCCAAGCTTACTTTATGCCTGAGCGCACCAAGTTTGCTTGCAAAACTCAGCCTGACACTTATTCAGAGATGGAAGAAGAATAAAAAGGATGCTCACGGATAAAAACTTCATTTGACTTCAAACCCTAATTAGCACTCTGTGCCAAGAAGAAAGTAATCAGTAGGACACAAGGTAACAGCTACCGTTTCTTACTTTTTTGCTGTCTGCCCTGAGGTGCTGTAGAAATAGCAATAGTTGTTGCTTAAGCCACAGAGCCAAAATAGTCACTGCCTTCCCCAGAGAGGCTGCGCCGCACAGAGCCTCATACCCATTCCTTTAAACAGGTGCCCCTAGAGAGCAAGAGCAAAGGCAAATCCTAATGCTTATATCACCTTTGCTCCGATGTTTTATTCACCAAGCCTGAGATCAGGGGAGGTCTGAGAGTAGGGTGTAAACTGTTCCAGAAGAGATCTACGCTTACCCAAACATTTTGGGGGAGGGGAAGAAAAGGTAGCAGGGAGCATCGCTTTTTCAAAGAGCCACACCTCTTTCTGCTGCACATTGCCTAGAAAGTGAGCAATTGCTGAGGGAGGTGCTGAGATGAGAAACCACCTACCATATACATTGGTCGGCTGCACTGCTGGATACAGTCTGTGTACAGCACCATCGCTGCCCGTCGAAATATCCCCAAGTCTGCCAAAGAAGAGGAGAAAAAGCCACAACAGCCAGCAGAGTGAGCACCAAAATGCCTACAGGGGAAAATGCAGATACCCAGGGGCTGACAACAGACGACCCAGCCTGCGGATGGTCAGGGTGCCAACGGATTCATTTCTTGCCCTTTGGGAGCAGTCTGTACTGAGTAGCAGGGCAGCCACCACAGGATGTGGGTGGCATTTGATCAGAGTGACAGGTTTAAAAAAAAAAAAAAAAATTAAAAGACAATCATCCCTTTGCCACTGGCACTGCCCAGAAGACAAATAGTCCCTGACTATAGGCATAAACAGGCTGGCTTTGCAACCACATCTCTGAAGGACAGATGTGTGTGCGGGGAGGGGAAAAGCACCTTCCACGGAACAAGCGGCCAGAAGAAAGAAACAGCAGAAACTCAACCCTCAGCCCTTAGAGGGGCCTAGAGGGGCAGAGTGCACTCAAGGCACCTCTGCTCTCAAAACCATTGCAGAAGCTTCACCAGAGAGCCATCAGTGGCAGTGGGGATGGACAGACATGCACGCACACAAACACCCCTCTTCAACAAATGTGGAGCTTGAAAAGGCTCCTGTGCCAAGATCGGAGCTCTCCTGTGCTACAGAACCCCTTCCCACCGAGGAAAGGGACCGGCCGTGCTGGCAGCAAACTGACTTCACTTCTCAATAACCAACCCCAGGTGGCACACGAGCCTTCCTCCTCACACACATCCATGCATCCTCAGCTACTATACTGCTGCTCTATCAGTTCAACAGAGGAAAAACGAGAGCTGCTGACAGTTACCTGAGTCAGGGCCATCTGAGGCAGACAGGAGCAGAAGAGGAAGGAGAAATACATTTGTAAGCAGAGCACAAGAGCCAGGTTCCCCACCAGACCCTCTCCCCCCTCACCCCGTGGCGGGGTTTTACGTAGCTGACCGCTCTGAGCACAGCTCTAGGGAGAGCTGCAGCTGAAGGGCAGGCTCCCTCAGAGCCCAGCTCTTCCGCCACCGCAGAGCAGCCGGGTCCTGCTGACTCCCATGCCTCTGGGAAGCAGCAGCACAAGGACTTGAGAGGCCAGGAAGAGCATCAGATGGATGAGAGGACAGGATAACCCAGAACACAAGCACGGGCCACGGGACTGTGCTCACAGATGTGCTGCATAGGTGATTCATGCAGGTAAGGACAGGAGGCACCTGCACACCTTAGAACAAGATGGTTCAGTCACAGCACTTACCGATCTTGAAGCGGCCCATGTAGTAGATCTGGGTGCTGAGAGCCAGTGAGGCCAAAACATGGATCATTGAGAAAATAACCCAAAACCACATGTCATTTTTCCCAAACACCTGAAAGCAAAGACATATTAAAAGCAAACCGAGACCTGTTATTAGCAGGCTAATCCTGTCCTATACCACCATGGGCATTAGACAACCTCACTGAACATGGAAGAGAAACCGCTGAATTTTTCAACCTGAACACAGATCTATAATTGCAGAAAGTCCAGAGAAGCAAAAGGAGCTCGGCATTCTGGAGAGGAAACCATTCTTTCTGACTGCCCCTTCAGACAAGGATGGCAGCTTGGAAGGATAGCAACTGGATTAGGGAGCAGAAATGCAGGGAATCCCCATGCCAGGAAAGCGCTCTCTGCAGAGGTGGGCAGCAGCTGCCTGGCCAGGAGCTGGATTTTTACAAAGGCAGTCAGGGAACCAACCGTTACTTTAACAAGTGCGCTGCAGTAGACCAAAAAAGGACAAAACTGCTCTGCAGGCAATTGCTCCTATTGTGCACTTTCACTTTATTTAAGGACTGGAAGTGACCTACAAATGCGGGTTAAAGCTATGTTAAAACCTTAATTTTTCGGTTATACATTAAGGAGTCCAGAAACACTGATTTGCCATCAGGCTGTGACCACACACTCCCCTCCCCTGGGGCACAGCACTTGCCAGAACTTTTTCTTTTGTGTGGGGGAAAAAAAGCCAAACAAAAAGCAAGCAGAAAATCCACCTCTACATGAATGGAAAAAGGGAGACATGCAGCTTATAAGCTCCACTGAACAGCTTCAAAGCATCCCACAATAAAAGATGTAGCATCCCATAATAAAACCCCAGTGTTTTGAACCTGGGTGTGCAGATTCACCACAGCTATCAAGAGATTATTGGAAAGTCCCAAGTTCACCAGCTGCTCCTGCATGCCTTATCTCACAGAATCCTACCCAGAGACCTTTGCAGAATCAATTATGATTCTGCATTATGTGTGGTATTGAGGGGCTGACAGCCCACTGGGATCCAGCTGCCAATTCAGAGCAAGAATTCAATGGGTTTTGCCTGGTTACTGCTGAAAGAAGAGCAGTCCTTCAAAAGGAGAGCAGCAGAGACCCCCAAGGTAAAGCGCAGGCTGGGGAGTCGGGCAAGTCCAGCTTAGTACGTGCAGTTCTAGGGGCAAACGGGCAAAGCCCTGTACCAGCCTGACCTGTCGGTGACTACTGCTGCACAAGAGCAACTCTGGTGACTCCTTCTGTTCCAGTGCCCTTCTATTGGCAGGTACTCCAGAAACTTGCCTGGGAGCCCCTGAGCCACTGTTCTAGCCCTACACCTCTCCACAGACAGGAAGGCCAACTGCAGGAGCTGTGCCCAGCAACACAAAGTTTTCCAAAGGGGAGAAAGAAGCACAAGCAATTCAGCAGAGGACGTTTGTCTTGGAAGCTCAGCCAGCCTCATCCTCCTCCTCCTCCAAGGTGAGCCACCCCACAGGAGACCAGCTGCACACTTCGACACAGACACCTGGATGCATAGATTTCTCCTCTTGACAAGGAGAGTACGTGGTGAGCAAAGCCCAAAAAGGAGCCCACCTAGAGAAAACTGCTCTGCTCAGCCCTTCCCTGCAAGCCCAGGGGAAGGGAGGAGGAAAACTCAAGAGTACTGGGAATTCAAATGCTAGCAGCTGCTTAACACACTCTTATCCTACCCTGCTGCTCTCCCCAGTCCTTTGCCCACTTAAGCTATGTTCCCAGTTATGTTTCCATCTCCTTCCCAGAGAAGCAGGTGGGCAAGAGGGAGCCATACCACTCCAAGGACGGCCAGACAGATGACGACAGCAAACGAGGCATAGGCAGAATAGGCGCTGGCATTGATGTCTGGGTGGCGGGTCTGGTAGAGCTTGAGCATGCACAGTCCTGCGATCATGTACATGAAGGAGGTGTCTGTGGAGGGAGCACAACAGAAACAGTGAAAAGAGGTACTGCCAGTAGGCTATAAGAAAGCTGCTCTGAGTGCGTATGAAGAAGTGCAGCAGCAGGGCCAAAACCAAGGCTGGCAGGCACAAATCCCTGATGCTGCACTATGTTGTACAGCACTTTGTGCTTTGCCATCTTGCAGCACGTCTACCATGCTCTGGGCAACAAAAACCCAAGGGGCTCAGAAAAGTGCTCACCACAGTGCAGCACAGAAACAGGCAGGGAATCACAAAATGGTTGAGGTTAAAAGGGACCTCTGGAGGTCGTCTGGTCTAACACCCCCTGCTCAAGCAGGGTCAGCTATCAGAGGGTTGTCCAGGACCTTGTCCAGTCAGACTTTGAATATCTCCACAGAAGGAGACTTCACAACCTCTCTGGGTAACCTGTTCAGTATTTGACCTCCCTCAAAGAAAAAAAAAAAAAAAAAAGTCTTTTCCTGTGTTCATATGGAGCCCCAAGGTCTGGAGAGGAGGCTGAAATGTGTTAGTCCACAGCATCCAAATCCTCACTGCCTCCTGACTGAGCCATGGAACAGGCAGACTCCAGGGAGGTTTGCAGGGGTAGAGGGATGGGAAATGTGAGCAACTCAGCAGGAGACAGAACATGGCAAATCCTACCTCCAGCTCAAAATGAGAAAGGCAACTCAGCTTACCAAACTGAAAATTGGAGTAATTAGGGCAGACATGGTAACAGGCACTGAGCACCCCTTCCATCATCAGAGCAATACCCATAGCGTAAAAGAGACCAAAATGCTTTGGGATCCCATAGTCCTGGAAGAGAGCAGAGCTGTATAGTAAGTGCCCTCACTGTCCTGATGGCGAGCGAGCTTCCATTCTCCATCACTTCATCTCTCCTCACTCCTACACGTCCTTCAGTCACCACTGTGGATCTGGCCGAGATCTCATCCGAAAATCCATAAGCAGCAGACCCTTAAAACTGCTAAGGCCTTGACTTGCTACGAAGCCAGTGAAAACAGAGCTGTCTCCAGAAACCACCAGCACCACTGCCCACAGGGCTGCAGATTTTCTCCATCCTCTCCCAGGAGATACTGAAGGGACTGCAGAGGCTCTGGCTACAAGCAGCTCTGCCTTAGAGCTAGAGGCAACCAAATTCTTCTGGGTTATCATAGGTAGCTCTATTCCCTCTTGCTAACAAGAGTGCCAAGAAGGATCTCTTGATTGACTTTGCTATAAAGCTATAAAACTTTGCTATAAAGAAAAGCATCTCTGGATGCTCCTACTTTCCACACGCCACCACCACCACCCCTTCCCCCCAAAGAGAGGTTTCAAGCAACAAACATTCACAGAGCAGGATACTAATTACCAGGCTGCGCTTTTCACAAGCCCCATTACAAACCTATGTCTAGCTCTTTGTCCACAGGAACCTCCTTCTATCCTTTCTAGAAAGGAGATACTTCTTCTTACTGCCCGTTTCCTCATAACATGGGTTCAAGGTAGGGATCCAGACATGCTCCCACCCAGCTCATCCATCCCAATTCCTCCACAGTGAGCACTGGAAGAAAAGCCACAGCCAAAGGATTCATGCCTCTACTCATCTCCCTGTCTTTGCAAGCCCAGGCTGGGTATGAGAGAACATAAGTGTCCCGCCTACATCCGTTTTAGGGGAGGGAAAAAAAGGAAGATTCGATCCGCTGGCAAGGAAGGCAAATGGAAACCCACTGGGTATCACTCCAGTTTTCAAATTCTTCTTGTCCGTCCTTCCCTCCCCTCAATTCGGCCCCATGCAACCAAGTTTCCTACCAGGGTATAGACATCTTTCATTTCCATGGCCCGACGGTGGAGAACGTCTCTGCGCAAGACAATAAGGAGGAAGAGAAAGCCCAGCAGCATGTGGCCCACATTGCTGAGAATGTTGTTGAAGGCACTGCAGGGAAAAATGTTTAAGACAAGGATATCACAGCAGGAGACCGAATCACGGGCCACAATAAGATGAATCCAGTTTACACCCTCCCTATACCCTGGTCCTCCACCTTGGCAGCTGCCAAACATCTGCCAGTTTGACAATCTGAAATTGTCATCTAGGGTAAGCAGTTCACCTGCCCCAGTGGATTTAACACTTCCTCTGCAAGATTCCCAACTCTGGGCTTTCTTTGCACTCCCATTTTACTTCAGAAAAATGCTACACTGAAAAGACTAATTTGAACTTCTTTGCAGAGCTGCTTCTCCTTCGATACGAGTGAAAGTGTCCAGAAGAGCACGGGAGCCCTTCATTGCTGTGTAGTAGGTTTGCTGGAGGAACAGAGGTACCATAAGTTCCTGGGTTGATGTGTCTCACTGCAACAGAAAGCCACTGCTGAGCAAAACAGATTGCTCAGAGTCCTAAACTCTCAGTGGTATTATCAACACAGTTACTCTGAGCCTGGCAAGCATAAAATCCTGACCTGGGCACAGCATGAACACTCAGGAGGCATGAGACAACAATGCAGTGACTGCAGAGCTCACTCACCTCAGCACCCCAAGGGGATGAGCGCACAGAAAGTTGTAGTAGCAGATGTCCTGATTGCCCGTCACGTTCACTACCTGGGCAGAGAGGAGGTGGGAGACCTGATATTAGCAAATCCCCTCAGTTCTGGGGGGTTTGCTGCATACAAACACTGCACGTACACAAGGTGTACCAGGACACAGCCTAGCTCTAGCACTGGCACAGGGGAGTACTGACATCTGGAAGTGAAGCTTTTGGGTGGAGGACAAGATGTTGCCACAGGCCACAAACCTGACAACAGTCTTCAGAAGTAACACATTGTGCGCTCTCAACCTCACCACTAATAGATCTGCTTGCAGATGTCTGAATAACAGCAGAATAGCAAGGATGGGGCAGGGAGAAGGGAGCAGAAATCACTGGTATCACAGCAAACCCTACTTGCTTTCAGTTGTCTTTTAGAGGGAACAGCAGATTCCTCCTGCCTCTAAAATGATACAGGCCCCAAATGAGACATCAGATGAAGAGGAAAACAACTGCACTCCTGCTTCCCAAGCAAAACCAGCAGAACTGCAAGCTCAGCGAGCCAAGCCAGCAGCAATACATGCTGCAGAGAGAGCAGCTAAGGTAAACTGCGCCTCAGACAGAGCAGAACTCCTGGGTGATCCGAGTTTCACTGCGACTGTCATCCTTACACCATGCAACCACAGAGCACATTTAAAGGCAAGAGGACCCAAGCATGATGGACAGCCACACAGAGCCCAACGCACCGTCTGGTAAGTGATGACGAGCTGGATGACCGGCAGGGCATAAAACACTGCAATGGTGATAATGTTCCTGCAAAGAGGAGACAGTAGCAGCAGTTACACATTACACAAACCAACACAATTGGTGCCCACCCAGGACAGAGCCCCACGGTGTTTGTGGAAGTATGTGTACACCTCAATGCCTAAGAGCACAGGCCCTGGTCTCCCAGCTGGACTTTTGTACCTCTGGTTATGATCTCCTGAAGTAGAAGGGCAAACGTGCTAATGCAAACAGGAAGCAAATGCTAAGGGCACAAGAAAAGCTAGGACATGGACCACAAGCTCATGTGTGTGTTTGCCAATTTCTCCCCTTCCCCAGTATGTTCCAGCACACTGGTTGTTACCATACTTTAAAGCAATTACGCAAACCAGACTCCATTGCCAGGATCTTGTGTGCACTGTTTCACAAGTGTCCTTATTTGAGGTATGTGGGGGATGTGCAGTTACTAGTTGGAACAGGGTATGAATGTGTAACAGGATGGCTCAAAGAATATCCTCAGGTCTAAAGTGTGGTTCAAAGATGGGCATGTGGACAGACTCCACAACCAGAGACTAGGTCCAGAGCTTGGGCCTTACCAGTTTGTCTTCTCCTTACCAGAAATAGATTTTGTATTTTTTGCTGACAATTCTTCGGTCCTTCCTGGACAAGTCTGATAGATAGAGGAACACCTAAAACATTAGTGGGTGGGAAAAGGAGAAAGAAAACAGAAAAGAACTAATGAAGACTACAGAAGCCAGCAGAAGATCTTGACGTATTTAGACAACAGGCAGCTTGGTGCTATTTGGACCATTTTTTACACAGCAAGCTTGTTGTGTCCCTTGATTCTGTGGGGAATGAGTTCTGCAAAACTCTCTAATCTTCAGGAATGGCTCTGACCACGTGGAGCAGTGTGGGGTGACAAAAGGAGGCAGTTTGAGAGCTGCTACCTTAAAGCCCCTCTGTACACCCACTCCAATCACGCTAATCGTAACCAGACAACTACCTGCTATTGCACCTTATTTTCTCCCTATGCTGTCCCACCCCCTTGGACTTTCTGAAACACTTCTCCTTCCTTTTGAAAAAGTCCCAAATACATTCTGATTTTCCATATTAAAATCACTCATTTCAGCAGCACACTTAGCACAGCAGGAAAACTTTCTAGACTCTGAAAAAGCACTAAGAAGCACATTTAGCTTTATTAGATTGAATCTACCAAAAGGGAAGTGGAAACCTAAAAACCCTGGCAAGTGACTAGTGCTGGTCCTGGCCCAGATGCATCCATGGCCCAGCACCACGGCCACAGCTGCAACGCCAGCCGTACCTTAGTGCGGATAACGTTCTTATCACTTTCAATTTCTGGCATGGTGTCAAAGTCGCTCTCCTCCTCCACAGAGCTGTCTGTGTCAGAACCAGCTGGTGGCCTGCGCTCAGGGGAAGACAACTGACGTCCACCGCTGGAGCTTGACTCGTCTGGAGCAGAGCGGGGAGAAGGAAACAGGCAGGGTAAAGGCTAAACCCCTCTATGCCCAGCAACAAGGAAGCTGCCCCAGATATCAGCTGCAACCCGCTGGAACAGGTTGATATGGCCATTTCAGGGAACAAGTTTTTTTCATGATCACAAATCTTCCTAAAAGTCTCAGATATCAGCTAAGAGCACTTTCAAGGGCTGTGTTCCACCCTCTGCAGCATTTTGGCCTTTCCCCTGCTTTTATTCTATTACTTTTCATCTCTAACATTTTCTACTCTTTACTAGCCTGAGATCTGAAGTCTGGAAGTCTTGAGACAAGCCAGAAAGCTCTAGTGAAAGCAGCAGACTGTTCAGGGGTCAGAAACAGGCGGACCTAGTTAATCTCCAGATTTTACGTAAGCCTTATATATAAGCTTTTCTAAAAATATTGTAGACCGAAGACAAACAGGAAGAAAATCGATTTTTCAAAGCAGGCAGAGCATCAGCTGTGCTCCCATTGCATGCACAGTATCGGTCACCTGCGGGTCAGCAGTTCCTGCCTGCATTTCCCACAGGCTGGCCAAGCTCCCCGCCAGCCCGCTGCCCATACCAGCATGAACACAAGTTTCTTCCTCGTTTCCCAAATGCTTTTAAAGCATTTCCTTGGGAATTGGGAAGAGGAGTAGGGTGGTGCTGAAGCTCTCAACTGTATTCCAAGACTTAAATCCTCCTGATTTTTTCCCAGACTTCACGAAATATCAGTTCTGTGTTTCTTTGTCAGGCATCCAGACATCACACCTTCACAGCCCAACAACTGGGTGACATCTGGAGCGCCAGGGCTGTCTTTATACCACAGTGGGCAAATGCATCCTGAGCTGGGCCCAAAAGTTACACAGAGCTACTCTCCTTTCTCATTTGAGCAGCTGCCTCGGACTGCCCTGGACCTACACCACCTCACCCCTAGGTGTCAAATTCAAGCATTATGCCAAAAAGTCCACAGCACCGAGCTATTCAATAGCAATTTCTCCACAGGAGGGAAAATTATTTGTAAGGAGACTAAGAAATGCTCTGGCAAAGGAAGGCATTTCCCATCATCTCGGATTAGCAGGATTCTTGAGGGGTTTTTTACCTCCTCTGCTGCCAGGGCATGGTTCACCCATTGACAGCATGACATTATTTCTCCCCTAACAAAACCTCTGGACCGCAAAAAGCTCTGATTCTGTCTTGCCTTGCGGCATACATCTCTTCAACTTTCCAGTGAAAGGCGTGCTTTGGTCTAAGGGCAGGCTTGATGACCTAATAAGAGACTCCGAGAAGCTTGGTTGAAAGGGACCTTTGTCAGTCCCTAGTCAACCTCTTGCCTGAAGTAGCATTGTCACCAACACTTATCAGGCAACTGTGTCTTTGTCTATCCTAGACGAGAGGAACATTTTCAATGACAGAGTCTCTCTGAGCAACTCTTCCAGAGATTTGCAACCTTTTTGATGTAGATGTTTTGCCCTAAAGTCCAACATGAACCTCCCAAGCTGCGTGGTTTTTTTTTTGTTTTTTTTTTTTTTTGTTTTTTTTTTTTTTTTTTTTTTTTTTTTTTTTTTTTTTTTTTTTCCAAGTAGTTGCAAGCTGCTGCTAAAGCAGTTTGCAGCCATATTCTCTTCTGGCTTTAAAGCACCTTAAAGTGCCTTCCCCTGCCCCAGACAGAACCCTCCTCATGTCCCCAGTTCCAGAAGATACTGTACCAATAGCACCATAGCTGCTTCCCTCAGGGGTGCTGGCTGTGATGGGGTGTGAAGACGTCATAATCCCAGATCCTGTGATGGAAACAGACCCAAAAGGGACAGTTAGTTTCATGTTAGTGCTTCAAAACAGATGTCCAAGGTGAATACAAACAGTTTGAAGAGCTGGAGGGGCTTGGGAAAAGCAGTATTTCTCCAAACAGATGTCTGTCTCGCTCTAGAGCATACTGCACAAAAGGGAAACCCTTGCTTTGACACGTGAAGCAAACCCATTCCCTTCAGCCTCCCCACACAAGCTGCTGGTTCAACTCGCAAAAGCACGAGCCTCCCCTCCAGCACTCTGTACGGATCACATTATGGGGCTGCAAGACTTGGCAAATTCTAGAGCAAGTCTCATGATATTCAGAGCACCCTTATGAATTTCTAGTTCTTCTCCTTCCCCTCCTCACACATTGATCTATTCACCTACTGCTAGCTCCAGTTATCCCTGGAAGGTTCATAGACAGCCTTTGCCAAGACAGCTGCTACATAGTTTAACCAAACACGGAGAAAGAAAAAGTGCTCTGTGCAAAAAAAGTGGTCACGATCTTGTGTTGATGACAAGAGGGGCGAGCCTTTGAGGGCTGAAAAGTGCCACCCACGCATCTGAAGCAAGGAGGGCTGCACATCCCAGTCAGGCTGCACTGGGACTTTTCCCCATCAGGCTTCACGTTCTCTCTTTTTGCCTGGTACCTCTTTGCTCCCCCTGTGGTTGGGCTCAGCTGCTGAATGGGCAGCAAACACGTCAGGAAACACAGCTGAAACCCCTCACAGAGGGATCAAACACCTATCTCCCCAAAAGGGAGGAAGCACGAGCAGGAGGAGCAGGACCACGTCTTCTAGTGACAGCAAACAGCAAGACAGGTCCAGCTGCTTGTAAAGCTTCACCCTCAATAACAACATCATATGACCAGTCAGCAGCAAAGGGACATAGGACATGGGACAGTGTTTCAAGCCAAGCAACCTTACTACAGCCTGGCAATGGCCTGGCTTCCCAAGCTGCATCTCTGGCTTCCCAGTACCTCATCTGTCCCAAACTCACAGGCACAGGCAGACTCCTCTTTCCAGCTAGCCATTCCAGGCACTTCTGTAACACCTTGCGTAGGTTTTTATACTATTTCTACTAGCCACACACATAAAGAGCCTCAAAACTTTTCCCTGCCTGAGCCCAATTCCTAGGCATACAGCAATGACATTTGACGTTTCAAGTCCAAACTACGGTTTTCCTTTCACATGTTCACTGTACTTGTTGGGCTGTGGGTTAAGACTTGGTCTCCATTTCAGCTTCTCTACCCTCCTGCTCCATACCTCTGACATACCTCCCCCTCTACTCTGCCCTGGTGAGGCCGCATCTGGAATACTGCGTCCAGTTCTGGGCTCCCCAGTTCGAGAAGGACAGGGATCTGCTGGAGAGGGTCCAGCAAAGGGCTACAGAGATGATTAGGGGATTGGAACATCTTTCATATGAGGAGAGGCTGAGGGATTTGGGTCTCTTTAGTCTGGAGAAAAGAAGATTGAGGGGGGATCTTGTTAATGCTTTCAAATACTTGAAGGGAGGATGCCAGGGGGATGGGAGCAGTCTTTTTTTCAGTGGTGCCCATTGATAGGACGAGGGGTAATGGGCACAAACTTGAACCTAGAAAGTTCCATCTTAACATGAGGAGGAACTTCTTTACTTTGAGGGTGGTGGAGCACTGGCACAGGCTGCCCAGAGAGGTTGTGGAGTCTCCCACTCTGGAGACATTCAAAACCCGCCTGGACGGTGTCCTGTGCAACCTGTTGTAGGTGACCCTGCTCTGGCGGGGGGGTTGGACTAGATGATCTCCGGAGGTCCCTTCCAACCCTGACTATTCTGTGATTCTGTGTGACAGGGCAATGGAGAGCTCAGAGGAGTGTCTGAAGCGGACAACATGGCATGAATTGAGCACCAGAGGGAAGGCTCTGCCTCACCACAGCCCCCCATGTGACACCGCTTCAGCCCTGAGCTGGGATTAGCGGGATATTTTTGTAGGTTGCTGCAGAAGCAAGATTCACCTTCTACTCTTCACCTGCTGTGCAACCCTCCCTCTCTCATGGAAGTATTTTCTGTTGCTTTAAAGTTATTTCCAAATCTAGATCACTGAGAAGAGGGCATGAGAAGCATTTCCCCATGTTCATGGCACCAAGGCACATGCACGGGTCCTTCTCCCATCAGTCCCGTCCCAAGATGCTCCCTCCCTGTTTTAGACCAGGCTTTATGCTTCCAAGTGACTTGTCAGTCTTCTCTCCCAAGTAACCAAGGGAATATTTAGATCTGGACAAAGCAGGGAGGTCAGGGAGAAGAGGTGCTCTGCCCTGTCTCTAGCAGCTGTTTCAGATCCAGCTCACCCACTAATTTCAGTCCCACTTCCAAGTGTGCAAGTGAGTCAGCAAAGTAAATGTACTGCAATAGGTGTGGTTCCTCCAGCTATTGCCTCCACCAGATAGTGATGACGTGAAATGGGAGGTGTCCCACAGGATTGAAAAAGTTAGCCACAGAAGCTGGGTGACAGGAGCAAAGGGGCACATGGAGCTGCAGGATATTGAAAGACAACGGGCAGAGGAAGATTGCTCAGCACCTCCATCCACACTTTCTTGGTGAGGGAGAGGAAAGAAAAGGGGAGCAGCAATGGAGAAGGTAAGACCCAGGTGTACTTTGGAGGAAGACAAATTCCAGTGGGTGGGAAGATGAGGAAAAAAAATTGAAAGAAGACTGGATGACAGATGGAACCCCTCTCTTACGAAGAAAAGCTGAGAGAGTTGGGGTTGTTCAGCCTAGAGAAGAGAAGGCTCCAGGGAGACCTTACTGTGACCCTTCAATACTTAAATGGGGCATATAAGAGAGATGGGGACAAACGTTTTAGTAGGGCCTGTAGCGATAAGACAAAGGGTAATGGTTTTAAATTAAAAGAGGGTAGATTCAGACCAGATGTAAGGAAGAAATTGTTTACAATTAGGGTAGTGAAACACTGGAACAAGTTGCCCAAAGAGGTGGCAGACGCACCATCCCTGGAAACGTTCAAGGCCAGGCTGGACAGGGCTCTGAGCAACCTGATCTAGCTGAAGATGTCCCTGCCCATTGCAGGAGCATTTGGACTAGATGACCTTTAAAGGTCTTTTCCAACCCAAACTGTTCTATGACAGGGAAGATACTAGTTACCATTTTATAGGTATCAGTCAGACTCACACCACGAAGAAACACAATAGAGAAAAACAGCACAAGGGTAGGACATGGTTCCTCCCCTTGGAGGAAAGGACTCTATGAAGACGGCATAGAATACATAGGAGAGGACAGGTCACAGAAGGAGCAGGTGTCTCTAGGAGGAAACCTGTAAACTCTGAAGGAACTGCGCTCCTCTGTCCTTTCACAGGGCTACTGTTCAACAATCCTTCCTGCCCAAGAGACCAGTTCTCTGCCCTCTAGGTTGGTGCTAAGCACAACATCTGTGCCCTGCAGCTTCTTTGGGAACTTCCTGAGCACCAGAATTTAACTTCCACCTCTCACCACGGCAGCTCAGAAAGCAACTTCTAAGCTGTCTTCAGCACTTGAACCCTCAGCTGCAGCACCAGCAGCACTCTCTGGGTCCTCTGGTCTCACCCAGCTGAGACTGTGCCTCCTTGCCTTAGGCAGTGACCCCCTGTCACCACCCTGGAGCTCTTCCAGGGCCTCAGACGGGTCCCTTCAGCTTCCCCAAACTCCAGAACACACAGGCCCTTCCCATTTCTCCAGTGCCCTAAGACCTGCTGTTGTCTCACAGTAGGATCCATCCCAAATGACTTAAAATTAGGATATTTTTAAGCATACTTTTACACTCCCCTGTTCATTTGGTTGTGAAGAAAGCCTTTCACACACATTCCACATGCGGGGATGCCTGTGGGGATCACAGTGGCTGAAGAAGCCACTCCTGAGAAGCCAAATGCCCCCAGGTCCTCGACAGAAATATTAACCCAAGTAATGCCAGGTCAGAGTGAAGTTCCACTGCTGATCCTTCAAGCACAGCTCAGTTCTAGCATGCTTATCTGATGGTATGTAACAGACTGGAGAGACTGAAGAAGCTGGGGATTAAAAAAGGGAACATACCAAGAACCTTTCAATGCTGCCAAAACATAATCACCTCCCTTTCCCCGGGAAAGAGGTACAAATGACGATGCCTTTATCCTCAGACCAAAACTTTGAACTACTTTGCAGGCACTAAATATTTAAACAAAATGACACGGCCAACCTCCCACACTTCTCCAGAAAGCAGAAACTCCTAGTGCCCTCCCCCACCTCTGACAAAAATTTCCATCTTTCACTGATAGCCTCTTAGATGCAGCTATGTTTCTATAATGCAGAAATCTGTGGTATGTTGAAACGTGGGTGCAGCATAAAGTAAACTGAATCCAATACCAAAGTAAATAACACAAACACCACTACCTAACTGTATTAGTCATTCATTCACTTGGTTGTATGCAACTCCCAGTTAAAAACAAATTAAAATTAAATTAAAAAATTATAAACCTCGTTCTTAAACCAGGCAGAGGAAATCTTAAAGCCTAAGAGCTGACAAACTCAAAGTGCCTTGTTTAGAAATGAACAGACCTGGCAGAAGTAACATTAGCCTCTAGCCAGGTCTTGCCAAGGCTTGCCCTTCCTCCACCCCTCTAAAAGCCAACTCTTCAGGGCAGGGGTCAGAACCAGGTTCACACGAGCCTGCTTCAAATGCCCTCTCTTGTGAGAGTAGAGAGGAAGTTCTAACGTCTTTCATCAGCACCAGAGACTATGTGGCACATGAACAGGGGAAGATGGCTTGAAGAGACAGAAGGTACTTGACTGACAGTCTGTCCCTTGCCTGGTCTGGGACCTGTGCTGTTCACTTAAAGCTGTCACACAACAGAACAGAGACCTTACCGTCCTCAGGACTCAGTCTCCCAGCCAAAGCCTTCCTCCGAACTCTGAAAAAGAACAGGCAGCACTAATGAGATAGCCAGCAAACCCCATCGCCTGCCAGCCATGGCAGGATCATCTAGGACACCAACAGGCAAACATGGTACAAGCTCTAAAAACCAAGCAAACAAAAACCCAAGAAAAAGAAAGAAACAAACAAAATACTCTTTGGACTAGGCATGGCTCAGCCGTAACTGCTTGCTGTCCACCTCTGCGATTTCCAAAGCAACAGAGGAGATTTTTTTACCCCATCAATTATCCACCAGACGCAGGTCAACCAGTTACATGACCATCCCATCCTGCACTGCATATTGGGAGAGACTCTCACACAACCCTCCTAAACCAAACTCCCCTGCTCAGGGGACCACGTGCATAAGAATCTACTGAAAGAGCAGCAGGAGCTAGAGGCACACATCAGAACGATGCTTAAGAAGCCAATACCTTCAATGCAGGTGCCAAGCTGGGGCGGGTAAGAAAAACACACATACACTCACAACAAAGAAAAAATAACAGCAAGAAACAGCGCGCACACACGTGCTTATGTAGTTTCATTGAATTGTTCCAATGAAATGTTGTTTCGTTGATGTGTCTTGAAGTTTAGCCATGCTCCCATCTTGAAATTGTTTTGTTTCGGAGCATGGAACTTTTAAGATCCCCTCTGCTGAAGCAGCTGAAAACTGCCACATTGTCTGAGGAGCTGGCTGATAAGTGTGATTCCCACAAAAATCAACCTGCTAATGGCTGAAAGCTTTATATGGCTCTTCTCATGCCAACCTTTGCCCAGTAGAGCAGGAAAGAGCGTTGAAAGAGCCTCCCTACTCTCAAGCCTCCATGGTTTGGACAAAGGATTCGCTTAACCATTGCCACTGTCTACGCAGGCAGCAGTGATGGATCCCAAACTCTACCGTCCCCAGCACCTTAAGAGCACTTGCCCACTGCCCCACCAAAGCTCTCATCCTGTGCTAGCAGTTATCCACCCTACAGGAGCAAGTCTTACTTCCCTTTTAGGTTGCTGTCCCCTTCCTGACACTCCAGTCTTGCTCTCACTCAAGATGTCTTCAAGATCACCTCCAGTGAGCAACAGGGGATCTTGGGGCAACTGGGAAGAGTATTGCTTTCTCCTCCCCACCCCTCCCACCCCAAGAGCAACCTGTCACGGTAGCTGTGCCCAAGTTCACCTCAGATGCAGATATTCCCCTCAACACAAGCCCAGGCATCGAGATCTGGGGCAGCAGAGGCAGGTCAGGAAGGAAAACTAGCACTCTTGGGACTCCAAGACGCTAGAGGGCAGAGCCTTAGGTTTTCATCATTGCCATGATCGCCACAGCAGAGGAAGAAAAGTTTCCTGGCTGATGGTCAGTAGGAGCCCACTGAGTAGTCATGGACTTGTTTGGCTGCTCTGTTGAGATGCTTGCTGCCCCATTTGCCCTGAATTCACTGCAGGGCGAGACATCTCTGAGGATGAAGAGAAACAGAAAGGCTGTTCTTGTAAACCCCTTCGACTCACCTGATATAGTGCACAAAAGCAACCACCACTGAGCCCAGGTAAAAGGAGAGGAAACTCAGGAAGCTGAAGAACATGGCCTGGACATAAACAGACTCTGAGGAAAGAGAAGGCATCAGTCAGCTCACAGAGCAGGAACAGCCCCTCTCAGAGCCAGCAGTCCTGCCCCGCTCTTCCCAATACCACCTGGTGACAAAGCCCAGCCCCAAACAGTCCTTCAAGACTCATCTGCTCTCTTCAAGCGGAATCACCAGAACCTGTTGCAAAGTTTCCTCCCATTTCTTCACCTCCAGTGCTTGCTGGTGTGTCTGTGAGACCATCCTGTGCCACACAACACCTTCTGGAAGGGACCAGGGCTGCAATGGTTTTGAGTCTTCTGCTGGTGCTTTCTGCACCATCCCATCAGAGGGCTGCCAGCCCAGCCATGCCCTCCTACACAGAACTGCCAAGTCCCCCCATAAAGCTTCACTGCTTTGCACAAAGACACTGACTTTTAATAGAGGGCACAATCGTCACTTGAAGGTTCTTTGTCCGCTGCAGGTTCCAGGTACGGTTGACATTCCCTGTGAGATGCAAAGTGTACACCAAATGTAAAAACAATCAAACATTAATGATTTCTGGCCCCTATCTCAGTTCTCTGCACTTGCAATAACACCAGGGTCTGGCTTTTCACTAAAGTCTGTGTGTGGTTTTGCTCTAAACCTTTCCCAGACTTGTCGATGGAAAGCCTTTTCCATATGTTTCCCCCCGCCCCTCTATCCACAGCCTGGTTTCAGACTAGAAACCCCTGCTTGAGTCTTCCATACGTTGCTCAGGTTGGGATGCCCAAATCCTACAGGCGTCTCGTCTCCTATTCATTTAGTCACCAAAGGGCAGTTTCTGTCACTACAAATACGGGGACACCATTTCTGCCTTTGGCCAAAACTCTGCTGACAAAACACTTGCGTGCAGGATGCCGTGGTAGCAACTTGTTACGTTTCAGCAGGGCTTAGCTGCCCTGCCAGTACAGCTCTGCTGACAGCTTTAGGGTAAGCGAAAGACACCTGGAAGGTGACAATTACTCTATAGGGTGGGACCTGGAGGAGCCCAGTATATCTGTTGGTTGCAGTCTTGCTTCTCTTACTGAGAGGAAGTCATGCAGCTTTGAGGATAGGAACGTCCCTGGTCTGAAATGGGCTCCAGCTTGTCATGGGGACAGCTGCATCCCCACTCCAGTTTCATTCACCACACGAGTGGTGGAGGCTTTGCTTTTACCACTGCCCAGGAGGTGGACACTGTCTTTCGGTTGGGAGAGGTACTAGAACAAGTCTCTCAAAATTATTCCCCCCAAATCACTAGTTGTTCCTACTCCCCCCAAGTCCAGAGGCTGTCATAGATCCCAAGATAACAGTTGGAGAAGGTGCTCTCTACAGGAACTGCCATCCTGGGCCTCCATGCAGGTAGGAGGATAATACAGCAGTAGGGAATAAAACCAAAAAGCTGTAAGCAGCACTGTTTGGGTGTCTGCAGTATCTCCCAAGACACCAGCAACTCCTCAGAAGAGCACATAACCCCAGCAAGCCAGGTGCTGTACTAGCCAGCCACTTCCAGGGTTGAGCAAGACTTTTAACCTACCCAACAATATAAAGTTTATACTTCACTCTTCCTCACAGCTACCTGGATAAGATAGAGCTATATGACCATCCTGTGTCATCCCACAGGAAGTTCCCAAGGACCCGTGCTGCTCCACCGCCTGGATGCCACAAACTGACCTACCTGCCAGCACAACTTACCATGAATGGAGGAAGGCACAGAACCCCCACAGGCGTAATCCTCCGGCTTGATGACAAATACAACGAAGAACTGCTCACCTGGGAAGTCCTTTCTCTGCACGGGAGGACAGAAGATGACAGAATCCATGAGAAGTGATGCAGCCTCTCCCTCCAATGCAAAACAGATGATGATGATCTCCACAGGGCCAGAGATCAGGTTTTAGCTGCTACACAGGCACCAGCTTTACGCAGACCTGTCTGTTCTGGACAGAGTTTGGCTTCTGGGGTGGCTCCCACATCCTTCCTGCCAATAAGCTTACTGAGTTCACCAGTATGCAGTACAGCAGTGCCCCAGTACAAGGAAACCAATGCTAATACATTGATTTATTTTATTTAGTGCAAACCATATACCTAAGTTTTGCTCATTATAGGGCCCTACTACCACCATTTGGTGATAGAAGAGCCAAGGTTCAAACAGAAGACATCTGGCTGCAGCCCCTCTGATCTAAGTCCTCAGCACCTAAGACATAACACAACTGCCTAAACAAACATAAGCAAGGTTTTGTAGTAAAAGGTAACATCTCTTCTTCTACTTATATCAGTTTATCTAATAAAAACAAAGGACCACAGCCATACCAGAATCAACAAAATAAAACCAGGCATGCACAAGACAAGGCACTGAAAAAAAAACCCAAACAAACCAACCAAAGAAAACCTAACAACCCCACCAAACTGAGACAAAAAAATAAATCAGCATCTCACCTGCACTGTTATAGCTGCCTGCTTTGTCATAGACTGGTAAACACCATTGAACTCCACATTATGGTCCAGGTCATACACTGGGCACTAAAACAGATACAATTAAGGGTTAAACTAGGCACAAAATCCGAACTAATTTTGTAGGGAGCCAGCAGGAAAACAGACAGTGCAGGGCAGCAGAAAAGGGCCCCGCTTGGATTGACAAAGGGAACAAAAAAGCCAGGACCCATTCAGAAAAGCTGCTCTGAAGACATCAGTCTGCAGCCTGCAGTCACTGATCTCAGCAGTCTCACAAGAGGCTGCAGTTTAATCCCAGAAGAGCATTCAGCCAGAATGATCCCTCCACTGTTCCCACAGGGCAGTGCATACACTCAACCATACACCGGCTGTGTGACACACTTTGCGGTCTGTACTATATGGGAAGCTCTCATTTTACTCTTTCCCACTGCTCTTAGTACCTGACAGGTTGAAAAATCACCTGTCGCAGTCTCCCCTCCTGCCCTCCTACCATTCAAACCTGGGGATATGGGCAGGAGCTGATGTTACCCATTTCTCTCCTCACCCCAAGTATTAAAGGCAACTGCCAGAACTTCACAGGCAGCAGCCAAGGCATCTTGCACCTGTGTCACCACCTTGCTGCTCCCACGCTGTGGGTACCTCCATCACTCAGGGAGCTGGGAAAGGAGGGTAAATACGTGGCTATTTCGCAGCTGCAAGCAACAACCATCCTCCATGGCAGGGGACAGCTGTTCTCCCCTTTCCAGGAAAGGGAACGAGGAATTGCATAGAGAAGAAATTGAATTGGAAAGGATAAGAGACCTCATGTCTGGAAATTAGAAGTTCCCCATCCTGCCCTGAGCCAGGGAAGAGTCAAGGGAACAGCACTGTCCCTTCCCTCAGCCACAAGCATCCCATCCAACACCACTCCATAGAAAGACAGACCCATGTCACAAGGCAGTAGGATATTAAAACTCATGAGGGGAACATAACAAATGCCCTATGGCTGGAGAGGAACAGCTTGTTCACCTACTTGCAACAAACATCTCTGTATGAGCTGCTTGAACTCAGCATCTGTCTTTGCCTCCTTCCCACAAGGTTTTCATTCTTCTTTCAGGGCTCCCTTCACCACCACCACACTAGGATGAAGCCCTTGCTAGGGCTTTTCCCTGTTAGGCAGATTAAGTCCCTTACAGGAGGACACAGAGCTCCAGCAGGCAGCTCCTCACCCTTCTCTGCTCAGACTTACCACAATATCCTGGACAGAGACAACTGTGCATGGGTAGGCTGCATCAGACACCACTTTAATAATGACTGAGTCGACATCCTGAGGAAACTTGTACAGAAAATACTGAGGAGAAAGCAGAGTACTGAGAGTTACGGTACAGAAATCACCCCTGCCAGTAGCTTCAGTGTCTCCCTAAAGCACCTGCACATCGAAAGCTCAGCTTTGGGGTTGGATGTGGAGGGCTTTCACAAAAATTCAGATTTCAAATATTAGGACCTTACACTACAGAAGAGCAGATCAAATATATACAGACAACTCTTCCCCCTTGCACATCACGCTGTTAGACACAGACATCTTCAACTTGCAAGATACAGCACAGCTTCTGCTGCCCTTAAGCTTTTTTCCACCTGATCAAGCAAAAGTGACTTCATTTTATACCCTGCTCCATTTTATGTTGCTATGAGCAATTTCCAGATGTTTCCATACTGCTGGCTGTACTTTATATACGGAACATATCGTGGAGTTTATCTCAGATGGGTTGCTTCAAAGACAGACTGTGGAAAGTATTAGGTCAAATGGCTGAAACTCTGTCAAGAGTTTCATAAATAAATGCCTGATATTAGTCGTAGGATCTAGGGTTTTTGATTTTGAGGGCAAAGGGTAATGGGGGTTTTCACTTCTCACTTCAGCTTCAAAAATAATTCAGCTATAGCTCTGAAAAATGTTGGGAGAGACTAACATCTGCCAGTATTCCTCTGGGGGCAAGGAATGGTGTTTCTTGTGCTTTCATGCTCTGAGCCGGCCCACAGGATAGTCCCTGGGTTCAGGAAATGCCCTTCCCTGATCCAGAAAGGGCTTTTTCAGATTTGGGCAAAAGATGTCTCAAGCAACGTCACTATTTGCTATTTTTCCAGTAAAAGTTTGATGTAGTGCACCAGCTGCTGGAGAAGTAGGGTTTCTGTGCCGGCCCCAGTAGGCAGGCTTGTTGCAAGGACTGCCATCATCCCGCTTGGAGCCCAGACCCTGAGTGCTCAGGCTCACAGTCAGATATACCACGAGGGGCTGATGGACACCTCACCCCACCACAGAGGGGACACAAGGCTAAAGACTGCTACCAGCCACCTTCCTCCCTTCCTTACGGCCACCTGGTAGTGCTGCTGCTGCCCTGGGGCAGCCATAGTCCATGGAGAGGGGAACTACTGAAGCTCCTGCTCTGAAACTGTAACCTGAGGCATTCCCAGACGGTGAACTTCCTTTGTGTCACACAAATCTTAGTGCTGAGCAAGGGCCGGCAGTTTCGGATTTCCGTTCCCCCGTCTCCTTCCCAGGAAGTAGGGCCCCCAACTGCAAAGGCAGGGATAAGTATGAAATCACCAGTCACCCAGCCTTTTTCCAAGTTTGCCCATTTCTGCTAATGCATTTATTCCCACTTCCCCCTCCAAGCAGGTCCCTTCACTGCTGAGGGAGTGCTGGCTCCAACTGCAAGTCCTTACAAAGGGAAAACTCGCCAAGCCGGTTTCTTCAACAGAGCACATTTTATCTCCGCCGAGCAAGGACACTGGCGGTCTGAGCTCTTTAGTTTCGCAGGTGCACTACCCTTGGAAAGCTGTGACCTTAAGGAAGTCACCCATGAGGACCCTTCTATAATTTCCTTTTAAACCACACTTATACCAGAGTACAGAATTAACATAACGGACATTAAGGCCTACAGTTCTCTTCTGCACAGACTGTAAGTGGTATAAACACATCCAGGCAACACTCCTGACCTGTAAGAGCATATCTAATTTCTCCTTCTGCCCTCAGGCATGAGCTGGGTTCCAGACAATAACTCCTTCAGTTGTTAAGCTCATCTTTTTCCAGTCTTAGGGCTATTCCAACACTCATCTAGATTTTGAATTGCCTTTTTTTTTTTCCTCCCCTCACAGAGTACTTAATACTTTGATTTCCAAAAACCTCGGCATTATACCAATTAAAAAAATCACTCATCTTCTACTCTCTACATCTGGCCTATAATTAAAAGTCACCAATCTCTCACTCATCTTCTACTCTCTACATCTGGCCTATAATTAAGAGTCACCAATCTCATATTATTAATTGTGACAAACAACAGACCAAAGTCACAAAGTTAATTCTAGGCCGGATCCTAAATAGCCTACATTCAAATTACAAGATCCTAAGTAATGACAACCTATAAAGAGGCACCACTATTCCCTGTGCTTCTATGGTATAAAATACTGCGTGTATCTGCAAACCACCTTAAGACATTTGACAGCAAAAAAGATTAGCAGGGATACCTGGTAATAGAAAACCTAAAATTAAGTGGCGTTACTAACAGTGACGGCAACAACAAAAATGGAGTACCAGACAGCCTGGGTAAATTACATACTTTCACAGCTCTATGAGCTCCTGTATCACTACAGTTACTGCCAACAGCATTTTCATTCAAGAGAGGACTTGTAGTATCTGCAGGGCTCTATACAAGGCTGCTCAGCTGGATGTGCTGTACATGCATGCTCTTTTCTGAGCTAATAACCAGACTTACCCGGCATTTCATTTATCACTTTGCAACTTGACTTGCTGCCCTGAGCAAGGAATAGCAGTTCAAGTTCCGTTGTACCTTTATAGCTTATTTATTTATGTATTTATTTTTTCTCCAGTAAAGACTGTATCTTGGCTAGTCACGCTAGGACAATTGAACCAGCGCTGGCTGGAACAAGACACTGGTGCACACCATCTCACTTCCCATTATGTGTAGTGGTCCAATGGCCTCTGGAATTCTGTACATTTCTGGAATTTCCCGAACTGCAGATACTATTCATTTGCTCTGGCCATGGTTTTTCGTTCACTTAATTGTTTTGCAAGAGGACCCAAATGTGGCCTAGATGGGCTGAGGGACTGCTACCTCTTCACTATAACCACAGAAAATTCAACAGTAAGGACTTTTCCATCCATCCTGAGAGAGAAACGAGTCAGTCATATAAGGCTTTTGCCATCTCTAACAAAGGAACACATCAACACATTACCATGTGGTAAGACATACAAGCAACTCTACACAGGACTCCTCCTTACCTGGGGCTGGGAAGGACTGGCAGTGAAGTTAAAGGCTTTGCTGGTCCTAGAAAAGAAATGCCAGCTTGTTGAACTCTAAAACTTTCAGAGTTGGAATACACACAGACTACCTTCAGATTAAACAAAAGAAAGCGGGTAATGGTTTTAAATTAAAAGAGGGTAGATTCAGACTAGATAGAAGGAAGAACTTGTTTATGATGAGGATGGTGAGACACAAACAGGTTGCTCAGAGAGGCAGTAGATGCACCATCCCTGGAAACATTCAAGGTCAGGTTGGACTGGGCTTTGAGCAACCTGCTCGAGTTGAAGATATCCCTGTCCTCCAGCCCACAGGGGAGGGGTTGGGCTAGGTGACCTTTAAATGTCCTTTCCAATCCAAACTATTCTATGATTCTAGGAAAAAAAAAAAAAAATCTTTTTTCTTTTCTGGGAAGGAAAAGGAAGGGAAGAGTAGGCAGATGGACCAAATCCCTGTATAACAGAAGAAGAAATTACATTTGTATTTCCACATCCCAGCTTACTCAAGTTGGAAGTTCTCGAGCCTGGTGACTAGCAGCTCATACGCAATATTAAATGGTGCCATGGAAGCGACGTCCACAAATATAATCTGGTCAGAGGGTCCTGTCTCAGGTGTTGGCTCAGATGGACAGAGGGTCCGACTCACTTCTTGATAATTGTAGGTCCTCTGATAGCTACAACAGCCAGGGGGAGGAGGGAAGGGAAAGTTGGATGGAAGAAAGAGAGATAGCTGTTAAAAGTTGTTCAGCAGTTCAAAGAATTATATAATTTTTCCACTGCTTGCATCACTGAAATACTAATCTGAAAGGCCAAGACCATTCAGACTTTTATCAGAGCTCAAATTCCATCTCTGTTGCCTCTTGTGGTCTGCCCAAGGGACTGGCCACCCCTAGCATTTCATTTCCCTTGAGGCTGCCTGTGCCATCTGCAGATCAAGCACATCTGCCTTTTGCTGGAGGCAGAGTGCGCAAAGACAGCCCAGAACAGCCGCTGCTGTAACCGTCCCCTGCTGTAACCGTCCCCTGCATCAGGCAAGACACGGTAGAACATCTGCTGCCTGGCACCAGGATTTCAGTCACAGGATGAAGCTTCACATCTCAGATGGTCTAAAGCATCTGCAAAGTCTCAGTATTTGCAGCCTAATTAGCTCTGAGGTTGCTGAGGCTACACAGCAGCATCACTTTCACAAAGAAAGCACCTCCAAAACAACCACCACCACCCAGAATAGACTCAACTTCAGTGTACCTGGGGTGAGAAACAGAGGAGAGCCCTTATTCCACAAATGCACTGTAAGACAACAGTTAGGGTGCTCTTTTGAGAGCTTGTTCAAACCCTGCTCCAAGCTAGAGCCCAAGAACTAATTGCACACACTGTAAGCAATTGTGGAAATGACAATGTCATGTGGTAGATTCGCTGACTGGTGACACAGGCAGATCGCTAGCAGACAAGTCTCCTGGTACTCCGTGTACTTATTTGAGAAACTAGGAGGCAAGAGCAGGCTGCCAAGTAAGAGGTTACCTACCAAATCCTGGTCTTCCTAACGTCCAGCTGACAATGAGCAAGCAAAGCATGCTTTGCAACCAAGCCCTGCAGTCTACACAAGTAGCGAGATATAGCACTTGAGGAAGGCTGATGACTGGTACAGCTGGCAGACAAGTGTGTTACAAGGAAGAGACTCCAGTACTTACAAGCCTCGAAAAATGAGCGGGACCTGCCATGACAGCACTCCCTTCTGCTGACGAACTACAAACAGGACAGGATATTGGAGGTTCTCAGAGCTGCTGTTCACATACACCCGCACTGCATCTACCTGCGGGAAGAAAAAGGAGAGTAGACAAGTGTTAGCCAAAGACAAAGAATAAGAGAGCTCCAAAACTAGGTGGAAGAAGCCTGTCCCCTTCCTCAGTCTGACCTAGATGCTGGCACTATTCATAGGGAGATCAGCGTCTGTCACTGGACCGGTTATTCAGATCCAGAGGTCATTTACAGAAGTGCCCTCTTCCTGCTGCTCTAATCCAAAATCACAGCCCTGTGCTCAGGTCAGAGGTGACTGTCAGATAAGACACAGTGGACAAATGCAGCAGATATAAGAGGAAGAAAGTTCATTAACTTCCACTTACCCAGTTGAGAGCAACCTGAATAACTTCTGTTTTAAAGTTAAGCCAACACACGCACACACACACACAAAAAAACAGACCCAAGGCTAGAACTGAGAATTTTCTTTCTTGGACTCTTATGTACCCAATGCAATCAACGTTACCGGGAAAGTCGCAAAGATGACTGAAGATGACATTCATAGTTAGGGATGAAAAGGCAGGTTAGCAACTATCACCTGATTCTGCTGTAAATGATACTGAGATGACCATAACCCATACATGCCCCACCTAATAAAACAAGACTACACCGCTGGCTGCCCTCAACCAGCCAAGGAAGGCTGCTTTGGTTTGTGAGCAAGGGTTTTAACGCAGCCCACTGCACCAGCGACTGACATTTCTGCTTACATTATCTGGCCACCACACAGCTGCAGAGGTAGGACGGCTGTGAAGTAGAGGGCCCTCAGTTTACTTTGAGAAGCAAGCAAGCAGTTTGTCTTCACCAAATGGAAGTGGTACCATTCCCATTTGAAAAGAACATCTCTTCAGCTCTCTCTCCAGATCGGCACACATTGCTCAAAAAAACGGGGTATGAGAATGCGTAACTCATCAGAAGAGACAATACCTCTTGACTAGAGGCTTTTAATTGATGAAAGCATATTAGGCAGATAAGACATACACATTTTAAGCCCACCACTTCTTGAAAAATTAGAATGGACTCTTACTACATCAGTGAAAGACTTTTCATAGATATCTCAACTTTATACCTTCCAAGAAGACTAAATGTAGAAAAAACATTCTGAAAAACATAGAGTTAGCAAGTTTGCAGGAGGGCAGCTACCTGAAATGGCAACTTATGCTTACACTGAGGACACCAGGTTCAGAAAAGGGGCTCGCATCAGCATTCGCAAGCCTAAAAGAAAATTTCCTATTTATTCTTGTTTAGTGATTCTAGGCTTACACGGGAGTTTAGTCTACTGGAACAAAACACTTTCTTGAAAGCCATAATCGTTATCAACTTTTCTGCCATCATCACCATAATATAGAGGCTACAGCCACCAATTCCTAAAAAAAAAAATAAACTCTTCAACAAAAACCAACATAAAATAATTTAATCAAAACCCTTTGAGATAGAAGGGCAAACACTGGACTCCTTTTCCATTGCCTCCTGGTTTCTAAACCGTTGCAATACTCTTTTGGCATGCCTTCCAGCTTTTCCTTCTGACCACAAAAACTACACGCACAATTTTGTTTCCAAATAAATTTCACAGTAGGGTGCTAAAACCAAGTTAAGAATAACACGATCACAAAGCGAGACTCACAGGTAACACCTGAAGGGTATTAACACAATAGGCCACCACCGCCAGACAGCACTGGAAGGTTACTCTGCGGCTGCCTTGCTCGGCTGGGGGAGCCGAGCCGGCACGTGTTGGTATAACTGGGAAACACAGGGTCTGGGCTGACCAAGCTGCTCCTTGTTTGTAGGTGTTTGCTGTAGTTACTGTGACAAGGAACAGGGACGCAAATGAAGCGTCATTGGAACTGAACAAGAAAACAAATACGAGGAGCATGAAGACATGATGTCCCGCCAGAGTCTTGCAAGCATGTGAAGCCATTCTCCATCCATGGGGAAACCAACTATCACTGCAGAAAGGACATATTCCAACTACCTATGCAGCAGCTTTTTACCCATGAAACAGTTAAAGCAAGCCCACCTGCATAGGTGAAGTGATGTACACTGCCTCTGGCTGGACACCAGCCTGTGAACCCTCCAGGGCTGGGTGCTCAGCACCGTGTAATAGGGAGCTCACATCAGACTCACAGCAAATGATGCTACTGGGTTATGCATCCTCTCAACTACTCATAAACGAAAGATGGACTTTGGGAAATTCTCTTCTGCACTGACTTCATGAACAAGGAGAGGTGCCATGCTGAACCTTGTTCACACCAATAATGAGGGGCTGGTGGGGAATATCATGCTCAAGGGCAGCCTTGGCTGCAGTGACTATGACACGATGGAGTTTGAGATCTGTAGGGCAGCAAGAAGGGTGCATAGTAAGCTTGCTACCCTGGACTTCAAGAGAGCAGACTTTAGCCTCTTCAGGTGTCTGCTTCTTTATTCCCTCCCACTAGGTATTTATACACACTGATGAGATCCCTGCCCATGGCAGGGAGGTTTAAAAGTCCCTTTGCAACCCAAACCATTCAATGATTCTATGAGCCTTCTCAGCTCCAGGCTCAACACTTCCAGCTCTCTCAGCCTCTTCTCATATGAAACGCGCTCCAGCCCCTTAATCATCATCATGGCCCTGCACTGGACTCACTCCAGTAAGCCCATACGTTTCTCTCGTACTGGGGAGACCAGAACTGGACACAGTACTCCAGGTGTGAAATCCTTGCAACTTTGTAACTGCCCAAGGCAACCCTGTAGAGCATAACTCTCCCTTCTTTTACAAGACAAAGCCACCTCTGTAAGAGCTTCCTGGACAAGCCCAACAGTTAAACTTCTCATACAGTGACTCATTAGCGCTCCATTCACACACATTTTTACCCTGACACCCTCCTGCTAACCTTAATGTTAATTGCTGAATCTAGCCAAAAGGTTTAGCATTTTCATTTCCTATGAAAGGAAAGCTAATTAAGAGCACGTCTGCAGGCACAATAATGCGGCTGAAAAAATTTTGCAAGCTTGGATCCAGTCAAGACCCTACTCAGTACAGGCCTTCTGCTGCCACTCCATGCCCCAGCTTGAGCTCCTGCTGCTCTGTCACCCAGGGTGGCTGGAAGGTCCCTGAGCAACAGCTACTGCCCTTACGCGCATAGATTTACAAATGGCCTCCTCTTTGCTGTCAACACTGATACCTCCTTCTCTCTCCTTAGCCTATAGGTGAAAGCACTGAGCATATATATTTTGAGATCTCAAGGTTCTTCCAGATTAGATGCTTTACTAGTCTAAGAGCAGCCNCTGCTTATGAATCCAAGGATATTAGATAGTTACTTAACTGAAAATAAGCAATGCTAAAGCTAATTCGTTCTGTTAAGGACTGATCGTCTATTTTCAGGCAGCCCTGCTGTTGTGTCAACTGCCACTCCAGGTGCCTGCAGAGCCTGCTCAAGTAACCAAAGACCCTTGCACGTTTTAGCTTCCCCCGCATAGTTATTGTACAACTACCTAAAGGTCTCTTGATTTTACAATGACATGCAATATGCCCACAGCAGTTACCATCTCCATTTTACAGATGCCGAGAGTCAAGTGTGCAAAAAGAGGCAGAGGGCCGCAAGCAATGCGTTTGGAACTTAACTGGGGACAAAGAGTGACCGAGACATTCAAAGCCTGAGATCTGCTCCCTGTACAGTTTCTACTGCATGACCCTCAGAAATACCAGGTTAAGAGGGACAGTGTTATAAAGCCTGCAGCTCACAGCACACAGCTCTGTCATCCTCCTGGTGCTGAATAACCAAGCAACTGCCTTATTTGCAGTACTTGGGGTACATTCCCCTTTCCCTGCCTCCAGGTTTCATCCCTCTGACCCTTTCCAGCAGTTGCCCAACAATGCTTCTGCTCCCCAAATGACAGATCTGTAGTCTCTGTTCTGGGCAGCGCTCAAGCATCTCTGTCTCCTCCTCTTTGATGCTCTGCAGATATTTCACCCGGAGACCCTAGCCTGTTTTTCAAACCCTGGTGGTCCTCAAAGCTTCAGTCTTTGCAAACAGAACTCAAAGTAGTTTTATTCGTGCAATTACATGAATTACTGATCCCAAGGTTGTTATAAAGTCAGTGGAAGTGGTCTCTCCAAGATGACACCTCTCTCTAGCCTAATCTTTGATCCCGATGACCAAAGCTTGTGCAAAATTAGTCCTGCAGGATACTGAGCGCATGGCTTACCTGTGCCTCTTGTACCCTTATGCCAGAGAAGGGCTGCAGCATTTCCTTGGGGGTATCAAGAGCAACAGCTGCCACAGAACAAACACCAGGACTAGGATTTCTACTCTGCATCTAAGCCAGTATCAAGAGGCAAATCCTGCAGCCTATACACCCTACTACAAGAAAATCACAAGTTTAATCACTGCCCCCATGGCCCCTCTTCACCACAAAGGCAAAGGTGCAAGCCACTTACGTTTGGTGCCTACCATGGTATAAAGCTCAACCATACACCACCTCTCAAAAGGACATTGCTATAAATCACAGAATCCCAGAATGGCTGAGGTTGGAAGGGACCTCAAGATCATCTAGTCCAAATCCACTGCTCAAGCAGAGTCACCTAGAGCCAGTTGCCCAGTTGGATTTTGGATATCTCCATAGGTGGAGACTCCGTGACCTCTCTGGGCAGCAGTTAGACCTCTCATTTGGTTTCCCTCTCTCCACAGAGCTAAGCTGAGCATTCACCACCCACAACATTTAGTCAGCTTTGCTGCCATTTCCATTATCTTATAATATTGCTATTGTTATACTAGTAAGAAATAGGGTTACCAGGAGGATGGAAGCAAGATTCTCAAGACCCAATATTCCTTAAAATCTAAGCGCTTACTCTCATTTCTTACCCACGTGAAAACTGGTGTATGCTGTATTACCACCACACAGGACTTCTCTCCACCTTCCCCGTGTTCGGTGACCTGTATTTACTCCCTGTAACAGCTGGTTAGAGCTCCTTTGCCCTGTTCACATAAAAGCCCACGTTCAAGTGCCTTGAGCTCTCTTAGGTCTGATAATATCTGGGGTAGCACCCAGCAGGACCACCGCTGGCCTAAGTATGGGCTCACAGGTGCGATTCCATCACACTTCTTTCATTCCTCTCGCCTTTCCCTCTGCACTCTCCGCAGGCAAAGCTGCTTCCCAAGCTACACTCAAATAGGGTGCTTCAGGCAGAGAGGAACATCAGAAAGTCAGAAGCAACATTTACAGAGCAGCTCATTAAGAAGATCCTAGTGTCCTTTATATTTCGCCGTAATATAATGACAATTCACTTGCAGTGAATACCTCTGATCTGGGCTATGTGCAAACACAGGAAGAGCAATCAGGAGTATCACACCACCTAATCCCACCAAAATCTTTATCATAAAAGCCCAGGAAAAACAGTGATTAATAAATTGGACAGATGGCAATTGAGATTCCAGTCTATCTAGTTATTTACACTGCTGCCGTCACCACAGTAACACAGGGCCTCTCGTGGGCAGATCCTGCACTTCCAGCGGAGGGGCCAGCTCCCAGCTCCCGGATGCAGCTCCATTCTCCCCCTCACAAGTCTCAGGGATACAGCAACAGCTTCCAGCAGCACAAAGCTTTGGATGGTGGGCCTCTGCCTGACATAATAGCTATTCCTCCAAAACACAGCAATAAAAGAGGTGGAATTTGCCTGTGGGCCAAACCTGCACAAGAAGTTCCGGGTCCCTCCAGATCCTCCCCACCACTTCCAGATAAGCTTGGGGATATCAGAGCAGCAAAGTTCAGCAGCATCTAGGTGCAATTATGAGGAAGCTTGGAAAGGGGAGAAAGGATTAACATTTAACTGCAAGCAGGGCTTCTCTCATTTGCTGCCAATCACTCTGATTTTGTGCTACAGAGTGGAAGGAACCTTAATTAGTGTCTTTGAGAAAGCCATTTTGCCTGGCAGGGTGAACTGTCTAGCAGAAGCATCATAAAGGACAGTGATAACAATGTAGCACCTATGAACTGATGTCCATGTTTTTTCAGGCTTTGTTCCAATTAACCTCGGATAAGGAACTGGATGAACAGTTACACTCAAAGAGTTGCAGTCAACAGCTCTGTGTCCAAGTGGCAACCAGTGACAAGCTGTGTTCCTCAGGGGTTGGTATTGGGACCAGTACTATTTAACATCTTTGTTGGCAACATGGATGTTGGGATGGAGTGCACCCTCAGCAAGTTTGCCGATGACACCAAGCTGTGTGGAGCCGTCAACACGCTGGAGGGAAGGGATGCCATCCAGAGGGAGAAGGAGTTGGGGGTATTGGATAACGAGAAGCTCAACATGAGCCAACAATGTGCCCTTGCAGCCCAGAAGGCCAACCGTATCCTGGGCTGCATCAAAAGAAGTGCAGTCAGCAGGTCAAGGGAGGTGATTCTGCCCCTCTGCTCTGCTCTTGTGAGACCCCACCTGGAATACCTTATCCAGCTCTGGAGCCCCCAACATAACAAGGACATGAACCTGTTGGAGTGGGTCCAGAGGAGGGCCACAAAGATGATCAGAGGGTTAGATGACCTTACAGCAGCTTTCCAGTGTCTGAAGGGGACCTACAAGAAAGCTGGAGAGGGACTTTTTACAAGGGCATGTAGTGATAGGAAGAGGGATAATGGCTTCAAACTGGAAGAGGGTAGATTTAGATTAGAAATCAGGAAATCTTTCACTATGAGGGTGGTGAGGCACTGGAACAGATTGCCCAGAGAAGTTGTTGAGGCCCCGTCCCTGGAAGTGTTCAAGACCAGGCTGGATGGGGCTTTAAGCAGCCTAATCTAGTGGGAGGTGTCCTTGCCCATGCAGGGGGATTGGAACTTTAAGGATGATCTTTAAGGTCCCTTCCAACATAAACCATTCTATGATTCTACCTTAAACTTTTAATTCATATTTTGCTTCTAGATTCTGTTGCCTTGATATAGACAATATACACATTTTCATGCAACAGATTTAATTAATTCCTCACTGAGCCAGTGCTAGTATTCCCATCTTTCCCTTTGAAAGTCAGCATTTGGCACTTGCCCCAAGGGCATCATCTCCAGCAAAATATTTTTAGAAGAGTGGAAAAAAAAGGTGATTTATTTAGTTCAAACACCATTCTCCCTCCACACCTTTCCAAAGATTATTTCATTTTAAGAACAAGCAGTTCTGACACGAGAACCCCTCCCTGCTACAGAACCACTGCTCCCATCACATATAATCCTCCCTCCAAACACAGAAATAAGTTCTTACCTATGTTGCATGTAGACAAGAGAAACTCCAGCTAAAAAGCACAGGTTTTATTTAAAATAATAATAATCCCACACACAAGAAAAGACTACAACTATGAGCCTCTTCTTCGTCTACCCCTACTCACTCAGCATTGGTGAGATGAGGAGGAAGTTTTGCCTGGGCAGTAAGAGTGTCAACCAGGCTGCCATCACTCCTGCAACACCATTACCACCGAGGGACTTCACTTGGGAGCAGACTGTTTCCAGCACCCCAGAAAACTAGTTGCACTTCTCCCTTCCCCTTCCTTCTACACACACACAAGAAGGTTGTCTACATTGGTACTAAAATACAGTGCTAGATTTCACCCGTACCTTCCAAACTGAAATCCTCATCTCCTGCAGATACCTGCAATTAGGTTTGAGGTGGGACAGTCCAGGCTGGATCTTGGGAAACAACCTCGTGTACCAAATATTCCCTTTGGCAGCCAGGCCCTGCACTAACGTTTGTTGGCAGTAACCATACTGCTGCCTTCTGCGCTGCAGGACTGAGGCAAGGTCAGGACTGCTTCAGAGACTTCTGCTCCTCACATTCCTTCCCATTGCAATGCCTCTGCCATGTGCATCTCTATTCAGCAGCCAAGCTCATGGCAGTTTTGTTTCTCAGATGACTGACCTTGAGCTTTTTTCTGTATTTCAAGGTGGACAGAGCAGTTAGACAGCTGAATAAAGAAGGAGCCCTCAGCACTATATAAAAACGCGTTAGACCAGGAAAGACAAATATTTGTACTTCAGTTTTATCACCACCCTGGAGATGGGGGGGGGAGGGAGGAGGAAAGAAATAAAAAAGTGCATCTGAATTCCATTCTCTAGATGGGAACAGGCAGAAGTAGCTGGTCCCAAATTCACACAGCTGAACAGGACCAACATGGTTGCAAACATTAAGCAAAATAAACCGGGCTCTTGTTGACATGAGAGAGTCCTTGGACTGATTATTAAGTATGCATTTCCCACAGAGATTACACATCATCTTAAGACTGCGGAGATGTGAATTTAAGGGCAGACAGGAGGTTACAACAAAAGTTTCTGCTGCAAGCAAAGGTTTTCAATAGCATTATCCACTACCTCATGCTAAGCAAAACCTTCGAATCACACCAGGGCTTTGCCACGTTCTCCGCTGCACCCACACGCAAGCTGCTCCTTGCAAGACCACTGGGGATTATCGGTCCACGTTGCGACAGCACTTGGTCGTGGGCCTGACAAGGCACCAAGCCAAGCCAGTGGGCAGGGAACACACCCGGCAAGCAAACACACAGGCTGCTAGTTACAATGGAAGGTCTCAGCGCAGGGCACGTCTACAAAAGCCACAGAATTGCTGCTGCCTGCTGTTGGACAAGAAAGAGGTGCTTCATTTTTATATAAACCCTGAAATTAAGTGAAGCAGGATCCAGTTGGATGGGACAGAGCAATTGAGGCAGTGAATAAAGCACATAACTGCCAGTATCGAACTCGGATGCTCTTCCCACTGACAGCGCGACAGGGGGAAGCTGAGACCCTGAAGGAAAATAGTTGAGACAGAATGACAGGTGTTACAGAACCTCTTTCCTGCCCTCTTATGTGATACAAGTACCACTCCTGTCTGACTACAAAAAAAAAAAAAAAAAAAAGCAGAGCTTAGAGGAGCATTCCCTTTCAGCATCTCTCTGTCTGACTTTGTGCCCTAATGTCAATAAGTCTTAATTGCCAAAAGCAATCTGTCAAATAACCTTGGCCCACAGTTTTCTTCCAGCATTTCTTCCAGGAGTATTAAATATCCAAAGCAGCATAACTAAGTGACAGACTCTGGGTATGCCAAGCGCAGCCTCAGTCACATTAACATAATTGCTCCAGGATTAATCTTTTTCATTTAAAAGTTCCAGCCGGTGCAAATATGCTGTGTGGATTTACAGTCTGCCATGGACATTCCCATGAGTTCACTTGTTTGCAACAGTATCTTTGCAGCATAAATAGAAGTAAGACAAATACAAAGCATATTAATATTTACCTTTTTCCTTTTTTGAAATTTTGTCCTCTAACCAATGTCACTAGGGAGTCTCCAGGACAGCCACAGAGGAAAAACTAGGAGTTGCCATGCTGGATGAAATAGGTACCTGTTTCTGACCTCCTCAGACTTCAGGAAGACATTAAAAATAAACAAATAGATTATTTTTTGAACAGCCAGTTAAGGAACCAACTACTCTCTAATAAATAGCATCTTTCTAACCTTCCTAACAGCAGCTGGAACTCTGGGCTAGGGCAACCCTTGAAACAAAAGGGTTCATAAGCTTTCCAAATTTACTGCCACCCCAAGCTCACAGCAATAACTCCAGGGATTACTGTCACAACACAAATATCTGGTTCTTTGTTGGCTCCCAAGTTCTTCACCTCAGTGACACTTCAGATGTGGACTGAATTATGTATCCCACGTTTTCTTATTTTTTATTTTTTTTTTAAACCGTTGTTTGTCTGTTTCAAACCACACTGAAGCAGCTATTTCTATGCCCAAAGAAAAACATCAGCATAAAGAAAGGAAAGCTGTTTCTGAAGACTTCTGTGTTCCTCTAAGTATATACTGCAAGAAATAACGTTTGCTTATGCAAACATACTAAACTATATTCTCAAACTGAGCAGATGGCACACCCTTGCAACACAGCATTTACAGACTGCACTTTCATGCCCTAAATATCCCCTGAAATAGCAGATGAGGTCTGTATAGGAGCAGCATGCTTTCCTACCCAACTATTTTTGCACAAGTTATTTAAGGACATTTCAGCCTCCACTTACAATGTAAATGTTTGTATTATAAATTCCTGCACTGTTCTTGGAAAATTTTCAAACTGAGGAGAGACATTTTGACAAAGTTACTCTTATTCAGAACATTTTTTCTTTTTTAACCTAAACATCTTGGGGTGTGAGGAGGGGGTAGCAGAGGGAACAACAAAACCTGATCAGCTTTGATTTTAAACAGGACAGCCCAACAAGAAGAGAGTCATTTTACGATTTAGAATGACATCCAAATTCAAAGGAGATGCTTTAGTTCAATGACAAGTTATCAGGCTTGACAGCATTAGCTTACACATTAGAAATAAAAATCAAATTTTCGCCAGCACCAAAGTCGTCGTCTGAAGGTCTGCAGACCACTCTGCAAGAAACCAGAGCAGATCTCTCAGGCTTTTTTCCTAAAGCCTGCACACTGATAGCCTCCTTCAAGATGTACTCTCTTTTGCCCCTCTAGGGAGGGAAATCCACAAAAAAAACAAAATCACAGAAAGCCAAAGAGTAATTTAAGTTCGAAGGGATCTAAGGTGAACACACAATCCCATCCCCAGCTCAAAGCAAAGCCACTTCCCATACCGTTCTTTCACTTAGGATAGCCCGTTTTTGCCAGAGCATTTTTGCCAGAGCCAAAGCCTTCAAGACTGTATTTTCTGCTGCAGAGAACAACAGTCTGTTTTCAGCAGATCCCCACATCATTTCTCTCACAGTTTACTTTTGCTTTCTCCTGTAAGCAAGAGCATGACTCCAGGCAGGGTGAGGAATGGCCAAGAGACTCCACTGAGAAGCAGCAAAAGCATTCCGAGTACTGTGTGCCTACACTGTCACCTCCTGGGGCTGATTGTTTTCTTTAAAAAGGATAATTTATAGATACAAAAGTTATTCCAAAGAGATTCTGTTGAACCTTGCTAGGCTTCAGATATCATATACTATAACTTGCTTTAATTTTTCTGGATTTGACATTGTGCCCACATTTCTGCCTTATAAGAAATTTAATATTAGGCTCCAGAAATGGTGCACTGAGGCCATTACAGAGTCCTGTGGTGAACAGACTAGAGCCAAAAAGCATCCAAAAAGCAACAGTGTTCAGACCCTGGAAATCCTGCAACAACAGGAACTCTACTGACCTTCGGAGATCTTGTTCCAACATTTGTAGTCTTCTCAGTGTATTTGGTTTTTTACCTGCATCTTTGTGGCTAATACAGTGGGCTTCCACTCAGCACTAAGACAGAACCTAACTTGTCCCCCCCATTATAGTTCAGCCATCTCCAAACAGGAGACTGAAGATTCACTGCATGTATGGCATAGCTACAGGCTGAAACTTGGACTGGAGCCAAGACTAACATTACAGAGAAGATGCACAGGAGAGCAAGGGAATACTTGAGGTAGTTTAGTTCCAGCCTGAAGAGTTCTACACGTGAAGCCCAAAACCAGCTCAGAAGCAAGAGGTGAAAAATTTGCTCCTAGAGTTGTTATAACAGACATGGGTGCTGCTGGAGTGGGACCTCCATTCGCATGTGAAGCGGCAGAGAACAGTAAACACAGATTTGATCGCTGCCACTTATTAAAGCAGGTTGCCCCGTGTAGCAGATCAAGGAGTTTCCCTGCAGCTACGACAGATGGCTTTGGTCTGAGCAAGTGACTCATCACACAATCCCAGAGGAACTTAAGGGTGAATTCCAGTTCTGGCTCCTTGCCTAGAGCAAAGCAAGTGCCATCCCCACCCAGGCTACAAGAGAGCCCTTCACTGGGTGACAGAGCAACGCAAATGCATCACACTCCTTGAGCTGGAAAAGGCACTTGGTCTCTACTAGAGGGTCACAAAGTTTAAGGCATTTAATTGAAAGGCTTCTGCTCTTCTTGCTAGTGTTGATTCCCCTCTTCCCTTAGGTCAGCCAAATTTTTCCCATCTGCAGTCATGAAAGAAGAAAGGGGAATTATGTTAGCAAGCCTCTGTGGTGGTACACAGCCCCTCTCACTCATTCACTGAGGGTCGGTTTTTTACTTATCACCCCTCAGATATCGTCCACGTAGGAAACAGTCGCACCAGGGCTACACACCCTCACTTGGCAAAACTGCTCAACAGAGAAGCCACAGCTCAATCTACTGCCAATCACAGCTTACAGTAAGACTGGGCCATATGGGACCAAAGACTGGGGCTCTGTTCCTAGTCCTGGCAAGGCAGGAGGAGGAGGAAAATATCACCCACTCTTTCTCCTAAAATAGGTGCAGCCACTGCTCAGCTTTTGAGCTCATCACAACCAAGATGCACTGCATGAATGTCCAAGAGCTCTGTCTGGATTGCAGCAGCTTTGCCTACAAACGGAAAGTTGAAAACTTGTTCTCCTGAGAGATACTTGTTTTTCTAAACATAGTCCACGTATCTTCCAAATCATGCATTCAGCCGACCTGAGCTCTGATTAGGAAGAAGAAATTTTGTTGTCTCCAACAGTCGTCTTCCTCACGATACTCGCCTGCCCTACTCGGGACTTTGTACAGGAAATATCCACAAGCCCCGTATTACTGGCATTTGTGTTTTCAGCAAACATATTAGCAACTGCCAGAGCTTACAGTGGTGAAAAAAAAGAGTCATTTGCTCTGAATTCCCTCAGTACTGCCCCACACACCATTTTTCTTTTTGGAAGCCCTTGTATTATTGCAATCATGGAACTAAGCAAGTTCTCTCACTTGTCACACAAAGCTGTTGACTGCCTCCAGTCAACAGTAAGTCCACAGTAAGTATTTTGCAACTCTTGTTCAGTCTTCTGGGTAGGAATACGCTGCACAGGCAACTCCAACAAATCAGTTCTCTTTCCTTTCTTCCACCTAAGTAGGGACATGTTGAATACGTGGAACTGGAGATGCTCATGAGTGTGTTCATTTCCCCCCCCCCCATCCTGGATGTGCTGAGTAGAAACAATCCTAAAATAAGATAATCCTGTCTGCCCAACTAATTGCTCTTCTAACTAACAGACTTCTAACAGCAAAGGCAGACATGGACTGTCAGAGCATAGGTGCATAATGACAGGCACAACAGCTGGTTTTATTATTGTATTTTTTTTATACTCACAGTTAAACATTAAACAAACAGCTGTGCAAAGAGGAAAATTGCAAAGTGCAGCTAGGAGAAGGAAAAGTGTGCCCTGGCGGCCAAGAGGGCCAATGGCATCCTGGGGTGCATCAAAAGGAGTGTGGCCAGCAGGTCGAGGGAGGTCATCCTCCCCCTCTGCTCTGCCCTGGTGAGGCCGCATCTGGAATACTGCATCCAGTTCTGGGCTCCCCAGTTCAAGAAGGACAGGGATCTGCTGGAGAGGGTCCAGCAAAGGGCTATGAAGATGATTAGGGGATTGGAACATCTTTCATATGAGGAGAGGCTGAGGGATTTGGGTCTCTTTAGTCTGGAGAAAAGAAGATTGAGGGGGGATCTTGTTAATGCTTTCAAATACTTGAAGGGAGGATGCCAGGGGGATGGGAGCAGTCTTTTTTCAGTGGTGCCCATTGATAGGACGAGAGGTAACGGGCACAAACTTGAACATAGGAAGTTCCATCTTAACATGAGGAGGAACTTCTTTACTTTGAGGGTGGTGGAGCACTGGAACAGGCTGCCCAGAGAGGTTGTGGAGTCTCCCACTCTGGAGACATTCAAAACCCGCCTGGACGCTGTCCTGTGCAACTGCTATAGGTGACCCTGCTCTGGCGGGGGGGTTGGACTAGATGATCTCCAGAGGTCCCTTCCAACCCGGACTATTCTGTGATTCTGTGAAAAGGGGACTAGAAAAGCAATCAGATGACCCCATAACAAATGAAGACTTTCCACCATGAGGAAGGAGTTTGACACATGCCTCCGTTCACAGGCCAACTCTTAGAAGCCCCTTGCAGCAGAGGCGGCTGTGCTTCTCAGCACAGCTTTACTGTTACAGCTCCAACTCCGGAATTAAGGCCTAAACCCTAGTTGCCAAGTACCAAAGGGCCTGACGGTTCTCCTGCCTTAAGACACGAGGTGAAGTATTTCTGCACAGCACATAGGAAGGGTTTTCTCCCTCCGCGCACAGGCAGAGACGAGACCTGGCAATGTACGCATGCATAAGAGTTTCAGCTAGGTGACTCGGTCAGCATATAAGTACCCTTATTATCATTTTACACACCCAGGAGCTGCGCAGAAGGGAAGTGACTTGCCTGTCTCAAAGCAGCTCTGCTCCAGAGCCCCAAGTTGTGCTTTCTTCACATTGTATATACATCAGCTCGTAAGCAATTTCAGAGGACTTGCTTTTCCCCTTCCCTCGTGCATGCATACCTCTATCCCAGGGAGTAAGGAAGGTTACATGGATGAAGAACATCCTCCGAGATCAGGCAAGCTAAGTCTCTCTAAAGCGCCAAACAGGAGTAACGGTCTTGTTCCTTCCTTTCTCTCGTCCATCATCCAAGCATTGCTCTATTCAGCTGCATTCTCAGCTGTGCCCTGGCAGCCACAGCACGTGAGCAAACAGAACATTTACAGAGGACTGATGGGTCACAAGTCAGCCCTCACGCCCTGCCCTTGGCTCCAAGTTGTCTCTTGCTTTGTAGACCTGCCTTCATGAGAGACAGCAGCAGAGAGGGGAAAACAGCAGAATTCACAGCATCAGGAAAACAAATCCCTGTTTCAGAGACAGACCACTCCAGACCTGGCTTTGCTTCACAGGGAAAGCAATTAAACTCACCCACTGCAGCCCTTCCACACGGAAAATGCTCTTTTTATTCAATTAAATTTCCTGTAACTAAGGTTAATGACCCATGTGGTATCTGCCTCAAGGTATCAGAGGCTTCTGGCTGACCTGCCATCAGCACAGAGACAGGAGGAGACTGAAAAGACCAGGAAGAGCAGATAGCTTGCAAGTGGCAGGCAACCAGCAAACACTGGCTGGTGCTTCACTCGCTGAGAGTTCAAGGCTAAAGACTGCAGTGAAAGGCAAGGATTTTAACACACTGAGTTTTTGCAGGACTTGCATTCCTTCAGAAGATCAAACAACTACACAGAGGACAGCATGCCCCTAAGCACCTTCACAACTCTTGCACAAGAAGAACCGGCCCACAAGAGCACGGTCCCAGATTAAAGTCAAGATTTCCACTACCAAGCTTCTAAACCTTGAGCAAGCCTCATGAACAGGGAGATGCAAGACCAGCAGAACAGATCAACCTCTGTCTCTGACCAGGCTGGCAAAAGGAGACCCAGGCATGTTCCCCTCTCATCAGTTCAGGGCTGCAGCTGGGGAGGGGGCTTCACACACCCACAGCCAATTATCCCAATTAGGCCAGACACCTTCGTGTAGGCTTCTGCTGGTTCAGCTCAGGAATAGCATCTGCAGGGCTTCTTAGTGAGGAATCATAGAATGGTTTGAGTTGGAAGGGACCTTTAAAGATCATCTAGTCCAACCCCTCTGCCATGGGCAGGGGGACATCTTCGTTAAATCAGGTTGCTCAAAGCCCTGTCTGATCTGACTTGGCACACTCCCAGTGATGGGGCATCCACTTCTCTAGGCAACCTGCTTCACTGTTTCACCACCCTCACTGTAAAAAAAATTCTTCCATATGTCCAACCCAAATCTACCCTCTCTCAGTTTAAAACTGTTGCCCCTTGTCCCATCACTACAGATCGTTGTAGAAAAGCCTCTCCATCTTTCTTATAAGCTCCCTTTATATACTGAAAGGCCACAATAAGGTCTTCCTGGAGCCTTCTCTTCTCTAGGACCTTCTCTACCCTCAGAACCTGTTCTGGGCACCCCTTGCCAGAAAGCCTCCTAGGGCAGTCCATCTTTATTTAAGTGGTTTTTCTCTTCCAAATTAGTTTTCATAGCAGGACCTGGTTGCGGGGCCCTCTTTAAGCACATTCATGGCAGTGCTTGGAGAGTTCTGCATTAAAAAAATATTAAGCTTCAAGCCTGAAGTTTCCTATCTTAGATATCCTCTTGACCAGCTCAGCATCTCTGCGGAGATTTTACATTCCAGCATACAGGAACATGGAGATTAGTCCACCGTAGTTTCCACTTAAATACAGTAGTCTGGGCTGGGTGGCTCTTTGTGGCCATGGGAATGGCCTAGTGTCCAAAAGTAGCCATCAAGCAGAAGATGCGTTTAGATACCTACAAACACCACCAAGCAGCCATGCCCTCCCTGCCTCCTCCCACTTCGCCATCACCCTAGTTCTCCAGAAGAGAAAGCTTCTTTGTGGGAGGTGTCCGGTGAAACACGTGGCTTCAAAGAGCACATTAAATTGAAGTAACTAGATTAATTTTAACTGAAGTCAGTACGCATGCTGTCCCTGCTAACAAGGCCCAGGCAACATTTGATCTGCCAACAGGCCTGCATCATAAGACTTGTAACACCTAAAGAAGCCTAACTTCTTCACCACCGGCTTCTACAAGGAAGCTCGTGCCCAAAGCATGCTTTTGACCTCCTGGGTTCAGTGGTGACACCCAGCAGTTAAGTAATGCTGGGCTGAGTTGCATCATAGCCCCGACACGCAACTCCTGCCCCATAAATACCAGATGCATTTTATTACATAGTAACACACGTAATAGAAGAAAAGCCAGTCTTTGAAGGTCTGGTTCTTTTGGAATTTCAGAGTAAAGCAAAGCAAGGGATGATCAACACCACCTCCCCCTGCTTTCCCACACCCTTTTATCATGCTCTCTTCCAACTCCCTTCACACTGAAGCGTTAGAAATACAGTATGGAAAAAGCGGTGTTTTCCATTTTCACTTGTCCTGTGCAGTCGGGGACAGGAGGGAAGATTCATTTGCCTGGTTCACCATCTTTTGGTACATCAGAACATCTTATCCAGCAATTAACACCCAATCCAAACAACGGGGGCAGAGTTTCCAAGGTACCACTTAGCTACTTGAGATAAACACGACATTAAAAAGGGGGGAGGGAGAGACCCGCAGTAGCTAGGCATACATAAGTGACGGGCTTCCTTCTCCCCCACAAACAGCCATGGCTTTAGCGGTGCTGCCCCGCAGCCTCCTCAGGTCACACCTCCCCCGCGCTGCCCCATCTCACCTCCCGGGGGAGAGCACCCTGATCCTACTGAAGTGCTTAAGTATGAAAAACAGTATTTAAAGAGCCTCATTAAGTGCAAAACACCCCCCCCCCCCTTTTTT
>VZSZ01002792.1:683313-763272 GCA_013398815.1 Ibidorhyncha struthersii
TTGCGGGTGCGTGGCGTGGGCGCGACCCCTCGCGCGTCCGTGGTGCTGCGTGGGGTTAGGCCTCCCCGCTGGCAGCCCGCTCTGGAGGCTGAAGATGAGGGTATTTGGTGAGGTCTCGATGAGGGTATTTTCGCTGATTGCCTGCCTCACTGGGGGTGGAATGCTTTACAGTGCTGTAAAAGTGCACCTTTGTATAGTTTTATGCTAATTATATTGTAATTCAGATTATTATTATTTTTTTTTTTAATGAAACTTGACAAATTCCGATTCGCCCTCAGTTCTGGCTTTTGATGTGTTCTCTGGTTCCAATTTGCAGAGTACCGTCCATGATTTGACAGTCCACCGTGCGACTCCTGAGGACATAGTAAGTTTAGTATTCCTTAATGTTCCTTCTCTGTAGCAAGGAGATTTAGCTGGTTATCTAGCATTAGTGTTCACCATACTTCCGGGGATGTTTTCTGCCAATATTTAATCTCCCTTTTTAAGCTTCTGAAAATACTGTCTCTTCAGTGTTAGTTTTTTGTTTACGATAGCGTGCATCCCCAGCTCTGGCAGTTGGTGTTTTTCAGTTTTCTGTTTCCATTAGGAAGCAGTAATCATAGTTTTTATTTCAATAAAGTGTATACCATCATAAAAGCATATAAACATAAATGCATTAAAAACTCAGTGGAGCAGTTGAAGTTAGTCTCATCTGTGCTGGAAGGACTGAAAGACGCTTTATTTTAGGAATCTCTCTAATTCTGAGGATACTCCATTTTCATTTAAACAATTTAACATAATTTCTTTATAGTGAACAACCTGTTCATTACAAAATATGTGAATTCCATTTAATTTTCCATGGTAGCACTGATTACCAGGGTGGAATAGGCAGTATGAGCTATTACTGCGTATAAATTTTGACAGGTTAGTCAGGACAGATGGGCCGAATGGCAGAGAGACTTGATTCTCTAAGTGGTTAGCTTGATAGCTTCCAGACACTTTAGCAAGCACCTCACATGTTTAATTTGTATTTAAATTGAACATATATATATATATAAAAAATTGTTAGAAGAAGAGAGAGAATATCTGTGGTGACTGACAGTGTTAAATCAGGAAAACGTATCAGGAAAATGCATATTACAGGTGGTAGTGTTTGGGTTTTTTCCTCCCTTTACAGCTGAGAAAACTCTTTACTGAGTCAGTGGTGTAGGGCAGATGAAAACTGTGAGTTTCCCCATTCGCCTTTGAAGCTGCTTTAAATTTGTCTCATCTTGATGGCATTCTACGCTTACGGATGTTTGTGAGGCTGTCATTGGTACTACCATGCAGTTAACATAAATAGTATTCAGCACATGAATGATAAAATCAAGTAGAGCTCGTTAGCGTTACTCTGCAAATTTTGCTTTAGATTGTCACTTTGTTTTGAAACGGTTTCTTTCTTGCTTAGATAGCTGATTTTGAGATGGTTTCTTTCTTGTTTACATAGCTGCGTCGTCATGAAATACACAAATCGAGAAACAAAGCACTAGCACATCTGGAACTTCAAGAGAAAGCACTGCAAAGAAAATGGAAGAAGCAAAAACAACTGGCTGCAGATTCCTTGGAGAAAAGAAAATTGACTCTGATGCGTGAGGTGAGGGCTAAATCTGCACTTTCGGCCTGCTGCAGATTGTTGGACTGCCAATCTGCAGATTGGCCTGCAGCAGTAGTGGAAAACCGCTCTTGCACGTAGGTCAACATTTGCCCCTCTTTTTGCGTAATTTGACCTCATATATGCATACACTCTTTTTCCTCTATGTGTTGCGTGCATGCAATGATTGGAATAGGCTGTATAACATATTAACTGATCTGTACAGTTACGCACTTGATCCTTGCTGCCTGGCTGTGCCCTTTATAATCCTGCAGGCCTCTGTGTCTGAACAGGAACTGTTTGCAGAGTTGGACTATGTGTTGTGAAAAACACGGTGTGTTCTTATTGGTATCTTGCCTCCTCCTCCCCTTGTCTAGTATTTTTTCTTGATGGAAACATGAACATATATCTATGTTCTGGGCAGGGACATCCTTATCTGCCATTGCTTACTTAAACAGAGAATATGTGGAGTTATAGGGGCAGAAAGGGTGAGGCAAGAAGTTGGTAAGGAAAAGCTTGTCTGGAAGGAAAATTGACACAACAGAGGTTGAGAAGCTGTGGCTGCTAGCGGACAAGCTTGTCATCTGGGGATTGAACAGCTTGTTCTCTAGGCATTCTGAAGCACTCTGAAAATACGTTGTTTAATTTGCTTTTGAATATTGAACTGTAGCAGCAAGCCTAAGCTTAGCTAACAGAGACAATAGCTGTCACTGTCTGAAAAGGGATTTCAGTGATAGTTTTGTTTCACATGGCAGGCAACTTGTTGCCATATGTTACGAAAGCTAGTCTCAAAACATAGTCATTAGCTTTCAGACCTCATCAGCACTTGGACAAACTGAGAATTGTTCTTGTTGGTAAAGAGTGATGATGAACAATGTTCACCTAGCAGTTAAAATAAACGTGATTTAGTAGTCCTGTAAATGTGCAGTGGATTAACCGTCACAGACCTCTTCTCTCTTTCATATTTTGTGAATTTTCAAAAGTCTTTTTCTGATCTCTGAGAGCATTCAAGCATAGACAGAAACAAACAAAAGTACTTAGAATTAGGATCACCTTCTAGTTCCCGATTTGACACCTGTTTCTCAGCAATCACAGTAGAATTTTTGTGTTAAGGATATCATGCTAATCAAGCCTCAAACTTTTAATTTCGACCTTGGTTACTTTCATACTTTTCTGCCAAGTGCATTTTAGTGTAGTATTCAAAAAAAGCTGTGGACTTCTATACAAATTTCCCTAATGAAATAGCAGGCTGGTTTCAATAAGACTTCTATGCAGAAATAAATTATGTATCACAAAGGTAGATTAGGCTACTCACTCTAAGATTTGGCTGGACTACTTATTATGTGACTTTATTATTTTGCAGATGTGAAACTCATGGTTAGGAAATCATCTTCTGTATTTGTTGCCATTTCTAAGGACAATGCATAAATTTCAATTCCTCCTGAGTGGCTTTCCCCCTCATATTTAAGAGATTACTTTATTCAGCATACTCGGTGTCTACTTCTGAATCACAGAAAAGATGCTTCCAGATAGGAAGACAAAAGGGGATGATGCCAGGCAAGATGAAACCCATCTGGCTGTTGCTGTTTGAAACACTGGCATCTTCTTGTGTGTAGAGAAAAACAAAATAAATGGAGGAGAGTTACCATTTTCGCCTGTCCCTAGCTTAAATTGTGTTACTTGCTAGGTCCTGTTATTCAGAGTAACTGGGGGGACTGTTCAGCCTGTGTCTCCCAGTAGAACACAACCGCTGTGGATTGTCTCCTTGTCTCTGTTATCTCGGTGATCTTTTTTCGTTTACTGCTGTGAGTGTAGCTTCCTAACCACCTTGAACCTTACTCAACTCCAAAGGACTCAGAGACAAAAACTAGGAAGATGCTGCTATTAGTGTGTTTTTTCTTGTGGTTGTAGGCTAAAGAGAAAAAGAGCAAACGTTATAAAATGGATAAGCAAAATTTTAGTATTTTTGGAGATTTGTCTGCCTAAAAATCTGAATGAAAAAATAATACAAGTTCCTGTCTGTAACTGTGGATTGTGAATGTGTAGATACCACACTGATTGGTCCTATAACAACTTATTTTCAAAATAATGTTAATGTATTGCACTGATGGGTAGGTGGTGAATGGATTGTCATAGTGGGAAGATTTTAGGATTAGTCCAGTTTAATTATATTTAACAACAATCTGAAACAGGAGGGAAGATGAATTTTGATGAAATTTGTATGTGATACTAGGCTGGAACAAAGTACAGCACTCAGTGAATTTGTCAAGGGCACGAAAATGGGCCTAGAGGGGTTAGAAGCTGATACTTCTTTGTTTTCTGCTGATCACAAGCAAATGTGAGCTAATCTACCTTGGGAGCAATGTTCTAAAAATGTTCATAACATGTTCAGCAGGAGGGCAAAGCTTAGGAACCTGCTGATGCTAAAAGAGATCTAGTAGGGAGGGTGAAAACAAATTAATTGGGATGATTTTTGTCTTATTAAACACGTCACCTTAGTTTTAATTGCCTTAGGGAAAGGAATCATGTTTTGGGACAGGTAAACTTGTTTCTTTTTTTGTTTTTCTTCTGCAGATCTGGCATAACTTTGTCTGAAAACCTGCACTGTTTTGATGTCAGATGGCTAAATGGAAAGACTATATTTAGTTAGTATCAAGTGTGAAAGCTGAATAGTGATTTGGAAAAGTAAACACGTGAGATGATTGAAAAATGAATATTCACTGCTTTGCTAAATTGGTTGTGAGAAGTGTAATATACTGCCATTTAATTCAGGCTCAAAAGACTAGAAAAACATGGAAACTAGGTATATGGAGAAAGTTCTTGATATAAAGCATGGTAAAATGGGGGTGGGGGGAGAAACAGGTGAAATGCCACTGCCTAGAATTTTCTGAATGAGGCTGAATATAAACCAGCAAACTTATCAATGGACACTGAAAAAAGACTCTGTGGAGATAATGGCATATAATGCTCTGAAACTGCTGCAAACCAGCCCCTCTTACGATTCCTGGGGGAGCAAAAATTGTCACTCAGTTCTCCAGTTTTGAGTAGGAGGGCATACATGAGCCTGTCTTTTCTGTGGGATCTTCTAAAGTACTTGCAGTCGCTCTGGCTAAATTTGATTAACCACAATGAAGTGGAGGTCACTTACATATCTGGTCTTGCAGGTGTTTAAGAATAACTACCTTCATCCCAGGTTATGGGATATAATTTTAGTTTACTAATTCCAGCATTGTGAATGAAATCAGGAGTCAGTGAGGAATTATGAATTGCATTCTGCTCACGAAGCCATGTCCCCTTTCAGCTCTATGCAGCTCACCGTAGCCTCTTGCTCTGCATCCCAAGACCTCTGTCCTTAGGAGGCAGCTGTCGTGCCAGTGATGGACTTCAAATACTGGGGGAGAGAGATCTTGAATGCAGAAGCTGTGCCTTGTGGGAAATGTGTGGACATTCCCAAAACATCTTCTGATGCCAGATGTAGTCAGCTGTGTTTGTGTCTGTTGAAACTTTTATGGTGGTAGATGGCTTAATTTTTAGGCAAGCTTTTCAATAGTCAAGGCTGAATGAAACCAGTCTGTCTGAATTGGTTTGGATCTAATCAAATAGTGCGTTTTTTGGGTGTCTGTCAGATGTAGATAAGTGTTCTTTGACTCAACAGCACTGAGATCAAATGATTTGAAGATGCATTCTGTTTTGTTTTTTTTTCTAATTGCCAGATATATGTCTTTGTTTCGATGACTGTGTCATAAACACCCAGCTTCTTGTTTGTGTCAGGCTGGGAGGAGAAGGGAGTGAGAGGACTGGCTCTACAGAGAAAGAGTCAGTGCTGATGGGGGGCCCAGAAGTAATAACTGTTTTAACTTTTCAGAAGAACAAGGTGAATTCTGGTCAGCTAGAATGAAGTACGGTTTTCTGATCTATCTTAATTGGGATCTAATTGCACAGTACCAACTTTGCAAATGTTGTCTTGTTGGCTGCTCTCTTGCTAACTATAGAAGAACAATACCAAAAAAAAAATGAAGGAAAAATCGGTCTGCTAAGTATGAAATATTTCCTTATATGATGTACTTTCAGATTCTATCTGATCAATACCATTTGCAAGATGTATTGGAACGATCTGGTCAGGTTATGGCTGTGGAAAAAGACTTGTTTGGGGATGCTCCTCGCACGCGAACAGGTAGACCATCTTATTTATTTGTGGTAGCACATTTAAGATTATCTCCTTGCTTTTCATAAATAGTCTTGTCTTCTTAACTGTTTTCATCTCATCATCTAATGTGATACAATTCATCCTGTTCATGTTGGATGAAACACAGATGAGGATAACGCCTCCCATGGCAGGGGAAAGTGAGCCGTGGCTGATTATTCTACTGTATTTGTCCATTGTGGAATTTTGGATCATTTACTGTGAAACACCTCATGCTCACCATTTCCACGGCCAAGCTCCTGGCCTCTACAGAGCACCAGTTCAAGCCACTTCAGTAGTTCCGATTCTCACTGCTATATGGGTTGACTGCTTGCTCTTGGATATTGTTGAAGATTTATCAGCAATTTGTGAACAAGGCTTTTCTTTTTCTTATCCTGGTTTGTGGGTGCTTACGTTGCTGAAAGGCAGGATTGGCTTTGCCTGTGAAATCTTAAGCTTAGATTCTTTTCTCTGTAGGCCACCATTCTCTTTTGCTTATAATGACTGTTTCGTCCTACATGCTGCTTCTGTACAAGTGTATTTACACAGGTGAGAAGGACAAAAGCCTGGTACATGACCGAATGTGTTAAGATAACTCTATGGTTGATCTTTGGCAGTTGTTTAAAATGACGTACACCCCTGTGACCCTTTTTGTGCAAAGTATGGGGACTTGCTTTTTGGTACAAAGTCCTGCGACGTACTATAGACCAAGTCCTCTGTGTTCTTCCCTCTTTTGTCTGATTCCTCTAGGTTTCCCTAATGTAACAATGGCTCCTAACTGTGACCTAGAATCATCTCAAGGACCCATTGTACAAAAGTGTGATCCTCCCACTCAGCTTTCCATCCTTAGTCAATCTGTCATGAATTTCCAGGTAATGCATATTCTGTTCCATGCATGTCCTGTGGCTTTTTTTTGTTAGCAGAGAATAAGAATATTCAAAGGTAGAGTTTCCAAGCAGACCTCAATCTGTCCTTTGTGTATTGTATACCATGTTGATAATATACATAGAAAATGGTGTTAAATGGAGGTGACTTTGTTTTGTGAGACTCTGGGAATCATGATTTTTTTATTTTTTAACCTTTGAATATGAGAAACAAACACGTCTCATAGAAGCGCTCTCACATTGGCATGCTCTCCATTTTAAATTCTGGAATTAGCAGCAAGAGAACAAAGTAATTACAGACTAAAAAAACAACTCTTGTGTCACTTAACTAGTTGCTGGGTATCAAAATATGCCTCTGACTTTCTAATTGTGTCTCCATATATGGGGACATAGCCAGCTGAGCTCCAATTTGTTTCTGATAACACACATGTAAGTGTACCCTAGTTAACTCCACAGCCTTGATTAGTCCTACAAGTTTAACTTTTAATACTTCACGTTGTTTTACAATTATCTAGATTTGTTTAAAAAGGTCAAAAATTGTTTAAATTTTTTTTAAAATTTCATTTAGATTGCCTCTGTGTTCTGTTTTCTTTTCATAACGTGAGTTGTACCAGGAATGCTCACGGTGGTTTGAGAACAGGCATATGACACTCCCAGAAAGCAGCTCACTGATGAAGACCAAAAAGGCTGTGGAAGTGAAAGTGATGATGTCATATTCTCATGGTTCTCTAATCCTGTTTCGTACAATCTTGCCCACATATCTGCAATTTGAGATGCAGTACTGCTCTGTCATGTATTTCAATGTGGTATTCATTTTGTTTTTTTTTTTTTTAATATGAGGAGTTAACTGTAGCATCTTTGTAAGCTGTATCACTGGATGCGTGCTGCAGGATAGGCTTAAATTTTTAAAAGAAATGCATACTGATAGTTGTTTGCTGAGCTTCTGTGAGATTTTCTTTTCCTTATGTGCCTACAAAAATCATAGTTAAAAGCTGTCTGGTGAAGCCTACCCAGAAGTGCAGAAACCTGGTAGTTTGAGGAACCCTAATTCCAAATTTGGTTGCTTAAGGTTTGCTTTGAATGTGGTACGTAGGATTGTATTTTGTTCTGGTTGCATTTTACACATAGAATATAAATGCAGTTTTGCAGATTTTATTATGAGGTTGTTTCGCCTGTAATGTCAAATGGCTGAAATTTTAGAAATGCTATAATTTAGGTTGCTTTTTCTCTTCTGCCTGCTGTATCTCTGTATTTGTTTTGGTGCAGTCTTTAAAGCCTTTTTTATCCTACAGTGTGTGTGGTCTTTTTTATTTAATATAAATCATCCAAATAGAATATTGGATATTGAATTAATCACTTGCTGTGTTATTTTCAGAGACAATTGTCAGTATCAGTATTTCTTAGCTACTAAAGTCCCCCAAAACTCTCCCCACAGAGGTGTGTGTTTTTCTTTCTCATTTTTTAAAATTTTTTTTTGGAAGTAAAGCCTGAAACAAATGTTTTTGTTGTTTTTTCTTGAAACAATTTCAGAAAATTGATCTCTAACTTCTTCCTAAAGACAAATTGAAATTGCTCTGAAGTCTATTTATTTTCTTTGTTGTCTCCTGAAAAGGCTCTTAATGAAGTGGAAGAGGAAGCGTTATCAGTCTATCAGTCAGAAGATGGACACCATGACTCTCTGAATTTCAAATCCAGCATCAATTCTGACAGGTCAATACAAATATATCTATTCAGATTTCCACCTTCTTAACACTGGAAATCGATGGAGTTGAGAGTGTTGCATGGGTATAGTGAAGTTACTTTTTCTGTTTCTCCCCCTTCTCCTTTCCTGACCTCAGAATTCTAGGGAAACCCCTTGTTGCAACATCCAGACTGGGAATGAATGTAAGCAGGGAACTCACCTGAACAGATAAAGATATTTTAAAAAACTATTTCTAGACTGTACAGATAATCTAGAATCATGCTGTTATCCTATTACAACTCACTGTTGTGCTTGTTTTGAATATAGGCTACTTCGGTTATTGAGAGAAGAAGATTCCTTGGTGAATTCTCAGTTGTGGGCTGAAAAGGATATGAGAAAAACTACCTTATCACAGGAAGCAAATGGGCCTTTGACTCCGACAACTGTTTCTCCATCACCGGATCAGTCAGGTTGGATTTGCCAAATCACAGCCTCTCAAGGCTTGTTACGCTGTTCACAGGATCCTGTCTGAAATTGCTTTTCTGGGTGGGGGTGAGAGACAGAGACGTGCTAATTTGGCTCAGATGAATTTCCAGACTAAAAAGCCAGCTCTTCTAATGAAATTACTTTATAACATATTACTATTAAGAACATATCTGAACTATTTCTTGTATTTATTGTTTTGTTTTGTGTTAAAATCAGCCCTCAATGCTACCAATGTAGTCAAGAGAATCTATTCAAGGCTTCAGAGTGAAGACGAAGAAGAGACTGTAGACTCCACTTACACTGTGAGACAAGTGCTGAACCCAAACTCAAGGAAACAAAAGCAAATTGCAGCAAAAAGTTGAGTACTTTTAAAAATAACAAACTCTGACCAAGGTCCTTAATATCATAAGAAAATGTAGGTTGAAAGGGAAGGCGGAAAATGCAGGTTGGAATCATGACAGGGCTAACTCCAAAGTTTGATTAGGAGGGGGCCTTGTCCAGCCGAGTCTTGAGAATCTCTAAGGACAGACATTCTACAGCCCCTTGTGTAGTGTGTACCCCTGTATTCCGCATGTTCATTGGTGAAGCAAAGTCTGTAGGAATCTGGGAACCATAAATATGGCCATTTGAGGCTACCTGTTACCTCGCTAGCCATGGAATTCTCTCCAGGGCTTTTCTGTTTCTGGTATAGCTTTCTGTTCTGTGCTGCACAGACTTCTGATGCATTTCAGTCCCCGTATTCTATACACATTTGTATGTGGGGACTGACATCAGATACAAACTGTAACATGAAAGGATTGTTGTAAAAGAGTTGCTCACTAAGTACGAGACCTGAAAGCAGCTGATATTTTTCTCTGGCTGTTCACTGGCAAACTGTTCCCATGCTTTTAACCGAGAAGGAGGAAAGTATAAACAGGTATCTGAGATAAAAGCACCAATCAATCATACTTGAGAGGTGCTGATGTGGTGGCAGAAAATGTGGGTTTTGATGATCTGAAAATAACTGGGGTGGCTGGGGATATTCTCTGACGGTATATTTCAGCTCTGGACAGAGAGGGCCTCTCCTTTGATTTACTTCAATAAACAATGTAATTTCATTGGAAGTGCAAAGTTTCCTATACAAGTTGAAATTCCAATGACTTTTTTTTGCCCCCTCAGTGAAAAGAAAACAAACTGCACAGAACTCTGCAAGACAGAGGAGAGGTGATTCTCCAGCTAATGCAATCCCCATTGACCTTCAGAGGGACAACACATCCAGCCTAGATGTTCTCAACCGTATGATACATGAAGTGGAGCATGAGTTGGAGGAATATGAGAGATGTACTGGTCGTGAGGTTCAAAAAAGTCAGAGAAGTGAAGGCCTCACAGGGTTTACCTTGTCACTGGTGAACGCTCTATGTCGTTTGATGCGCTACCTCAAGGAGGTGAGAAGACTTTGCATTGCCTATGTAGAGTGAATGAAAGAGGGTATAAAGTTACTTTACAGATAGGAACTTTGGTCTTTCCTGGCTCCCAGTCAGTTTACTTTGAAGTCTGGTTATCATTGCTTATTATCTGGATTGCGTGCAATCATGAGTTAAAACTTTTAGTTTGCTAGAAACACACGTCCCTAATGAAAAGGGAGGAGTTGACACCCTGGAGGTGTTTACGGCCAGGCTGGATGAGGCTCTGAGCAGCCTGGTCTGGTGGGAGGTGTCCCTGCCCATGGCAGGGGCGTTAGAACTCGATGATCTTCAAGGTCCCTTCCAACCTAAACCATTCTATGATTCTATCAAAGTCTCTCAGTGACTATTAGCAGGAAATACCAATTGAAATTGTTTTCAATTGATTATTTAAATATGTTCAGAGTTGTAGCAGGGTAGCAGGCTCTCTTTTTCTATCAATAGCAGCAACTTCACCTTAAGCAAGAATGACCTGAAGTGCTCATTATAGCAGTGCACAGCTGGGGATCGGTGGAATTCCATAAAGACTACCTGTAAGCCATGTAGAACTCCTTTTTAAAAAAGAAAGAGTGGTTTAAATTAAATCTAATCCAGAGCTACTCAAGATGCAGCAGTGGCTCATAAATTCATTGGGTGTTTGTGAAATACTAAACCAGATTATGGCAGTTCCTGCACTGTTAATAGTTGCAGCAGAATACGTTATCTAAATCCCAGTGCTCTATTTCATAGCAAAGGCAATAGATTCCTAATGAATGTGGAACTGTCCTATTTTGGTTCCTTTTCAGAGCGTGTAATAATTGGGGAAAAAAACCCAAAACACCTTATTTTAAATTTTGAATTATTTTTTTTCTGTCCAGATGTATAACAATTTATTCCTCTGTATTTAATCTGTATGGAAGAATTTACTTTGATTAAGACCTGCCTTGGAAGCAAATGTTAAATAATGAATTCAAGAGTGAAAAGCCACTGCCATCAGAAGATGGACTATGGCTGAGGAAATCTTATGTTTTAGAAGAAGTTTAGAATGCTTGTTCTCTGTTAAAGTTGTAATACCAAAGCCGAGTATTAAATTTGGTTCTTTTGCAGTTACATGGAAGGCTCTGCTGGACTACCAATAGAATGTTTTCCATTTATTAGGAAAGTATCATTTTAATAACATTAAATTCATATTATAAATATAATTGCAGTTATAACCCTATTTAGATTGTCTTTAATGTGTGTTCCACACAAATGAGTTATTCTTGACCCTCAGGCTTCCTCCAAAACCACTCCAGATTTTATTTGTAATTTTTTTTTATTTCTTAGTTGCTACTTTCTGTTTATGAATTTAACATTCAGCGTATCTTAAGAGCTTTTATCCTTGCAGACAGAAGACCAAGGAGGCGGAGTGTTTAAGGATACTACTTATTTCGAAAGATCTATGCTGACTCTTACTTGTATTCCCAATTTTTACTGAGCACCTCTGTGGTGTTGCTTCTACTTTAATGGATGTGTTATCATTCCTTCCTTCCTTCCAGGAGCTGATTGTTGCTTGCAGACCTGTCTGCAACTCTTTTAGATTTACTACTCAAGCTACAAGGTGTGGTTAATTGTATTCAGAGTTGCTTGAGGTAGACGGTGTGCCTCCATAATCTTCACTGACTTTTCCGCTTGTCGTGGAGCTTTAATTACAATTAGAATTTGAGAATTCACTGCGAAAAGCACAGCTTGTTTGCATATTTCCTAAAACCTGGTCTGTGTGATGCTCGGAATAAATCAAGCGCTTGTGTGCACCATCTGCCTTGCCTAGCCAGGAGAGTTAGCAAAGTCCAATGCCTGAATTATAGCTGGCAATGCATTTCAAGAAATTAGCTTTGCAGCAGATATTTAAAAAGCCTCTGATTGCAGGTAAACAACCAGTCTTCAAGATGTTTTCAAGCTTATAGAAAGATTTTCTTCCTCTTCTAGGAAGAAAAAAAATATTTTGCAGCTTTGTTGCAGAAAAGCTCAATGCAGAATAATTACAATCAAGGTTGTTGCTTAATTTATTCTCAAAATTACATACAAAAAGTAGGATAAGAACTTTGAAAAACTGAATCTTTCATGAAAGTTGTATTAATAAGTGTGTAAAAAATCAACTCCTACAAGAAGCTAGTGAATATAGAAGAGGCTAGAGGAGGGGAAAAAGAAACTTCTGAAATGTTTGCCCAGGTATACGAAATTCTTAAGGGGAAGTGAATGAACCTGACTTGGTTCCTAAATGAATTTCAGTGTCATCTGCCAAACATTAGCATTGATTTCTTTTTCTTTCTTTTTTTTAATCTTCCATTCTAATAAGAAGGCTATTTCTTTGCCAGACTCCACAGGGCAAAAAGACAGAGTATATGCCTACTACATTAATCTGTGTTGCTATGTTCTCTATCTCTGCTTCTGCATGTTCTGAATGCAGTGTTAAAACAAAGCTTCTGACAGCAGAGATACACCTGGCAGTGGGCTGGAATGAAGGTATTTTTTCAGGGTATACCAGACCCAAATCCTACGCAATAGTAGGAATGGATGTATATAGCTGTTAACCCTGATGCTCTCCCCATGCATAAATATAAGACACATAGCTGCTTGGAAGCTTTTCCTACAAGACTAGGTTAACGCTATGTAGGATGAGTAGATACAATACCTCATCCAGATGATCTAAGGCGTCGATAGGCTTCATCACTACTGTCAGGGTTAAAGTTCTTACTTTGTGCTGGTTTTGGTTTCTAAAAAGATAGGACTGTCTGTTCTTTATGTTTTCTGTGCCAGCCTGATTCACTTGGATCAATACAGAAAAGCTGTTCTCTCCAGGTGGAAGAGAACCAGATGGCTTGTCTCTCATATGCTTAAAGGAGGTAGATCTGCCTGTCTTTTTGTCTAGTGACAGTATCTGGGGTTTATTCTTAACATTATTTATTTATTCATTGACTTTACGTGGCTGCAGAGCTGTTGTGTCTTAGCACTTCTTCCTTGGTGGTTTTCCACTTTTGGTCCCAATGCCAGCAGAAAATGATCTACAGTACATTATGGGCAGCTCATGCTCTAGTTTTGTCTGTGCAGAGTACCCCAATTGCTTTTCAGGATCTCTCGTGTTTTGCAGATGGGACATATTTCTCTTATTTGGGGATTCCTTTGAGTAAATGCAGGCAACCATCTGGGGAAGGGCTCCATCTGCTAATTCTGATGTGTTTATATGACTTTATAGCCTCCACTCTCTTAGCTACAATGGTCTAAAAAGTGGCAGTTGTGTATTCCATTTACCCATTGGAGGTGGAAGGGAATCTTCTGTGTCTTGTACAGGAAGCCTGGCTACTGCAGTGGTCTATCTTAAAATAATAGATTGATAATACCTTTTGAGGGCAGCAGGTTCCACAGTAAGGTCTTTTGCCTCATGCTCAAGTAGATTACCTAACAAATAAACCTTTTTGTCTTCCTTTAAAAAAATAAAATAAATTAAACCCCCTAGAACTCTTTTTGTCTCTGAGGGAAAACATTACAAAGCAACTCCTTTGTTTAGTCAAATTTGTCTTCATTAATGAATTAAGGAAACCAAAGAATAGACACAAGTAGCACAGGATACTGACAAGCATCAGTACACCTGGAGTTATTTGACTACTGTATGAAGATTCAGTGATTTACAAAATGGTATCTGTGCGAAGAGACAATGCTTGTGTAGTTACAGCCTGTAAAAGTTGTAAAGGCAGAAGAACAAGGAAGTATAAGATTCCCTACAGTGTTCTGGAGTAACAAAGAAGAAACGGTAAGCTCTCTGACAGTATTCAAGCCCTGAAAATTGGACTTTGTCATGAAATTAGTGAAGTCAATTGAGCAAAAGGGGGAAGAGGTGTAACAGTGTGATGTGATATGGACCCATTCCTGTTTCCAAATAGGAATTTGTATTGATTATAGTAGGTTTCTAACTTTTTGTCCCTCTTCAGAGTGAAATGCAACTGCGTGAGAAAGAGGTGATGAGACAGCAGCATGAGGAGATGTTGAATGAACACAGAGAACTCATTGATGCCCTGACTGCAGAAATACTTCTAGTGAGGGAAGAAAACAGTACCATACAGGTACCGAGCCCCCATCCCCTTCAGGATGACTTGTTAGAATACTGAGTTGTGTTGCAAATGTGTGCTGAGATGCATTGTCATATGTTCAGGAGATTTTAACAATAAACACAAAGGAAATGATAAAATGGAATGAGGAGTCTGAGAATGATAATAGCGGAGGGGGGAAGTTTAGAAAATCAACATTTTATGTTCCCGTATGATATTTAACTTCAAAGCCTGAGAAAATGCTAGTTCTATTTCTGTTAAACTGAGCTTTAATTTATCAATCTAAAGGTTTAAGCATCTGCCTCCACGCGTGTATACTGTTAACACTACTGGAGCAGCAGAGTAGATTAGATATAATACTACATTTTTCTTTTTTTCAGTTTGCAGTGGAAGTAGATTTGTTCAATTGTTACATTTTGGAATGAAACAATAAAGCTGCATTGGAGAGGAAGTGGGGTGATTAAGTTAGGAAAAGGGAAAAACAAAGAATTTCTATGAGGCAGGAGAGAAAATAAGTGAGAAACATGGAGACACCAATATTTAATACCTCACTGGAATCCTACAAATTTGTACAGTAGTATTAAGAGACCAAATTTCTTCTCAGAGCTGCCTGTGGTAATAATGTAATTCCTGTTGCTAGAATACATATTTCTGTATCTCTCTCTTTTGTTTTTCCTTCATCCTTTAGAAGAAACTTCAGCAATACATGACGGTAACAGAGGAACAGCTGATCTCTCTCACACAAGCATTTAAAGGCCTCCCTTTGGTAGAACCTGGAAGAGAAAAAAGTCCAAATCATTTTGGAATTGCAAGCCAAGGTCCAGTGAATGGCCAAGGTGTGTGCATGCATGCGTAAAGGGTGAAATGGGAGTTGTGTCTAGTTTTTCCCTGTAGTAGAAAATTTGGTATTTAATAGATTTATACTTCACTAAATACCTCCTGCATGAACATGAATCTCACTTCTGGAAATTCCTATGCCATGGGTTCTGCTGCGAGCACAAGCAGTTTGCTGCAGATTATTTTTTGATAATATTATAGGTTGTATTCCATCCCCACTGGCGTCCTTCTGTCTGGATCAGGACTTCAGGATTAACCTTTTAGCCAAGTCCTGGGCTTGAGCTTTTAGTGATACATAATGTATTATAGTAAAAAAAGAAAACAAGAAAAAAAAAAAAGGTGGTGGGGGTAGCCTTCTCCCATTAAGATGGCTTACAAAGTCAGGTTTATTCTGGGGGTCCTTAAAAAAACCCAACCCAACTGGATCAGGATCCCACCTTTCTGTTGCTGAGGCAGCCTGACAGTGAGATTGGTTCTTCCATAAGACACTGGAGGTCGCTGCTGACCAGAAACAGCAGCTGCTGAGGCTTTAACTAACCAGGCAGAAGTCTTTTGATATTTGTGACTTCATGTCAGAGGTGAATGACCAGTTGAATGATATGTAACATAGATGCAGGCTAAGTTAAGCCAGTAGCATTGATGGCCAAACTAATCAAATATTATTTGCCTTGTACTTTTTACATTCTTTCACCATGGAGTTTTTTCCCAACTGTCTTCCCTAGTTGGTTGCTTAAATGCATCATTTTTGCTCTCAAGGTCAGTAACTCCTTGTGAAGATTCCTTGGAGCTGTTTGTATTCCTTAGTTAAATGTTGGGTTTGTGGACATTTTTGTGGTCAAAAACTTTCTTCCTGACTGTTTCTGTGGGGTTCTCAGGAAGAAGCCACATACCAGATCCCTTTTTTGTGATTTACGCAGGCTTTGTAAAAGCAAACAAAAAATCCTACCCCAAAATATAAAACCCAAACAATCAGAAAAACACCTTTCAAAAAAAACCCCAAACAAACAGCAAAACCAACTACCACCCCCCCACCCCNATATAACAGTTCTGCTAGACTAGTATTTTCAAATCTTTTTTTCCTTATGGGTCTCTTTTTCTCAAGAAAAGGCATCTTCCTGAGAGGAAAAATTCCTAAAGTTACAAAAATATTTCTTCCTCCTCTTCCTTCAGAAGGAGATCTCTTATACCCTTAAGGCATTTGATTGGATATGAAACATTTGAGATAGCTACTTTCAGCACAGAAACCATGTGTAAGTTAACATAGGACTTCTCTGGAGGGATGAGTGGCTGAGAGAGGAGTTGGGGGCATATCACAGTGACAAATAGCACGCGAGGAGGATACTTTGGAAATGCAGTTCTGTACAGTGAAACAGGGCCTGAGGATGTTTCTCATTTCTTGCCACAGTCATTGAATAGCGGGTGGCAAGTTTTAAGTTCAGTCTCAGAACCTCAGTAGTGTGAACCACAAGCAGTATCTTATGTGAACAGCCTCTTCTGGCTGTTTGCCTTTGAAGGGTGCTTTTTGTCTCTTGCATTTCGGGATCAGGTGTGTTCTGCTTGATTTTCCACTAACTTCTCTTTTGGGGACAAATGTCCTGAACAAAATTATGAAGAGAGAATTTAAAGATAGCACTGATGGAGCAGTGGATGTAAGCATATTAAAATTACTGTGGTCTCACAGCTAGCTACATCTTTGATTTAATGCTATTCATTTTGTAGTTCAAAATAGATGGCAATCTACAAGCTAGTTGTAGTTCAATACAGAAGAGCAACTCTTTTTTACTGAAGAGATGTCTGATTTGAATTGTCATAAAAAGATCAGCAGAAAGCTCAAAAAAAGTTTTGAAGTGTTTTCCACTCCACCATTGTTGTCATCAAATTTATAGTATAGGGTTCGCTAGGACAAGTATGTGTGTTTGCTTTTCTCAAGAGAATATTGCCAAATGCAGCTCACTGAAATACCTATTCCTCACAAGTCACATGTCTGTAGGTCTTGTGCATGTACTACAAACAGATCTCTTAGTAGTATCCTGAAATTGTGAGGCTACATGTAATGGCTCTTCTTGTTCTTAAGGCCAGTGAAAATTTGTGTTATGCTCCACTGAAAGAGTTCTGTACTTGGGGATCAGAAGAAAGTTAGCAGTGTGTGGGGAACATACTCTAATCTGTCTTTTCAGACGCTTGAACATAGGAGTTGGTATTGAGAACTTACTGTATTGCACAAAACCTAATCCCCCACACTTTTTTTTTTTTTAATTCTATCTCTGCTTTGTCTCTTTCTTTAGAAAAAACTGATTTAAGCTATTTTGAGCCTAGGGCTGATGCAGGCAACAGGGAAAGTATGCTGAAATTCTCACAGGAAGAACTTCCTTCCAAGTTTCTCCAGAGGTCAGGTGCTTCAGGTGGTGCGGGAGCCAGTAGAAGCTTGCCAGCTCACATCTTCCAGCCAGCTGTGCTGTTGTCACCTCCCCGGCAGAAGAGCAGTCAGGAATTATCTCCCCTCCAGAACGGTGAGATCTCTCTGGCTATAGACTCGAGAGTCTGTGTAGTGTGTTACTGTTTCAATCTCATGCTAACTTTAGAGATGCATTTTCTGTGGAAAATTTTTAATCTGTATGCTCAGACACATTGGTCCTATAGCTGGAATATCCTACTTCTGCACCCAGATTTGCATTTCTTTTATTGCTGTGCCTGCTGCTAGATTTCCTTTAGACTTTTTGTCCTCTGCAGTTCTCCATCTTCTGCCTGTAGTCCTGTCAGTGGCGATCCAGACTGGCATTTTTATTTTGTGCTGGTTTTGATTGTTACTTCTGTATGGTCGGGTGTAGCTCTTTGTCTATGACGTACAGCTCATCACTTCAGATTTCCATCTGCTGATGGTGTAATCCAGCCCCAATCACCTTTTGTGGTGGGAGCACTGAAGACTGGAAATTCAATGCCTCTGCAGCCCGTGCTGCAGACAAACCAGGATGTCTGTAGGTCGCATACTCTTGCTTTGAGCCAATCTTCCCAGCAGAGGTTTTTCTAAGCGCTTTGGGAGCAGGTTTCCATTGGGTTTCATTTAATACACAGGAAGTGGCTCAAGAAGTCTTGGGTGAAATTATGTGGTGCCGGGTAACCAGATTAACTCAGTCTTGTGTCAGTATGCATAGGCTTCAGGAGTTTTATAAGTCAGTAGCTCAATTCTGGTTGTTGGGAGGAAGAAAGTTCATTAGGGGCGATTAGGGAAGGTATTTCTCTTTTAAACTTAATGAAGAAAGGAGGACCCTTTGTGAGTCTCAAAATTAGCTGTTTCCTCCTGCAACTGTCATTGTAATGGCATGCGTCTTACTGAATGTGCTAGGCTGCTGTAACCTTCTCTTGTTGAGAGATGGATAATTACATCTATGGCTAGCTTGATCGTTGCTGACAGGAGGTGGGGCACAACAGTGGGGTTTTGTGCCTCCCCCCGCCTTTTAGCTGTGTTGCTTTGTAAGTCTTTTCCCAGTTATAAAATTATCCCCAAAGTCCTTTTCATTTAAGGAGTTGGCAGGACAATTGAAAGTTTAGATCTAGTTCAAACATTTGGTGGTCACCTATGCTGCAAGGAGGCATGTAATAAATCAGGACGGATTTAACTACAGGTATCTTTCTGCAAAGAACATCATCTGTCTTCAGTCCCATTGGGGAACTGTCAAATGTGGTCTGTCACTTGAAACAAGAATATAAAACTGTATTCCGAGACTTCACTATAGTTCAGCTGTGTGGGGAATGTGTTGTTACTCTTTTAAGACTGTTAAGAATGCTAAATGGTTCAACAAATCTTAAACTGCCTGAACATTTCTTTATGAAAAAATATTCATAAAACAGATTTATGTGTAAATTTTTAAATGTCATGCTCTGCTCAAGAGGCAAAAACTAAAGCTTGGGAAGGAATGGGCTATTTGGTATATAAAGCATGGAAAATCTGGTTTTGATCACAAAATCCAACTTGGACTTAACATATAGCAGTGCGTGTAGTGTATTATTGGTTTGCTAATGATGACCACAAAAAATACCTAACTACTTTTGTTGGCCAGAGTGCTTCCCCGTTCTTACGGGCTGAGTAATTAGCTAGTTTATTATTATGCCAAAATTCTTGTATTATTTTGTTTTGTTATTCTAAAAGTTTTATTACCAACCCAGTAAAATATGAGAACTAAAACACAAACTTAGAGTTTATTAGGTAAGGTAAAAGGACTAACTAAGAAGTAGTGTTTGATCTATCAGCTAAGAAATACAAAATAATTTATCTTCTCTTGGACTTTTCTCTCAATCTCTTGTTAAAGTTATGCAAATGTAAGACTGTTCGCAATTGGAAATATTAAACCTGGTGAGTTCTTGCAGCAGGATTTTGCAGAGTGATTTTGATCAGTAACATAACACTATTCAGGCTAGATGTTTCAATTCAAGCTCCTGCTTGATTATTACTAGCCTCATGCCATAAAGTCACTGTTAGTTTCCTTGATGAGGATCACATGTCTCTTTCCTTACTGTTCCTTTATTTCTTGTTTGTAGTGTTTACAGCCATTTCTCAGTCTTCTGAAAACACTGAACAAGAACCATGCAAGGAGAGGAGCTCACCCTCCTCCCTGAGAACACAAGGCACAACTGAGGAAAACTGTGTCATCTCTCGAAGGCAACCAGTTCTTCCTGCAGACAAAGACTTGGAGAGTTCCCATGAGGAAATCAGTCTGTCCTGCCCAGGTGACACGAGGAAAAACAGCACAGCTGAAGAGTTATTTCAAAATGGTGATCTGCTGGGACAGATAGCTGAGCTCACACGGCAGAACTCTCTAATTAAAGCTCAACTGAGCAAATTCAGAGGCTTCTCTGAAGACAAAAGTGACTGCCTACATCAGCCAGACCCAATACCAAATGCAGATCCTGGCTCAGACTCTTCACGAGGACAGGTGAGAATTTAGTAGAAAAGGAAGGCTGAGTTCCCCTTTCTGCTGATCTGCTTTCCCATAGCTTACTGATGCTTTAAGACTGCTTCTTTCCTGTTGTCAGTTGTTTTAAGGAAAATAGTAGAGAAACACGTATTCTTTTCATTCATTTTCTTGGAGACTTTGATTTTTCTGTCGTTCCCTAAGGAGCTCAGCAGTGGTTTCTCATATTGGGCCTACGTTGTATACAGGTGCTGAAAAGCTCCAAGTATGCGGCACAAGCTTGGGATAAGGTTATGCTGCAGAAAGAGAGGTGCAATTGACTGCAACATGATCAGGCACATCTCTTGTAGCTTGAGTAATATTAACAGTGAAAGCACTGCACTAACCCACAGATTCTTGTGAAGATTGTGAAATATGTATTTAAATCCGTGCCATACATCTCTGCTGCTACTGTGACCCAAAAGCCCATGAGGTTGAAGTTGGTGCAAATCTCTTGCAAATACTTGATTACACACAGTGACTGAGTTACGGTTGAATTAAGGATCCTAAAGATCTTAGATTTCCTCATGTAAATGTAGGCTGAGTGTTGTCAATTTCCACATTGTATTATGTTGTGTAATCTTTAGTCATTTAGTTGTACAAAGTGATGCAAAGGTTTTTTTAAGTGTTGTTTTTGTGGAAACAGTTACTGGAGGGGGAGGGGAAGGGGTCAAAGTGGATGAAAACCTGGTTTAAAGATGAGTTCCAGGATACTTCTGCTAGAAATCTGCTTTTGCTTCCCCACACCATCCTGACTATGTGAATCTCTGATTAAATATTTTCTTAATTATGGTTACTTGCTAGATGACTGGGGGGTTCTTTTTTTTTTTTTTTTTTTTTAATGATATAGACAATAGCTGTGTCTTCCTATTTGTAGGAAGACCAATTTAAAATATTGTTGTGTTTAGTCAGTTACAGAACAGTGAAAGGGATAAAATCAGATTTTTCACAGGAGGTGCTACATAATAATGTTTACTTTCAGTTTGAAAACTAAGTGCATAGAAGTACTTGAACTATGTTGCATGCTCTCCCTGAAGGTGCAAATTGTAAGTTTTTAATTGGAAGTAATTATGCAATTATTCAAGTAGATTCATCTTGTGGTGTCGAAGAGCTTGGAGGAAAGAATAGCAGAGCTGAATCGTCAGAGTACAGAAACGCGTGATAAACTGTTGCAGTTAATAGAGCAGCAGAAATTAGCTGCTACCGATATGGTCCCCCCAATGATATCTCCTGTTCTACCCCCATCTCTAAATTACACTGGTAAGTACCCAGCTTCAGGAGAAACAAAAACCAGTAAGACAATGTTTTTCCCCTTTCGGGAGTTCTCTGTCCTTACCTGATTGGATCAGCGGTTGTGGTCAGCAGTACAGTTGCTGCTAATGACTGTGTGGTACAAACACTCCTTACTTCAGAGCTAAAAATGTATCAGCTAAACTTCTCCTAAAGTTAGTTTCTTAGTGATTAGTCTGCTGCAAATATCGTGCTTCATGGTAAGTCTCCTCTTTGCTATGTCCTTGACTGCAGAACAGTTCTGCTACATAGTCACGGCTGGGCAGAACTAGGTTTTTTAATCAGTCCTCTCTGCTGGAGAATCTTTTATTAAAAGGACTAACTATTTACATCAGGCTTCTAGAAATCATGGCAGAGTGGTGAGCCAATTCTCAACCACGCTTCAGTTTTTGGTCTTTTGGGTGCTCTATCAGACTACCTTGCTGAGTTACTGCCAGTGCTAATAGAAGTTACTGAAGCTTCCAGTCGTATGAAGAGATAAAGTAGTGAAGGGAATATTCTTGCTGATTCATAGATTAGCTGCCATGTGTAACTATAAACAAAAACACTCTAGAGCAGGTGAGGGCTGCCTTATCTTTTCATGGAGTTACTGCAATTACAGGCAGAACTGCCTGTGAGCGTGTACACATGCTCTGTCTAGGACACCTGCCCTTTCCCCCTTCCTAAACTGCAGAGGATGTATAAAGGGAAGGACTTGAGGGGGAGAGGAAGGAGGGGGAGGAGAGACCATGTGTGTGTGTGTATATATGCAGGTGCATATGCAGCGACTCATGCAGGGGAATCATAATGCTTTTAACACTTCTATGGCTGTTGTAACAAATTCAGCACAAAAAGTAGAATCTTAAAGGAACAAAACAGAGAAATCAGAAGTCTCAAAGTCTCTGCCAAAAACCAGAAGGTTTATCTGTGGAAGAATCATTCTATACCAATGCACATTGTCCGTAGTTGCTCTGAGCATCTGCATTCAATATCTGTCATTTTCAGAGGGTGGGTAGGGGGTTGATGTTTAGCCTGACATTTTATGTCTGCTCTGTATGTTCTGTACCACTGTGAAGAATTACATGATGCCCTTCAAAAAAATGGGAAAATGAAATGAACATTGTGCAATGTTGCTGTGTTCTCATCAGAATCAAGCTATTATTTATTGTCTAGAGAATGCAAGGAAGACAATTGAAGTGTCTATTCCTGTGGCAGTTGCTATGGACAGCACCAAAGAAGACAGTGTTTCCCCTGCCAGTATGACCAGTATAAGAAGGTAAAAGTTAACCCTTTACTGTTCCATTTTTGCAGTGTCTTGATTACCCATGGAGCAGAACTTGAACACAATGGAAAAATTGCTGTGTTTTTCTTTGGCTTCATGGACTTTGCCTGACTTCATCACACTGAACTGTGGAAATGGGACAAAGGTCTAATAGCTTTTTCCACAACTCCATTGTTTGTACTTACAATACTTGCAATAAGACAACTGACATGGGTTGTTGAAGGCTATTGATGAGGGGTCCTAACTCAGGATCTGAGATATAATTCTGGTAGTTACTTCCTCTTTTCACTTTTTCAATCTCATTTTGAATGTCTGCAGGTCTGTAGGTGACTCTAGCAAACCTTGTTCACCCCTAAGTACCACATCAGAAAGTGTGAAATTAACTCCTGCCAGCCAAAGGCCAAAGGTAAGACTGAAAAAATCTTCAGCTAGAAAGTCTTGATTGCGGTGCTGTAGAAGGAAAAAGCAAGACAGATAAAGAAGGGGAGAGAGCTCTGTCCTACCTTAAATCTACTGAGCCTAATAGTAATCGATTCATGGCAGTCTGGATTCTGGACAATTGATGAGGGGAGTTCTGAGTGCTAGTGACGTTAGTTGTTTTCTGCCACAGGGCTGTTAGGTACAAGTGAATGATCCTGTAGTTACATTTTGGCTGTGGCATCTTCATGTGGTAGAACTGGGAACCTCTGGCAGTCTTTCACTGGTGGCTTCAGAGAATTTTGAGTACTCATTATGATGTACTGGTAGAGCCACACGCACAAGAGGCGAGCAAGCTTGCACAAGTCGGTTGTTGAAGGATAAATAAATCCAAATGCAAAGAAAAATCACCGGTCTGGATTTCTGATTCCCAGTGTGCAAAGGGAAAAAGACTACAGTGAGATGCATTTGTGGGGAACTCCAGGCAGTAGTACAGTCTGGGAAACCAGTTATAGATCTGTTTATATGCTTGAAAGCAACCATGAGGAGATAGTAACACTGTCTTTCCTGATGTCTGGGAATAACCTAAATGAGGAGTGATAAAGAGAAGCAAAGTTTGGGTCCAAGACTTCCTACCCTAACAGTAAAGTATACATCCCCAGAGGGGAAAATTGGAGTCCTTAAGGTAGATGTGGCTTAAACTAGGTGTTTAAAGTAGGTGTTGGGTCTACCTCCATGGTGCCAGCACTAACTAGCAAGTCTGTGGGAAATTTGTGACATGTGAATTTCAGCTGGTTTCTTCTTTTGCAGGTGGAAAAGCAAAAAGAAGAAGGCTGGTTTGCATTATCAATGCACGTTATGTAAAGGAAGCTGTACTGAAGTCCTATATGTTTTTTTATGAACCAAAATAAGATCACAATAGTCCCACTCGCTCCAGATGTACAGTTTAACTCTGAAGTGCTTTCATGTCAGTGCCATTAGTATAAGAAGGTCCATATGCTTCTTGTATTTGTGCCATACACAGCACTATAATAAGTCTTGGGAATGAGTTTCTGAACTGGATGCGCTGCTGTGGCATCACCCCATTTCACTGAATAAACCTTTCACAAGATTGTATAACTGAGGCTGCTGTGGCAATACAAATGAGCATCTGATGTCTGCATTAGATATACTGAAGACAGGAGGTTTTAGAAAATGCATGTGAAACTTTCTGGAGTGTGTATTTGTACAAGATAAGGGAATCAATCAAGAAAAATTGAGAGGGGGGAATGTACCCATATTCAAAAGCAACCTGGAGATTAGGAAGCCACTCTATTCCTGCTGCATAAGAATTTGCATCAGAAATAATTTGTTTCTTCTATGGCTTGCAGTTGCTCCCAAAACTTGTGTGCTCTGTACAGTTAACATACTGGGGATTGCATCTGGAGTTGAGGATTGATTTTTTTTTTTTTAAAATATCATTTAATATTTTCATAGTGAATATAAAGTGACTATTTGAAGTTGAAATCAGAATCTATTTGCTGTGTACTAAAGTATGCTCTCTTTGATACAATAGAGAACTGTGATAAGAGTACAGTTGTATTAAGCTGTTTTGTGATGTGTATATATAATACTCTAATGACTATGTTTTTATATTGTTTTTATTTAAAGTAGCCATCATTTTATTATTAACAGTAAAATCTAGGACTCTGAGGAAATGCTCATATATCTATTCCTTACATTGTAGTAAACCTGGACAAAAACCTCTATAATGGAAATTAAAAAAATGAAAAAAATCTGCAAATCTGGGGAAGAAAATATCTGCAAGTCTCAAAACCAGATTTTGAATAAAGTTGTTCTAATTTTTTTCTTTTTTTAACTGTTAAATTTGCCCCTAAAGATTCTGATGGGGTGGGGCATTAAAAGGGGCCAGCCCATATCCTTTCAATCAGTTCAGTTCTGGGAGAATGAAGAAAAGATACTCCTCTTTTCTTCTTTTTTTTTTTTTTTTTTTTTTTCCCCCTAAGGTGGGTTTCCTTTTAAACAGACTTAGAAAATCTAAAAAATGTGGGATTCAAAAGGGGACCTGTTCAAATATTCATTGACATTTCTGCAATTTATTTTTCCGGTGTTAATTTTGGGAAGTGAAGGCGGCCTGTAGTCCTGTATTTTGTGAACTAACAGTTAAAATTGCTTGGGAGAAGTCCCCCAACTCACGTGGAGGCAGGAATGCCGGGGTTAGGATGGAATACATAGCCATAGCCATAGCGCCCACACATTAATACTGTTGTTTCTGACTTTCTCCAAGCTAATGGTTGCTACAAATACTCCGTACCCATTTAGTCTGAGATTTCATTTTGGAATACCGGGATTGCAATTAGTCTTTTGAGTGGTCATCTGTTTTCTCTAACAGGGACGCTGCTCTATCAAATAACTGTTTGTTTGTAAATTGAGTCCTTTAGCTGTATTCCCATTTAAAAACACTCAGTGAGGTGAGAAATACTGCTGGTTTTGCCTCGTGTTGTTAATGAAACCTGAGTCTCCTTGAGAGAACTCCAGTTCGGAAGGACTGCAGGTCCTGCTTCGGAGTGAGGACTAGCGAGGAACCTGTTGCCCCACAGAACAGTGTCTGTGGTGCGGAGCACCCAGCTTGTGGCCATCTGAAGCAGTAGGACCACGCAGAGCTCCAGCCTGGCTCCACGTAGCCTCGTTAAGAGCCGCGCGTTCAAACAAGGAACTCTTGCCTCTCGGCGCAGCGCAGGTGCCACCTTGCACTGATGTGGCTCGTCTGGTGCCAGAGCTCGCTTGCAAAGCGAAGGGCTAAGTGCTGCGTGCTCATCTCAGAGGGCAGGAATGTGTTACTGGGTGTCTCCAAGTCACCCTCCCACCAACTCCTCCACATGCTGTGACTGGGGGGGGGTGTGAGGGGGAGGCAGCCTTCTGCGGCTCAGGATGGGTCGTGGGGTGCTGAGATGTGGAGGAAGTGTGTTTGCTGGAGCCCTGCAGGCTGGTAGAAAGCTGAAGGCAGTTACTGAGAAACTGTGTTACCGCTTGGGGCTTTTTTTCCCCTGTCCTACACCAAGCAACAAACTGCAGCTGTAGCCAGCAGTAACATACCTGATTTCTCCTATCAGATGAAGGAGAAAGTTTTAGGGCTTCATTTGATCTTTATTTTTAAATTGTGTTAAATTATAGAAAGGTTGCTATCATCTAGTCTCAGTGCAGTGTGTTTTATTGCCAATGACTTTCTGATTTTGCCTGATAAGCATTTTACTGCCTCGCTTCCTTTGTTTCCAGGCCTTTCATGTTCCTTTTTGTCTTAAATGTCAGCAGAAGGACGTTTGGTAAACGCAACAGTAAAGAGCAGGTACAGAAGAGACCCGTGGACTTTATTTTCTCTTGTACCTCCTCTTTTATCAGGTGTACCACTTGGGAATTGATTTCCATTTGAAAATGTTTCCCTTGGAAAGCATGGGAAAGTTCCCGTACAAGTTTTGATTACAAAAATCAAAACTAAAAACTTCATTGCAAATAGTGGTTTCATTTTATTTTTGGAAATGGGGAAAACTCGGGGGTTTTCTTGGGTTTTTGATTGTTTCCTCTTTCACGGCCATTAATTTTTCTGCAGTTACATGAAGGAGATGGTGCAACGTGTTGCCTTGTTTGGGTTTTATTTTGGTTTTGAAATATTAAATAGTTGATAAATAGCGGAGGGTGAGGAGCAGCGAGATGAAATCCAGAAACAGATCTTGCTTTCTGTTATTAAGCTTACACCCCCTTGTGCCAGTTTCTAGAGTGAAAGTGAAAATTCTGTAGGTCTGACACTTTTTAGTTTTTGTTTTGCATTAGGCCTTGGGAGAATATATAATGTTCATAAGGTCTTTTTAAACAGGAAAGTCTCAAATGAGGGTATTTCCTTCCAAACCCTTTAGCTGTTTGGAATTGCCAACTCCGTGAAGAAGGCAATCTGGCACTGTTGACTCATGTTGTCTGGGTGGGTGTTGAGATGACCACCCCTAACGACAGTGGTGTAGCCCTACAGGTGTGAGGGGACCGGTGCTGAGATGCCTTAGCCTTTTTAACCGTGGAAACAGAGAGGTCTCTCTTACAGCCCTGAAGAACCTCTGTGATGACATCACAGAGAGGGGAAGGCTACTATGACAAAATAGGGTCTAAGTTAAGGATGCTTTTAGAGCCACCCTTGAACCAAAAGGGAGGGGAAAGTGCAGAGCCCTGTAGGTTCAGAATATTGGAATGTTTTACTACTGCGAGATGCTTAATCAGCTTAATGCGTTAATAAAAGTTTGCTGCTTTATTTATCTTAGCCTTTTTCACTACTTTTTCTAAGGCTGAAATTTTTGTATAGTGCAATAAATTTAAATGCCTGAGGCTAATAAAACCTCATGGTATCTGAGTGCCTTGCTTTTGCCAAAGCTTGGAATGTTTCTGTCTGCGACTTTTTTCTCTAAGAATGCGAGGCATAAGGAGTTTCATGTAATAAGGGAAACTTCAGGCACGCAGTTTCAGAGATGCACCTCCTGAGAGCTGAAATAGTGTCTGGATATTCAGATCAGCTGTGACATACATATGTTGCTTTGTGGTGTCTATAGCGTAACATACAACTATTCCATTGTAATGCCTGCACGGGGTCGTGCTGAGGACTAACAAGCTTCTGTTCCAGGGCTTTATCCACACATTTCTGCGGGCACAACTCATATTGTGCCTTTGAATGGCAATATTGTAAACTGTCAGGGCTAGACGAGGAATTCCATGCAGCAGCACAACTCCTGTGTCTCCCTAAATCTGGTCCCTGCACAGCCTTTATTGAACCCAACGTTCTACAAACAAGACTTTCTGTTCAAGCGTTCAGGCTTGCGCTTTTAGCCTGCCACTGCAATAAAGCTCTGCCTCCGGGGACAGTGACAGAGGGATAGATGAAGTTTAAAAAACAGATCTATTGAATGGAAAAATATTTGTCCTAGTGTATTCGTGTAACGGTTAACCTGAGTAAGGGCGAGCCTGTGCTGCGCTGCACATGCGGCATCGCCTTCGGGCTGTGTTGTGCTGCGCGTACCCCTTGCCCGCAGGATAAATGCAGCCAGCTTGTTGTAACAAGCTGCCTGCAGGCAGCTCCCGCTTGGTACCGGTGATTGCACCGTCAGCGCGGCCTTGCCTTTATCTAACGGTGCAGCGAGAAGTTCCTACACAAACTTCTCTTCTGCAGAAACGATGAATAGATTATTTTTTTTTTCTTCTAAGAAAACCATATAGCTTCAATGACCGAAAAGGAGCATCTCTCCATGGATGGCACCTCTGCGGCGTGCCATAGGAGAAATCCATCCAGGGTCCATCTGATGCTGCGTGAATGTGGGGTTCCCAGTATCTGGAGGGACATAAGATTACTCCGTCTCCTTAAAACAGTCATTTTATTAAGCAAATTGTTGTGGGGCCTTTCTTGCCGAGATCCAGAAACAACCCTGCGTGATCGCTCTCGCCGCACAGACTCACGTGCGCTTACTCCCTACCTCTTTGAGTTGCTGGGGCTGTGCTCCGCTTCCGCCACAGCCAGCAGCGTTGCTGCTGCTGAGCAGAACGCAGGGCAACCTGCTGCAGGTGACCCTGCTCTGGCAGGTGGGTTGCACTAGATGATCTCCAGAGGTCCTTTCCGACCCTGACCGTTCTGTGATTCTGTGAAACGCCTTGAAGCTGGACAACCTCTGCTGTTCTGTGCACATCACCTAGCTCGCTTCCCTAAGGCGGTGTATTGCATCACGCACACGCTGCATTTTGCTGTGATACTTTACTAGTTGAATTCTTAGGGTAGACCAAGGGCTGTGGGTCCGGGGCAGCAGGTACAGCTCTATGAATGCCTGTCCTCTTTACGCGAGGAAGGCGAACGTGCAGACCCCAGTGTGACTACCCACTCTGCAGGACTTCTCTGGGTCTGCAAAACCCTAAACGTGGGATGAGATAAAGAGAACAAATCTGGATACGCTTTTTGGTACAAGGAGGGAGAAAAATCCCAGCACCTTAGAGAAAACAAGGCTGCGCGGGTTGGCTGGGAGGCACGCAGGTACTGCAGTCCCAGCTTTGCTGTTTTGGAATTGCAGTCATGTACCAGACCAGCCTCTGGGAAGAGGGAATAATTTTTCACATATTAAAGATGTGCCTTTATACGATGCATTTCACATAGTGTTTGTTATCTGAAGAACCAGAGAGATCCATAAAGGTTTTCTTATCCATTTTTTTAGCTGGGGAAACTGATGCACGGAGCGAGCTGTGGAAAATTCCATGTTTCCTCATCCCAGCACAACACTGTCTCATCCGCGGGCTGGTCTCAGATACACGGTGCCCCAGCACTGTGTAAGATGTGCATCTGAGTGGATGCAAGACTGAGGAGTCCTGGGTCACCTCTGCTCTTTAGAAGCACAAGCTTTGATCAAGGAAATCCTCCTGACATTTGGGTTTCTGCTGTTTAGGTGAGCACACCCCATCCTGACGGCTGTCTTGTACGCGGTCCTGTCCCGTGGCAGGATTCACAAGCCTGTTCTTTTGTCTTCCCTTCTGTGGACCTTGAACACAGGGATACTAATGGGGTGTGGGGGGGTGTGTGTCTTTGTATGATGCGCAAGAGGAAACCAGAAGTCTCTGAAGAAAATCTTTTCCCCATGCTAATAATGGACAGATAGAAGCATTACTATATATGTTCCTTGTATTTCGGTTCTTAGACATCTAAGTGCATTGCCTCAGAAGCATTTCTTCTGAGCACAGAAAACACAGGTTACTCTCGCTCTTCACTTCAAACCCACCAGTTCTCCAGGTGAGGAGTAAGGCAGCGTGGGGCAGGCTGGAAAAGGCAGCGCACCGAACGAGTGCCCAGCTCCAGATTACAGCCGAGGCGCTTCTAACTCTCCGTAGCCTCCGTTCGCTGCAGAGAAGGGGACCTTCAGCTCTGGGTGGGGTGGAGCTGAACTGAAGAGCTGCTGGGCTTGCCCTGCGCCCTCCAGGCTGCCCAGCACGGTTACTTCACCATTAGGAACAATTAGTCACAGCCTCCAGCCTAGCCCCATCTTCTCGAGAACTGCTGGGTGCAACTGGGACAGCACCGAAGAGGAAAAGGGTGAGTGCGTGTTTTCAGCCTGGCAAGTGCTTCTTTTCAGCCCGGCGAGCTTGCCAGCATAATTTCATCAGAAGCTTAAAAAAGAGCAAAATAGCTGTGTCTCTGCTGTAATCCCTCGCACAGCACCCGGGTGAGTTTCTGAGGTAGGAATGGGGAGTGAGGTGCTTGGGAAGAGCCATCTTGGAGTAGAGAGATAATCCAAAGCAGATGAAATTCTTGCAGGGGCACTTGAGTAAAAACCTTTAATATTCATTTTTCTTCCTCTGTCTTTTTTTTTCTTTTTTTTTTTCTTTTTTCTCTTTTATTCCCTCCAGCAGAAGATCTCAATGGCAACAGAGTGAAGAAAATAGAGTTTGGGTTGCCCCTGTCCTATGCAGTTTCTGGCCAACAGACTAAATGGGATCAGGTGCAGTGTTAGGTGCAGGAGAGGAGATGGGCGAATGAGGGAAGAGGAGCCTGGGGCAAGTCAAGCAAATAAGGAAGCAGGAGAGCTATGCTGAAAGCAGATACGTGTGCGCCAGCTCAAGTTTTCCTGCCTGGGAACAAATGTGAGAAGCCGGCTGACCTGCTACGCACAGCTGCCGCTGGCCGGTACCCGTCTGAAACAAAATGCTGACTCTTGTTAGATTGACATCTGCTCCTGCAGGGAAGTAGTTCTCCTGCAAACCTATTGCGGTTTCCTTCAAGCAGTCAGGTTTTATATTTTTATATATATACACACACACACACAGACATATATATACACATATGCATAAAAATATTGCTTTGTCAGGTCTCATACTGACCACAAACCTCATCTAGGTGAGTTCTCTGCTCTCGCTGCCCCACAGAGAGGCCAGGTTTTTGTTTCTCCCGCTGCAGGGAAAGTCCCGTTCTGAGCCCCTTCCCCCTGTGCACGCAGGGAGGCCGTGCCCAGCCTGTGGGGCCATGGTGCAGGCGAAAGGCTGTGGCAGGGTGCTGCAGGCGGGGATCACAGAATCATAGAATTGTCTAGGTTGGAAGAGACCCTTGGGATCATCGAGTCCAACCATCTACCCTACTCTACAAAGTTCTCCCCTACACCATATCCCCCAACACCACATCTAAATGTCTCTTAAACACATCCAGGGATGGTGACTCAACCACCTCCCTGGGATGCCGCACTGGTGCTGGGATGCTGTCTCAGTGACCCCACCAGAAGGCACGTTCTGATACTACGCACTCGCACCAACAGACACTTTCTGCTGCAGCATGTGTTCTCCCCGCGCACACGCCCTCAACCGTATGATCCGTAGCTGCTCCGTGAGCAGCAGAACTAATTCAGCCTGTTTTTCTCTGGAGTGCAGCCCCGTTTTTTCTAGTTGCCCCCCCGCCACCACCATAATAATGTTACTCTTCTCCCAAGTTACAGGAGATAGGACAAGAGGAAATGGCCTCAAGTTGTGCCAGGGGAGGGTTAGATTAGATATTAGGATTTATTTATTTTTTTCACAGAAAGGGTTGTCAAGCATTGGACCAGGCTGCCCAGGGAAGTGGTGGAGTCACCATCCCTGGAGGTATTTAAAAAGACATGTAGATGTAGTGCTGAGGGACGTGGTTTAGTGGTAACTTGGCAGTGTTAGGTGAATGGTTGGACTTGATGATCTTAAGTGTCTCTTCCAACCAAAACAATTCCATGATTCTATGACAGCTGTCTCCCCATGTAATATCCTACTGTGACATCCTCCTGTCTCTCATGGTCCCGGCAGCAAAGGGAAAGAATGGCTCCGTTGTCTTCTCAGTGTGAGCATTAAGTGTATTATTTATAAATCTTCTTTTGCCTGTAGAAACTTATAGTATTTCAGATCATTTCCCCCGTCTCAAATATGGCTGAAGGGGGGTAAAAAAGGTTACTGGCCTGACAGATCACATAAAACTTGCTTCCTAAGAAAACCTGCCTCGAAATAAAAGTTTTATCTTCCCTTCAAGAAATGCAGGCAGGATTTAGGAGAGATTAAAAAGAATATATATAGCAGCAGAAAGCTGAAAGGGGCAGCAGGTGGCTGGAAAGCTGCAGGGGGGAGGGGAAAACAAGAATGTCTGGTCAGAAGGCACAACAAGGGCATGTCTGCACACCGCAGTGTTGTTGGGTGTTTTAGCTGCAGCTGCTTTTGTCTTCTAAGAGCTGCTGCCAGCTGAGAGGGATATTGCTTGCCCACCTCAAACTCTGCGTTTCCTATTGTAAATCTGGACGGCAAGAGAGATCCACCCATCTCTTTTGGTGCTTTCTTCCTGCGTTTCACGTGTTCGCAGATCTCTGTATCCTACCCGCTTCCAGTTTGCTAGTTCAGGGTCAAGCCAAGCACCCGCGTGTGGCGTTTGTGCCTCTTCCATCAGTCGCTGAGCGACGCGGGTTTAGTCTGCCAGGTGTGCTGCTCTGCTGCCGCCTGCCTTCACCGCTCCTTCTGCTGGAGCCTGGGTTTGACATGTGACAGCAGCTTACGGAAATGCGCTTCAGAGGCTGGCAAGAAAACGAGGAGACTTCAAAAAAAGCTTCTGAGCTACTTGCCTTTTTTGAGCTCCGCAGCCCCGGGCTCAAAAAAACCACACATCCAGTCACTGCTCCCACACCAAAGGTGCCAGCAGGGAAAACTGGGCCTTGTCTTCACTGCCTCCTGGAACCTCTTTCATTGCCCCACACAATTTGCCACTCTCTCCTTTCCTTGCAAAGGAATCCTCAGAACCACCTTTTTTTTCTCTCTGTGAAGGACCGAGCTCAAAAAACCAAACATCCAGCCACATCATCCATTCAGCCCGGGGCTGCGGAGGGTGAAAAAACGGTGCTTCTGAGGATTCCTTTGCAAGGAAAGGAGTGGCAAAGTGTGTGGGGCAATGACAGTGGTTCCAGGAGGCAGTGAAGACAAGGCAGAGTTTTCCCTGCTGGCACCTTTGGTGTGGGAGTAGTGGCTGGAGGTTTGGTTTTTTTTGAGTTATTGGATGTGTACTGCATATATGCATATATATTACTTGGTTAATCTGGGGGGTCGGGTGGGGTGTTATTCTTTTTAGCCTGAAAGTATGTTTTCCCTTTCCTTGGGTGGGTTTTCTGCAATCTTTATGTGTAGGTACATGAATATATTTTCACTTCTCCTCCAAAATTTAGAAATTATTTTGGGACTGTAAAGGGGATTGAGTACAAGTGAAACAAAAGACTATAATATTTGAACAGTTTATTTGCTGGATACATGACTTTTTAAAACTGGTTTGTTCCTATGCAGGAGTATAATCCACCTAGGAATTAATTTCTGTCGTCATTCCCATGGGTGGTCTCTTGCTAACATTTTTAAGAGCTTCCTGAGACAACCACAGGATCCACTGCCTTTGATTTACCAGAGCTTTACACAGCTTAGCAAATATGCAAGAAAAAAAGAAAAATAATATAAACCAGTAGGATGACTGTGGTGGGTTGACCTTGACTGGCCCACCAGATACCCACCCAGTCACTCTCTCATTCCTGCTCTCAACAGGACAGGGGAGAAAATAAGACGAAAAAGCTTGTGGGTCATGATAAAGGCCGAGAGATCATGTACCAGTTACCACCATGGGCAAAACAGACTCAACTTGGGGAAAGTTAATTATTTATTGCAAATTAAATCAGATTTGAATAGTGAGAAATGAAGACAAAAGCATTAAAACAACACCTTCCTCCTGCTCCCTCTTCCCAGGCTCAACTTCACTGCTTCATTCCTGACTTCACTATCCTCATCACCCACCACCCTGAGCAGCACAGAGGGATGGGGGTTATTGGGTCAGTCCATAACAGCTTCTCTCTGCTGCTCCTTCCTCCCCATGCTGGTCCCCTGCTGCAGCATTGGTTGTCCATGGGCTGCAGTCCTTCAGGATAAACCTGCTCCAGCGTGGGTCCTGTATGTCTGTCATGGTTTAGGCCAAATCGGCCACTGGGGAGGTGGGGGACCCCAGATGGGACCGGCAGATGCTCCCCTCTACCCCTCTTCAAAGGGAGAGGCAGAGGAGGGGAAAAGAGACTTAGGAGTTTAGAAGGAACTAAACTACTTTAATGAAATATTAATAATAAAATAAAAGGAAATAATGAAAAACATACAAAACCGTATCAAGCTCCCAGGATGACAATCACAACACCGGCTGGCACTGGGGCAGTCCCAGGCTGGACTCAGTGATGGACGGGAACTGGATTCTGGATGTGCTTTCAGGATTGGGACCAAAGGCAGACGAACAGAGAGAGTCCTCCTCAGACGTCGGCCATTGAAGAAAAGAGAGCTGACCCTTTGATCCCTCAGCTTTTCTGCTGAGCATGAGGCAGATGGGGTGGAATACCCCGTTGGTCAGTTTTGGGTCACCTGTCTTGTCCACTCCTCCCCGCAGGTGGGACCGCACTGTGCTTTTCCGCTCCGACCCTCCAACGGGGCAAATAACAAAGTTGGTTGGCCTCGGGTGTAACAGCGATAAGTCTAAGCAAGAGCCTCTCCGCATACCATGCCTGGGCATCAGCTATAAACCCTGGTCTTATCACTCTGAGAGAGCGAACATTGTCTGCACAATATGCTGTTAGTTTCAGTAGTTAGAAGAGGCCCAGCTAAGAAGCAAAGTTACTGAACAAAATCGGTCCTGTTTTACCTCAAACCAGGACATTCCACACCTTATTCCATACCATTTGCATCTTGCTCAGATTGCTGTTACTTTTATCTATCAAATCTATACAGAGAGAGAGAGAGAGAGATGAATACATGCAGGTCCTTCATCTACAATTTATATACAAAAGTTTGTTAAGTCCATTTCATTCATGATTGCAGGATCTCCTCTCAGGGCAGAAAAGATGGTACGAAATTCATTGTGGTTTGTGCCCATGGGTAGCGTGTCCATCTTGAAGAGCTTGCTTGTGTTAAGTGAAGCAAGGCTTGTGTGGAATTGTCATGTCTTTTATTTGAGCAGCTGTTGCATCTGGTGAACATAAAAGCTATAGCTCAGAGCATGTAAATCATTCCAGAGCTGTTCTAGAAACAGTTAAAAACTCCATATTCAAAGTTTGCCTTCCAATCATCTTCTGAGAAAACCAGTCAGAGAGCTGGTAACACTGCAAGTGTTTGCACTGGGTACAGGAGAGTTATTGTGATGCTAAGTACTACCATCTTGTAGGAACAGAATATATTTGTTGGTCACTCAGCACCTTTTGTTTCATATTGATCTATCAGCCTCAAGTAGTATGTTTGTGTTTGAAAGGCTTCTCTGGAGATCACTTTTTCTTTGCAGTATGTGGTTGTACCGCATACAGCTTGACCCTGGCTTTCAGGTACTAACCACAATATAAAAGCCCAGGTAAAGTTATTTTGGTTTCCAAGCTTAAATGAGCATTCCTAATAATCAGAGAGCTTTTGTTTAAGGTATCAGTGAATAATTTCTGCCTAGTGCTCTGGATGCATTTATATTCTTCCGAACTGAGATGAGTGTTTAGGACACTAAGCATTTAATTGCATACTGAAGATAATGACATGATGTTGCACTCCAAAGGGGCAAGCCTGGGCTTTTTGTACCAGCAGTGTGTTCCATGATGTATCACCACTAGGCACTATGTGGACGTATTAAAGGTGAAGCCAGGATGTAGTCCTGACCCAAAGAAAACCTTGGTGAAACCTGGTGAATTTGACAGCTGCCAGAAATCGTTATAACCATTTCAGAGGAAAAAAAAAACAAAAAACTGGCAACTTCCTACTGAATCCTCAATTTCCAGAAAGAAATATTCCAGACTAGCACGTAAAAGATCACCAATAACTTGCTAGAATCCCCAACTTCATTTTTTTGTAAAAGACCTTGCACAGTAATTTAAGTAAACAACTCTTTGCTGGTACAAAAAGCCCAGGCTTGCCCTTTTGAAGTGCAACGGAGACATTGCAAACTGTAAGGTTTGAACAGATCTGCTTCAGTAGTTCCACGCCACACAAGTCTCCATTTGAAGAAATGCATTAAGTAGCTCAAATCTATGAACAGTTGCTCAAGCCGACAGGCACAAAGCAGAACCAAGGATGTATGTATTTAAATGCCCTTTACAGCTATTTAATGAGACGTATGCACCCCATCTTCTTTTGGTAAAAAAAGAAGCGAGTCCCAGCACTTGCGAAAAACACAGAAGTTGACACAGCTGCTTTTAATGGTAAGTAAATGAGAAGAGTCTATCGATCCAGTGAAATGGGCTTGAGGGGCTCAAACCTATTCTCTCGTGTGCAGGAGTGTGTGTGCATTGAGGGACAGCATTTGAGGACTGTGATTGGAGAAAATGTAGTGTTAGAAGTGCCTGTTGGAAGGGTCAGGAGTTTGCCAGAGGAAGACGGAGGAAGTGAAAAGGAAGAGGAGTTCACTTGTGTGTGTAGTTTATGCTGTTAAGTTCCTTTTCGTAGTCCAGGTACTGCATGGCTTCAGCTAAAAGCACAAATGCCCATCCGCTGTCCGCTTCCTGTTTATCACATTCATTTGAAGCATTTCGCATAACCTGTTTTGACACTGTCAGTCAGTCTTCAATAGGAAGAAGTGATAAAAAGACCCTGAGATGGAGGATGAAGAGGGTTACACAGTACTTCATTTCAAAGCAAGGAAGAAAAGCTCCAATGCAGGTGAGCATACGAGCATCCATGCTACGCCCTCAGGCTTGTTCTGTAAATAGCAAACCTCTCCGGCTATATTTGAGCTATTAAAAACCCAAATCTGCCAAGATTTTAGTCGGTGTTGCTAAAGTTGCCAACGATATATGGCAGTGTACAAAGAAATATGATGGACAGTAGATAAAATGCAGTAGTAATAGCACCACCAGGCTTGGAGTACTGGTGCTGATGCTCCGAGTACAAAATGGAGACTTAGGAGAGAGAGGCACATGAGGAAAACATGAGGCAGTAGTTGTCAGCGAGTTTGGCAGTGCTTAATGGCTCATTAGCTATCTAAGTTTTCTACAGGGTTTTTGTTTTGTTCTGTTTTGTTTTGTGCTGCTTTGTTTTGTTTTTAGGAGTCACAGCTAAGAAGAACTTAAGAATAATTTAAATGAAAATGGTAAGACAGTAACTTACTGTCCAGTAAGCTTTTTCAACAACTGGTGGGGATTTTGTCAAAAGTGTCAGGAAGGAAGAAAATACAAAGATATATGCTGGAAGGTTTTCAAGCTCACCCTTGCTAACCGTTATTTCTTTTAAGTGTCCCATCTCAGACCATAAATACCAAGTCCTCAGAGCAATTAGACATCCAGTTTCCAAGCAGTTAATTAGCTATCATGACCAGTTCCTGAGAAATCCTGGCTACACGTTTCTGTAGGAACACTTTTTAATACGAAAAAGCAAGACCCAACTTTGGTTACTCAGTATGGCAGGATAAATTGTGGGCAATTTGATGGAAATAAATTGTGCCAGTTTGTCTATTATTACAACAACTTATCTGAGAGCCTGTTCCCAACTGCAGTAAAAGCACAGAACCAGAAAAATTGGGGAAAAAAAAAATAATGAGAAAACTGATCATAAAAGCTAATATTTATTTAACTAAGAATTTTCAATGGTCTTTAAAATATTTGTCAAAGCGCACAAAAATATTGCTGTAACAGAGTAGATTGAATATTTCCATTTAAAAGAAGCAGAAAGTCAGACAAAGTGTATGTGGCACATACACAGGGTAGTATGTGACCACAAACACACAAAGCAGAGGGTGACCAAGCCGTGTTTAAAGTGCTCTGTCTTCATCGCCTACCTGCATGGTTGGGTAGCGTGAGCCGACAGGGCAGCACAAAGGCTTCAAGTAAGCCACTGAAGAGAACCTTTCATTTAGGTTGTTAAATAATGCAGCGCAGGCTGAGTCTCTGCTTGTAGGGGAATGCGTGTGAGCTAGCTTTAGACCAGACGCAGACTACTCTGGCATGATATACATACGGAAGTTTTTTCACTGGAGTGGTTAGAAATGGCCGCAGTGCCTCATCAGCACAATCTAGCGCGTTATCTGTGCCAGTTTCACGCGGTAGAGAAGGAAGACCGCAACGCAGAGCTCCCCTTCCCCCTCGCAGTCCCATCTGCTCTTGCCAGCAGTGCAAGCTGCAGAGCTGACTTGAGAAGCTGGGCAAACGCTGAGCTGTGAGCCCGTGCTGCGTCATCAGGGCTGCGGTATTGCTGCTACCAGAGCCCACCCCGGGTAGCTGAGCCCCAATCTGAGTATGTACACAAAACCACTGTTACTGTTCTGCCTGCAGTCTAGCCATCGTGCAAATCATGGCAGAGCTGAGACTAGACCCCAGGTATCTTAGCTGCCTTTTTTTTTATGTCAAAATCACTGCATAGCACCCAAGGGAAGAAGGAAAACGCACACAGATGCTTAACCATAATATGATGCATAGCTAGCGAAGAGTGCTGCGTTCCGTTTACATATATTTACAATATAAACCCAGTGGGGATCAGCTGTTTGATTATTTGAAGATGACTGGTCACAGCTGCGGTGTTTCCCATGTAAGTGTGACTGAACAGACAATTGAAGAAAAAAGTTGTTTGTTGTTGTGCACAACAGTGATAGCTGGGAACAAGACATGAAGCGAAAGGGTTAGTGGGAACGAGTTTATCACGTAGCACAAAGTTCAAGTTGTTTCATGATTTGGAATACAGCTCTGTGCATTGAATTTTTGAAATAGCATAGAAGCAAAAACTTGTCAAACAGCTGATTCACATCTGATCTGGACCACCAGCATTTGAAATGTAACGGCTTTTAAAGGATACTTCCACGGCGTACTTCCTGATCTTATTTACAAGTCAGAGAGCAAGTTCTCTACAAGGTATAACATTTTGGCACCCTGTTTTCTCTTCCAAGACTGGCCGTTTCCATGAAATGGAAATTCTGTTACTCTCTGAATTTACTCCTGGGTCCTAACTCATGGAAAGTTCGCATGTAAAATGTTTTTTTCCCACAAAGTTAAGTTTAGACAAAGGGAACAGTGCATTATGCTGTGGTCTTTCTAGAAGAACACTCAAAATATTTCCTGAAACCACTGATGTTAGAAAGCTAGGAAGAAAAATTAACGTATTTCCCACATAAGCTGGGCGACTCCTAACTGTTCTCCTCCCCGCTTCGAGGTATTGTTTGAGGTATCATAGAACATCTTTTATGCCTCGGTTATTTTAAAGAGCTTTGCTGTATGGCAGCCTACATTAATTATATCGCTACGCCTTCCAAGAACATGCTGACAACCTGCTGGAACGAGTCCAGCAGAGGGCTCCTGAGATAGTGAGTGAGCTGGAGAAGTGACACAGGAGGAGAGGCTGAGGCTTTGTGCAGCCCTAAGAAGAGAGAGCTGAAGGGAGTCTTACCTTTCTCTGTAACTACTGAATGGGACGGTGTAGAGAAGACAGAACCAGACTCTTCCTGAAAGTTCACATTGAAAGACACAAGACACAAGTTGGAACAGGGAAAATTACAATTTGATACAAAAAATGTTTCATACCGTGGCTGTGGCCAAACACTACGGCAGGAGCCTGGAAAGGCTGTGGAATCCCCATCCTTGGAGATACTTGGAAACTGGCTGTACAAAGCCTTGAGAAACCTGCTGTAACCTGACCCACCTTAAGCAGGAGTCTGGACTACATGACCTCCTGCCATTCCTTCCAGCTTACGTAGTTCTGTGATTCTATGTCTGGATATGTAGGAATCCTGAAATAAAGTCAGTGAGCAAACAGAAGCAGGGGGTTTCACTAGGGAGTGGAACGGCAGGAGTGTGACAGGCCCACAAGAATAAATTTTAAGATTGTTGGGTAACATTGAGAAGGAAGATGCATCATGATGGTGCATTTCCAGGCTTTTCTGATTCTAATTAAAAGTAATTTTCTTCGAGTTGCGAGGGAACTCATTTTTGCATCTCCATAAACTGATCTTAATCAAGCATCCTTTCTGCAAAGAAGCCCTGTTTAATGCCCTGTTTAATTTTGTAGTAATTTTACAGGTCGGATTGGCTGAACATCAAGGACTCAATAATAAAAAAAATTTCTCCAAATTATAATGTGGACTTTTCTAAAGGTCTTTGACTTGGCATCCAGTGTACAGGTGATAAATCTAATTAGTGGATTCTGGAGTTACAGGGCTTAATTTTCAGAGAATCTACTGGTCCTTTCTTGCTTGGTAGTGTTGGTGTTCATAGCCCTAGAACTTCATTTTTGTTCTTACACGTTATATACATCTCTTTCTCTGCAACTGTCAGAAACTTCAGTTCTTCCTTTTTCACTAAGTTTGTGAGGTTTTCTTCATCAATGTTTGTTAAGTGCTTGCTGTGACCTCTAACAGTCTTCATGATATCTGCAAGTGACATGCCCCTGCTATGAAGAAGCGGAAATTGTTCAGTAGCCACTCAAAACTTCAAATTAACTGGCAAAGAGTAAAGACATAATGAAAAAATTCAAGCCCCCAGAAGTTTTCATAAATGAAAGTTTATTAGGAGCAAGAACCACTTGATATACAGGAGGCAACCAGAAGGGAAAAACCAACTGTGACAAAACACATGGCAAAGTGACAGCGATGGACGTTCTCCCTGAATGATATCTAGAGAAACCTAGATTTATGTCCTGGGTAGCAATTCATGCTGTGTTTGTAAAACCCTCTTATTTCTTGCAGAACTTTCCTCTAGTTCTTCAGGCTTGCGGTATCTTGCTGCCGTCTCAGGATTTCTGAATGTTGTATTTCTGGGAGCTGTGATCGCATTAACTCAGCAATGTGAGTGACCAAGTGAAATGTTTTGCTTTAATTCCTGTGAAATCGACAGGTATTGATCCTTCACTTAAACAAGTTTTGCAAACGGTTTTGACAAGGTGACAAGACCACTCATGCTTTCTACTGTTGTGTTTCTGATGAAGGTGGGAAGGAGTCACCAACATTGTGGGGCTGTGGATCTGCAGAAGGTCAGTGGCTTTCAGAGGACCGTTGCATGTTTGGGGTGTATGAAGAGGGCTGGAGTCTTTCTCACTTTCCAGTCCCCCAGTCTGAGAGTCCTTCCTATTCCTTTCCAAAACTGAACAAACCACCAAGGTTTCTAGCCAAAGAATCCATCCATCCATCCATCCATCCATCCATCCATCCATCCATCCATCCATCCATCCAACAGTTTGGAAAAAATATTTTAGTAATTAAACCGAATTCACTCCAGGTATATGGGTCAACTGGAACCCCTTCTATCTCCTTCTCCTCCTCTCATCCTCACAGCCAGTCTTCACCTCCTTTGCTTACCTCAACTCTCAGCCAGTCCTCCCTGGTATGTACAACGGGAATGTGAGCTGAGCTTCAGGGATGGGTGAGATAGGAGGCTGGAAGACAGTACACATTGTTGGAAAAGACCTCCTTAAACAGAAATAAAAATGTATGCCTCTAAGTTTAGAAAAGTGGCCTTTGCATTGCCCACAGAATTTGTGCATAAGCACTGGGTCACTGCCAGCACTGATCACGTGCGTACAGAGATTACCTGTCCAGCACAGACATCTGCCATTATCCCTGAGCATCTAAACTCAGAGATCAGAGAGAAATGGTTCCAGCTGCCCTGGTCAAGCAAGTTGAACAAGTTTTTAGGTTCCTATCAACAAGCATCTGAATATTGATCTAGGAGTCTGAATTTTAGTTTCCTCCTTTAGAGAATCTCGACCTGGTAGTCCCAATGTCCAGCCTGCTTCTGGACATCAAAATCACTTTGCACATCAAAATCACTTGAGAACACAGGAGAAAATGAGAATTCAGAAGCACTTCTGGGCATAAGTATCCTGCAGAGTCAGCTGTTGTCCCTTTCTCTGGATGCGAGTCCTGCCTTCTCACATCAACCCATTATTTTCTGCTGTAAGCTCAATACAGATTTCAGGAACTGGAAAATTAAAGGCACAACAGTGTTGTTTGAAAGACAACTGTTGCATACCATGTTGTCAAAAGCATGATGATAATGGACTCTGCACTGTCTTTGTGAAGTCAGTCACCTCATGTATTTGTTTAATGTATATGGTTTGGATGCTCAACTACTCAACCCACTGTTTACAGGAGACCTGAAAAGAAAAATGAGCAATCTGAGTTTCCATTTAAAGCTTCTATTATTATCCATGGAAAAATACTGTGTCGTTTTTATACAGTTCTCTTGTGAACTTTACATTAAAATGTTGGAGATTCTTGTCCAGGTGACTTGCTACCAAGCGACGGGTGGAAGCCCAGAGAAAACCTTTCTGAAAGTGACAGTATCTTTGAGGAAGATCTTCATGAAAACAGCTTACTGACTACATTAAAGGAAAGCTTATGCATGCATACAAATGGTAAGGAAATAAAGTCTTGCCCATAGCAGTATAAGTGGTTTGAAGCTCTTGAAAAGATTGATATACAAATAAACACCTGCACAAAGGAATTGACCTTTAGATACCAGAATAAGCATGCATATATTGATAAAGATGTATAAAGTGATCTATTTTAGAGTTCCATCCTTGAAAATTTTAGTTTAAGCAAAAAATAAAAGTGGAGCAGTTTTATTGAAGGTCTTTGTTATTTCTCCATAGATGCCGTTGAATTGTACTACCCCCGGTGATTTCATCAGAGCCGGGATTTTATCCACGGCTTCTACCGCAATTATTATGCAAAATATTTAGTACAATTATCTAGAGTTCTGAAATATTTAAAGACACAGAGTGATCCCTAATCAAAGAATGTCTATCCTTATTACCACTGTAATGTGCTTTCTTAAAATAAGCTATACCATCACAATTTCTGCCCTGCCCCTTGTTTAAAGCTCCTTTACTCTCTTATTCAGAAGCCGCAGAAAAAGCAGAAGCCAATAAAAATGATACCCGTTGTAAAAAAAAAAAAAAAAAAAGAAATGACAAAAGTCCTTTCACTCCAAACTCTTCCAAACTCTTCACAGACTCCAGATGTGAACTCTGCCCCGTTGGCTGGAAGCTGCATTACGGGAGGTGTTATTTCTACTCAGAAACTCATGACACCTGGGACAATAGTAGAAACTACTGCTCAGGAAAAAAATCTGAGCTCCTGGTTATAGAGGATGAAACTGAAATGGTAAGCTTGTAAGGTGGTTTAAATATTCTTCTTACTTATACCTTGTGAATCCACATATCAAAGTATAGCTTTCCATGTACTTTTAGAAGCCATTTCTGCAGAATCCAGATGCACTCATAAAAGGCAGTGTCAGTGGCAAATGTTCTGATGGCTGCCTTCTGCATGTTAAGAAACATTTGTGTCAAACAGAAGACCAATAGCCTACACTTCATTTGAATAGATGCAGTGATATGCCTGGACATTATGTCCACCAAGAAGCAGCTGGTATTTGAAGGATTCTTGCATGTTTTATTCCAAATCAAACCTCTTCAGAACTAAGCCGTCATAAAGGCTGTTGCCTTTCTTTGGGGGATGGAGCTGTTTCTCTGTACTTTGTTCATTTTTAAATGTGAATTTTCTCTATTGTCTGCAGCAATAGAAAAAAAACAGTTCTGTGGACCAAATCCTAACCTGTATTGTGTCGCTTTCGTGCTCCTGATTTTGCTTAAAGGTGATCAGGTTCAGGTAGTCACTTCTAGAGCACGCAGGAGGGTGAGCGGGCAAAATGATCACCTCCCTTCCTTGTAGGGGGAAAAAAGAGGAGATAGCTTCAGCTCCTGTAATTCAGGTCAGAATCACAGAATCACAGAATCACAGAATCGTCAGGGTTGGAAGGGACCTCTGGAGATCATCTAGTCCAACCCCCCCGCCAGAGCAGGGTCACCTACAACAGGTTGCACAGGACGGCGTCCAGGCGGGTTTTGAATGTCTCCAGAGTGGGAGACTCCACAACCTCTCTGGGCAGCCTGTTCCAGTGCTCCACCACCCTCAAAGTAAAGAAGTTCCTCCTCATGTTAAGATGGAACTTCCTACGTTCAAGTTTGTGCCCATTACCCCTCGTCCTATCAATGGCCTGATCCTCATCTAAAATGTGCTAGTGGAACGGGTCAGGAGCCAGCAAGGAGCCAGAAGCTGCCTCCTTTGTTGCTCCACTTACCACCATTAGCCACGGTCCTGGGTGTAGTTGAGAATCTGAACTAATTTCGATGTGGTTTGGTTTTGGTTTTTCTTCTCCATTTCTTGGAAACATTCTCTGGAATCTTTGGGCATGAAAGCCTCACTGCTTGTAAAATATTAATTACCACTATGCAGTACTGGTGCTGGAATTTTATGAAGTGTCATTATTATGAGAGTTCAAAGACATGCCTCTCTCTAGGATTTCTTAAACAAACTGAAGGAAAAAGACATTGGCTTTGTTTGGACCGGATTAAACTTTGATGAGGAGGAAGGAAGATGGCTATGGCTCAATGATCCCAACCATCCAGGGCGCAGGTAGGTTCATTCCGGATTAAATCTATGTTGGCTTCTGTGATGTGTTCTCCCCTTCCAGTGTCCGGCTTGTTCAGCCATTAGACTGTGAGAAAGTAGTCATAAGACATCAAGGGCCCATACTCCAGATAAGGCAGCTCAGCCTATTTTGATTTTTCTCAGCGTGGAATTCTGATCAAAACATGCAGTTGAAAAGTGAAGTTCCTTGATAGCTCTCAGAAAAGGAACTGATTTTATTAGGGAGGTGCCTGTGCTGTGTAAGCTTTTTACTTCCAGCTGCAAGTAGAGAAACAGAGAAAGGGTGAGGCTTACTAAATAAATAAAACCTGTCTCTATGTCAGAGAATCAAAAGAATGACAACATAAAGACAAAAAAAATCCAGTCTTTTTGGTTTCACTTTTTGTATATGCAAAGAAATGTTTTCAATGACCTTCATATCTGTGTGTTGTTTGTCTCTTGCAGTTTTACAATAAAAGGAAGGAATAAAGAAGAAAAATGTGCTGTCTATAAATTGACAGAAATGCATGCTGATAACTGCCACTCCCTGTACAAGTGGATTTGCAAGAAGAGTGCAGTCCTTCTGGGTATCTAAGATATTGTAAAGTGAAAGTGAATATGGTTTTTGAAGGCTCTTATCCACTTTACTGTGGATAGAATATCTGATGTAAAACGAAGGGGAAATTATTGACCTGAATTGTAATGAATCAGTGCATTGTGATTCTATTTGTGATTAAAGTCCAGGAAGATTTCAGGCTTGTGTCTATCTTCAGGATGAAGGTATAAAACCTGTGTGTCTTTGCATGCTGACACATTGCCCCTTAGAGCTATTAAAATAAGCAGCTTACTAATTTTAAGTAACTTATAGAGTCTAAGAGTTGTGTAAAACACAGGTAAAATGAGGGTTTTTTTACCAGCCTGGCAACTAGATCATACAGGAGGCAAAAAGTTGCTGTCGCTACTGAATTCGGGTGAAGAGATGATAATCAGTGCTATGCACTTAAACAAGCCTGCAAATCTCAACACTGGAGGTCCAATACTGGAAGACAACATAGCTCTACACAAGAGAAAGTCAAGATTTAGTATTTTCTTAAAAAAGTTTAATTTCATGTACTTCGTTCAGTGTTACAGAATTTGGCACTTAAAAAACCCCCATAAATACCTCTTCAATTAGGATGTGAGATTTAGTTGCCTGATATGATGTCTTTTTTTCTATTAGCACGCTAGAAATGGCAAAATCATATTTATGGGGCTACAGGGCTATAATACTTCCTTTTGTTAGTCTACTTCACAGACACTTTTACGAGTCAAAAATGGATGTTGCAATCCTTCTACGTCTCGAGGCTACTGATCAGGATGAGGCAGCAGATCTCAGAGAAGTTTGCTCTTTTCTGTCTGATCTTACTCTGAGATAAACTTGTATAGGTCTGAGAGTAATTTGTAGTTCTTTGTTGTTATGTATAACCATAACATACTTAACATTTGGATTTTATAGCTAAGAAAAGTCAGTGTAATGATTAAAATGATGACTTTAGCATGTAAAGCCACATCCCAAACTCTTCTAGTTGCAGAAGATCACTCTAAGAGGCACTTCCACTGCATTTTGGACTGGGTAGTAACGTGGTTTACTTGGTGATTTGTTCGGTGTACAGTAACCTCTCCCTTTGTGGCTTCTATACCACATGTCAGACTTCAGGGATAAGAGTGGAATGCTCTCGCATTTCTGGCAATTGTTTGAAAATTGTTGGAAGTTGCTTGGCAATTCCTAAGGGCATTGAGCCTAACATAGCAGAGAGTTGCAATGATTCCTGTGAGCTGTGTTGCTTCTGTAGCGATGATGTAATTAAAACCACATCCTTCAGCAGATGTTACTTTACTTGCACATCTGTTATCAGATAAATTATACACAATGAGGTAACTTACAATAATTTGTGGGCACTTGATGAACACACAACTGCAATAGTGTTATAAATTTCCAACATTATCTGCATAGCTCCTTGGTTACAAAGAGTCTTTTTCATAAAATCGGTACATAGTTGCACATCACACTTGTATGTAGCTTTTTATATCTCTGTGGTTGAGGAAATTCTGGTTTCCACCATGATCTGTTTTCTACCTAGCCCAGAAACATCCACTTTTACACAGCTGTTTTATATCTCTGGCATCATATTTAACACTACACGAACATGCAGTCTTCCCAGGCCCAATGTTGAAATGTACACATAATAGCATACATTCTTCTCAAATAAAGTTTACCATTGTAATGATTTACATACTTAATTGATTAAGCTTTGCTTTTTGTAGCACTTAAACTACTATGTTTTATAAATACACAGCATCCCATCCATGTATGTTTATGTTGCATGTACAATTATCATACATTAGTGGTCACGCTCACTGTTGTTAATGGGAGGCGTGTATATCCTCATGGACAGAAACAGGGTTTACCTTGTTTGGAGATGGCAACACCTTACCCTTGGTCCCATTTTTCCCCATTATTCATAGATAAATGTGATGGTCTTGATTTTAACTCCAGCCATGGGAATCGACTAAAAAACCCCAGTATTATATCTTTTCCATTTTATATATATATATACACAACAATAAAAAGAAAGCAAAACCGGCTAAACCAAATCAATGCAACCTATAAGCAGTGATACCCTCAGGGTTGAAATGGATTACTTGTTCTTCTGTACTACTCTTTTTTATCTTTCCTTGCTTTTCCGTATGCAAGGTCCATATGACATTATGCACTCCTACTAACACCTAACACTGCTTCACATTTACTCTCTTTCTCCAGTTCCGCTGCTGCAGTCTTCTGTTAGCAAATGTTATAGGCTTGACTAATTACAGTGTGTTATTATCCCCTGTTCTCATTTCTCATAATTCTCCTGGCTTGCTGGATCTCTTTTGCTAATTCTATCCAAGCAATACTGGATCTCACTGCTCAATCTGATTCACTGTTTGTTGCTCAAGTTAGATTCTTAGATTTTTACACATCAAGCACATGGCTTTTCTTTAGTTTAACCACCCCTTCAGTGCAAACATTATCATTTAGGGGTCTTATCATCTGCATAATTATACTAATCTGTTCTAAGTCTGATGTGATACTGATTTGCTCTGTTCTGTTCTTGACCATATCTCTGGCCCTTTGTGTTTTTACAATGGCTTCAAAAATTAAAGGTTCTCTCAATTTTCCAGCTGGTTCTTTATTGTGGAACTCTTTTTGCAATGGGGCAGATGGTAGTGGATAACCATACTCCTCCAGATTCTTCCTAGCACAACTGTTATAATTCCTTGTCTTGGGTGGATCCCACTTTATCTAAGTTTCCTTTAAGATCCTTTTCCTGCTTTATAGATGTGTTTAATGTTCTGGGGCTAGGCTATACACAACATCTTTTCAAATGCAACCTGTTCATAATCTGGGGCTTGTATGCTTCTATCATTTAGAAAACTATGGGCAGAGGCTGACAATTTTTTCCATGACAGATACATCTCTATTGTTACATTTGGCTTGTGCTAATATATATAATACAATGTGATGTATCCACTTATCATGACCATTTACTACTTCAAAGTTTGCGTCTATATCAGTTATTTCATCAGTCCACCTAGAAGCTGTAGCAGATACTCAAGAGGAATCAGTCATGAACTAGTATTAGCATCTAACTTAAGAAGGCATTTAATACACAGTTTTTGTTTAAAGGATCTGCTTTTGGGGCCAAGACTCTTAATTATTCCGGGATCTGATGAACAGCAATCATTATTTCTTCCTTAACAGCTCATTCTGATTCTGGTTGTGTATTTCTCCTTTCTCTTTTATTTGCCCATCTCCTGTTTTCACAGTAACCCAGGCAGTGATGGGTGATACCGGATTCACTTTGAACACTGGCAGCACCTCAGCATCAGTAGCATGTGGACTTTTAGCCTTACATTTCTCTGTGGAAGGGTCCCTATCTCAATCAGACCATTAATCACTACCCCCTAAGTCAGCATGATCACGAGAGGGTGTTGTGGTAAGGTCCATGCCTTGCTTTGCACATAATGTTGCTCTACAGCTTCAATCCCTTCTAGAGTTTTACTTTCTTGGTGTTTTAACTCAGCAGGCTCCTGTTTCAGCTTTTAATTTCTCACCTTTGTTTTTGAAGTCTGACTTTCCTGATCTAGCCTAGGTGTCACTGACCACATTGCCCATATGCTGTCTCACTTGATCTCATTGCAGGAAACTTTTGGCATTAACACTTTAAAGTTTGCAAACTCTTGGTCAGTGTCTGTGTTATGAAAATTGGTCTCTGAGTGCTTTAGCAACCCAGTTCCCCAGTTCCAACAGTTCTTATAAAATGGAGATGGAGTATAAGCAAGATGCTTGCCAGGATCACAGGAACACGTTAGCTGCATTCCGGGTCTTCTGTGATCACTGGAAAGTACCATCCACAGAACGGCTTTCACAGAAGAGCTGCTCACAGTCTTTCACTTGAGTCTTACTATGGTCCAAAAGGAAACGCACACCTAATATACAAAGTCAAGAAGTCATTGTTTGGCTAGCTGAAGTTGTAAGAGTCTAATCAGAATATAACAAACACATTATTAGTCCAGTTACAATAATACTGCACAGTCCAAATTATCAGAAAAAGCCTCATTAATAATACATTAAAATTGCTGACATATACTTCCTCGCAGAGTTTTGTTCGTCATTGCAATGCCCCTCAAGTCCTATGGCTATGGTACCCGTCTTCCACAAGAAAGGTAGGGAGAGGGTGTGTGTGGAGTCATTGACTGGTGTCCACCAAGTGGTTTCTCAGGAGAGGTACGTTGTTGATGGAGATAAGTTTTTTCCTCCTCATTCTTGGGTTGAGCTGGGTTATATTTTCTTTGGTTGCTTAGTTGCTCTTTTTTCACTGGTTCCCAACTAAAGTTTGACTGTCTTTGTCTGACTGTCTTAGTTAAAGATACCCAATGGCCTCTGTGGCCTCAGTCTATGGTGTCAATATTTGTTACTAAATAACAGCACAGGTCAGCTACACCTTTCCTGTAGGCGGTATTCACACAGCTAAGTAAAAACAAGTTGTGCTGTTGTTCCCTGGCTGCCAGAGAACTGCTGTCACAGCTAAAACAAGCTGAAGTCAGCTCAGGCCAAGACAAGTGCAGACAAATGGATGGATCAAAGCCTGTCACTTTTCCTACTAATGTGAAAATCATATTTACTGGGCTACAGGGCTGCCTTCTGTTTCTTTTCCATGTTCTCTCACAGCCTTTCTGCAGAAGAGTGACTTTCCTTTCCTATAGATGTAATCTGAATATTGTACGGATATCAATAGAAAGTGGTCCATTCAGAGAGACATGGAGAATTGTAATCTGAATTCTTGCTCTTGCTATTTTAGATCGTGTGCCTTAACCTCTTGAATGCCATTCAAGTTTTTCCATGAAATACAAATTCATCAGTATTTGTAAGTGTAGTGTCAGCTGACTGGTATACTTGCAAAGTGAAAAAATAGTTGTATCAGGACATCCATCCAAGCCTGGAGAGCTCAGCTGCTTCTTTGCTTTCACTCTCATGCTAATTTTGCTGGAGCCCAGCGTGCGCACAGATGTAGAATGAAACATGCTGAAAAAATGTGCTGTATCCAGAAGGAAATATTATGTTGCCTGTCAACAGAAAAGTTCATGTAGTTAACCAAGTATTGCTGTTAAAGGCACAAAATAAACAAGCTAAATAACAGATAAATGAAAGCTTATCAGCTCAGGATATGGTTTGTTCCTGTTATAGACTGTTGATCACATTATGTATGCAGCATTTCAGACAGAAATGCAACCAGTTTGGCTGTGCCTGCTAAACCAGAAGAATATGAAACAGCTTTCCTATACATGTGGGGTAATTGAGATCCCTCTGACCACTAGATTTTTACGCTGAAACAACAAAGTCAGGCTAAGGAGTCCTGATTCTTTAGGACTTTAGCAATATGAGCTGCACTTCCCTGGGAAACACCATGTGCTTTCCCCCCGTCATCTATTTCTATCTCTCGAAGCCACGCGGTCAGCCTTCTAGTTCACGGAAAACCGTTAGTTTGTTAGCTTGCTAGGTTTGTTCCCCTGCAAAGTTTTACATGGTGTTTTACATAGGAGGTAACCTCGCACAGAAAACCAATCCGGATCCAGGCTTTACTGCTGAAAATTCTCCGGGGGCTGAGTTCAGCCTCTCCTCCCTGTTCTGTGCCGCCCCAGGCAGTACGCTGTAGTTCTGCTGACTTTGACTCCCTGTAACTGAGAACTGGGCCACTACCTCCTACTGGATGTGGTGGGGTCATGTATTATATTCCTTCTCTTCAAGGCATTTTGATCACTGTTTATATTCTGTTGCCTTCTGTTCAACAAAAATATATTTTTCTTAAACTTTATACATAAAAGGCATGGTCTTCTTAACAGATTCCTAGCTAGTCCTTATAAAAAATTCTATAAAGACTGACAGTGTCCACTTCCTACAGAATCACTCAGTTGAAAGCTGAGAACAAATGGCTTAGCTTCATGTAAATTGGTCCCAGAATGAACAAGCACTGGCGCTCTACAAAGCTGTAACTGAAAGAATTAGCTTTTAAATCTTGAAATTATATGTTCAAGAACAAATCATGCATGGTTGTGTTTCTGCCTCCTAGAGGAAAACGTAGAGATGTTTCATACTTGTAGTTGTAAAGAAATAACACTAGAGAGCACTGGAAGTTTTGTGGAAGGAAGTGCTCATTGTACTCTCATTTGTTCCCTAAACCGGGCTGAAAAAACACGTGGTAAGTAAGGGCTGGAGAGCCCCAAAAGGCACCTCCCAGTCTGATGTTGGCCTTATGCCTCTGTGGTCCTTTAAACTACCAGAGGAAAAAGAAAAAAAAAAACAAACAACCCACAGAATCATAAAACCATCAAGTAAATCAGGGAAGAAGGGGCCTCTGGAAGTCTCTGGCCCAACCTCCTGCTCACAGTAGGGCCAACTTCAAAACTAGACGACGCCACTCAGGGCAGCTCTCTTGTCCCTGTGGCTTTTAGCCAAGGACAGTGATGACACAGCCTCTCTGGGCACTTGTTCCAGTGCTGCACCACTCTCACAAAGGAAGAAATTTTTCCTTCTGCAGCACGGCAACTTGTGCCCGTTGCCTATTTTGCACAGCTGAGAAGAGTCTGACTCCAACTTGTGTGTACCCTCCTCCCCATTAAGTGGTGGACGGTGGCAAACTAGACCCTCGTCCCCTTAATCTTCCCTTCTCCGGCCTGTCTGGACCCTGATTCTCGCACCCCCACACCACCTTAGTGGCTTTCCACTGGATTTGCACCAGATCGTAAACGTCTCTCTTGAAATAGGATGCTGAAGAAGAGACACGGTACTCCAGCTGTGGCTTCGTGACTACGTTGAACAAAATGAAATAAGCACTTGATAGCTATGCTCTTTTTTTTTTTTTGGCCAGTGCAGCCCTTCCTCATGCACTTAGCTTTCCTTGCCATGGGGGCACACTGCTTATTCATTGCTCAGCATGTTTTACTGCAGGGAATACGGTGCTTGTTTTCCGTGTTCAGACATCTAGTCACAGGCTTTTTCTGTGTCCTGGTAGTTGTTCTAGGCTTAATACTATTATGTGTTATATATGTATATATATGTTATTTATGTATACATAATTTTATACTCTTTCTATGAGATTTTTAAACACAAATAGCCCATTTCCTGGTTTGCTGGTGCAGAACTATCCTATCATGGTGAGATGTCAGTCAGATCTTATCTCGTTTCCAGAGCTCTGCCTAACAATTGCGGCGCATCCAGAGATACTTGCAGAGGGGAGAAACACTCATCTGTCTTATCTTTGAATTTATACTCTAAGCTGGTTCTGTCTTTGTAGCTGATGGAGAAAGTGGCAGTTCCAGGGGGCTCCTTATCTCAGACCCAAAGTTAGAATGTGGTAAATCTCCCCCTGGACTGCCCAGCTGCTTTCAGTTGACTGTAGGAGACATTAACACAGTTCCTCTAACTGAGGCTTAACTCAGATCACTGGACTCGGGTGAGATGGTCCCATAATGTCTTGCTCATTGCTGCAGTCTGGGGAAGGTTAGCATGTATACCACTGACACACTACGTATATTGTGATTCAGCAATGCTGTTACTGCTTATGGTCCCTATTATCTGCAGATATTGGGAATATTAACCTAAATGTAGCTCAGTGGCAAATCTATAATGTTTGTAAAGCTTCCCACTGGATATTAATCCCAATATCTTCTGGAAGAATTGTAAGCTGTCTGTGATCTAGCCACCTTTTGTCCATTCAACCCACACAACTTATATGATGATCAGAGTTTTACAACAGCTTTGCTTCTAATTTTGTAAGCAGAAAAAAAATTTTGCCCAAAATCACTGTGACCGTAAAGAAATACATTAATGGCTAAGGAATGTCTAACTTCACATGTGACTGCATTTACAGAAAGAGCTCTGGAATACATGGGAAGAAGGAAACCGATGTATCTGGATTCAGGTCTTACAGTTTGTGAAGCAACAACCTGCAAATATACGGTGCATCAGTAATCAGCCTGGCCTGCTGGAAAGGGTGCTGTGCTGAGGGACAGGAGTGCTGAGCCGTCTTCCAGGCCTCCGGCCTGCTGAGTGACCTTGGGCAAGTCCTTTTACTTTTGCGCTTCCAACCACGTCCTGGGAATAGTAACATGTCCTTTGCTCAGTGCTCTCAGACCCAAGGGTTAAAATGCTACCCAAAAGATAACACTTTATCACACATGAGGATAAGACACAGGATCTCTGGTAGACTTAAAGGAAGGCAGGCTACGTCTGTATGGCAGAACAGAGCACATCATGGAAGGCCTAAACAAATAGACTTCAACCTGTAAGTCCACACGGTGGGTGCAGCACTGCGCTGTGCCATAGGGAGGTATCCAGCACAGTGTGCTACTGTGTATTTGCATCAAACCAGGATGTTTTCACCCAACCACAGTGCTGTGGTCATGCCGAGGTGATCTGCAACTGTACCAGCACCTCTGCTATGTCTCACCTTGCAGAGACATCCTCTGTTGCCCAAAGCACTAGATGCTGTTGCGTAGATGTACGGTCTGCAGAGAGACACACCACTTTTTCCCCACCAGTCATTCTCCAAGACACAGATACAGGGTTCCAGAAGACCAGAACGTACCTTATAACATCACCAAGAACATCTACCTATGGAATTGGTCCCAGCAGGCTCACTGCTTCAATCCTTCGAAGGAAAACTAACTCAGGATGCAAGGGTGCAGGAAAGGAGAGAGGGCAATATGGCAGTGTGCTGGAAGGGGTGTTCACTAACTCCTTCCTGACACGCCATCGTCAAACTGTCCAGGAGACTGAGAACATTCTCCTGCCCACATATTCACCCCACCACTGCTTAGGATTGAAAAAGACATCCAAGGGAATACCTGGCACTCAGAATAAATAATCTGCTCAGCAACATCTTTTGGAATTAACCTGACGTTCAAAAGGAGTGGATGTGCCCCCCAAAACCCCAAACCCCTGCATAGGGAAGAAACCCATCCCACAGGCTTCTAATCCTGTTTGCTTCCCACCTACTCCAAGTCTCATCTGCTGAACGTGAGGATGCCAGCATGGAAATATTCAGCTTGCAATCTTGCAGGCACTGCTGGTTCACTGAGCTCTTTTTTTTTTTGGGGGGGGCTTGGTGAATTCATGGGTTTGCTCTGTTTAGATGATATCTTTTTTTTGCTGCAGTGTGGGTTAACAATGCACAGACTTTCATTCATGGCAGGAAGTGTCTTTGGTTGTAGCCCTGCCTCTGATCATGTCTTCTGGGTGCCACTCTTGCACCTCATGTATATACGTACATACCTCTATGTACACATACAGGCTCTGCTGTGACACAGGTTTTAGGGTCAAAACCCAAACTGGAGATTTATTCATGGGATTCACTCAACTTAGCTCAGAAGTCTCCATGTTGCAGCTCAGCCTTCAGGAAGTGGAAAGGTCCATTTTGTTGTCAGAGCAGCAGTTCAAGTTCCTCCAAATGTGCACCATGAGGCAGCTGGTGCCTTGGGCTGAGCGGCCTGTTCTGTAGCAGAAGGTGCTGAATTCTGCTTTGCAGCCCACGTTACTGTTTTTGGTCTACTTTTGCCTTCACATGCAACATGCACTGTCACACCCACAGAAGGGGTGTCATCTGCAGTTGTTGTCACATTTACCCTGTGCGTGACGGGAACTGGTAACTGTGCTAACACCGGAACATTACTAAGTGGTGCTACTCAGGCATGACGGTTAGAAGCGGAGAGTCTATGTGCAATTAGGAGCACATGTCAAGATGGAGAAAAACGTGAGCTTGCATTACTTTTCCTGCCTCAACAGAGCCACTGAAGCTCCAGACTGCCAAACTCTAAATGGTGTGCAGAGGAATCCTAGACAACAGCCCCACCATTTTTCCTTGCGGGTGCTGCAAGAAAGTCTGAACTGCCAGATACCTCCATCCTCTGGCAAACAGTCTGAAAACTTAAGGCTGAAAAAATCACTCCCACCCTCCCTGACACGTGGCTGACTGCTACACAGCAAGCCCTGCTGTTTCACTGGCCTCATCAGCATTCATGTACTGTAAGCTAAACAAATTAACCAGGTGGCTGGGAGGAAAGAAGAGAGTGAGGCAAGGCTCTACCTGGTGAATCCAAAAGGCACAAGGCGATGGTGGATCCTGGGAGAAGTTAAGCCACATGGATGCTCAACACAGATTACGGTTTGTGAAGAAGCATTTTGGTATTTAGGTGACTCTCTAAGGGTAACAAACCGAAAAGACTGTGACATCTGAATGTGAAAAGATGACAGTGGGGGAACGACAAGGCTGAGCCAGGCTCTGCTTCTGAAACATTTATTCTGCAAAATACACGAGTAGACAGCAGCATGTTGCCACAAGCAAAAGATATGTTCAGGTCCTGGAGATATTAATGTGATAAATATGCAGCCGTGACACTGTCTAAACAAATCAGAAGAACTCTGTTTAGCAGAATTTACAAGAAATACCGACAACTTATTTTAAGACATATGGCACATAGTGAAAGAGGCTCGATTTACAAAATTTAATGTTAGCCTGTTAGGCTGGCTGTAGTATTCTGTTAGATAACATACAAGAAGAGGGTTATGGAGAAGCCAGAGGCAGTCTTTTCTCAAAGGGGCACAGTACAAGAAGCAACGGGTACAAGTTGCAGCCCAGATATTGTGACCAAGCAGAAGGAAAAAATGTCTTCCTTCATCAGCGTGGTGCAGCACTGCAACAGGTGGCCAGGAAGGACACAGGATCTCTGTCCACGGAGATTTCTAAAACCTTTCTGGACAAAGCCCTGAGCAACCTGATCTAGCGGTGGAGTCAGCCCTGCTTTGAGCAAGGGTTGGACTAGAGGCCTCCAGAGGTCCCTTCCTCCCCAGATGACTCCATGATCCTGCAATGTGCAGGCTGGCAATGCTGCTTAGCCCTGGAGACCTGACTCCTTGATCTGAGTGGAACTGCCGTCCTCAGACACATGGGCAGGAAAGTGGGGGCTTTCCAACCTCTTTATGCACTGTGGGTCATTTTGCTAACAAATATCTCTTGGTTCTATGGCAGCGTTTTCCTACAACAGCCCGGATTTTTTCTTCTGAAAATGCTGTTGGCACTGAGAGATCAGTGGGTCAGATTTCATGACCCACATATGGGCATTCATAAATTAAACTAGAATTTAAAATGAAAGCAAAGAAAATAGTGAAAATACTTACAGAGGTAAAAATTATTAACACTAAAGAAAAAACTTATCAAATGCAAATCCTGTAACAGTGTAATATCCATTTTAAAAGTAAGAAAAAATTATAATTTTCCAGTAGGATAGAAGGAATCCAAGAAAAACGTCTTGCAAAGGCTTCTACTCACCTATTCCTTCTAGAGATTAAAATTCACCTTCCTTTTCATTATCAGTCCTAACCGTGAGCACAGCACATAGAGTTCAAATACAAAATGACAACCGCTGATGGCTATTTTGTAAGTTTGGTCTGGAAAATAACTGCATGCATTCATAATTTTCTTCAGGCAAGTGAGAATCTGCTAAGTCACAAGGATGTAATTGCCTGGTCTGCACTGCACACTTACTGAGAGTGCTCTTGTGTCTGNCTCAAAAAGACCCATGCTTACACCAGCTATGCATGATTACATCTTGATGGTTTTGAATCATTTAGGAGAGAGTGATGTGAGAAAAGACTGCTTAGGTGTACATGCAGTGATGGAAAGAGAGACTGAGAGTTCAAGCAACCCATTTGGCCTTCTAGCTCTCCTTTACGGACTAAAGTTTTAAAAAAAAACCCAAATAAGGAAAGTGGGTTTTGGTTTGGGGTTTGGTTTTTTTTTTGTTTTGTTTTTTTTTTCTTTTCCATTTCAGAGCCTAAATATCCTGCTGTAAAGGATGGTGAGAAATACAGGAGGAAGCAATGGAAACTGATTCAATCAGAGGACAGAGGTTGTGTTTCACCTTAGGACCAGTCATATGGCTGGTATGTAGGTTGCCATGAAACAAACCTTATCAGTATCCAGTTAACAGTATCCACATCTGCATACTGATCATTTTGTGGCTGATGATAGAGCAACAATGCTTTAGATATGTTGTGTATAAATTGTACCTGAGAGGCACTTCTGAGTAATCTGTTCCATGACTATCAAAGGTTCACTTTTTTTCCCTAAACCTTTTTGTTTCTGCACTTAACGCTGTTACCAACGTTGGAAATAGGAAGGGAAAAGATCAGTAATGTAAGTTCACAAACCCAAACTTTTTTTCATTTTAATCTAGAGTGTTGTAAGTCCCATCGAATGTAACAGAAATGGCAGCTAGGCTGTATCACAGAATAGAACCATTATTTTCAGTTGACCCATGCAGGTTTGTAGAGCCCATCTGTGCCAAACTCTAAAGGAATTTTCTAAGTGGGAATAAACCACAAAACCAATAATGCAGTTCTTAGCAGGAAATGTGAGGACTGTGTATGCACAGGACTTTGTGTCTGTGTGTTCTGAAATGTTTTTTTAGGTTTTAGAAGGGCTTTAAGTTTCAATTCAAATCTGTGGGGCTTTTGGTTTGGTTTGGGTTTGGGTTTTTTCCCCCCAAAATAGAACACAAAACCACTGTCATCAAAATATCCTGCAGCAAACACATGGGTCATGAACAAGGAGTTAAAGGTAACTCAGGCTTTCTGCCTGTGGAGTTGCTGAGTCAAGAATGGCATAGCTCAAGCAACTTAGGAAGAGCAGCTGTGGTCCTCGTGACTACTGTTACAGTATTGAAACATTCCTTTAAAATGATCATATTACTTTTAATTTTATTTTGAGTTGAATTTAATGCTTCGTTAATATAATCTAAATTCAGTTGTTAAACCATTATAGCCTTTGTTGGATGGAGCAGGTTAGAATTAGAGCTACATTTTTATAGCTCTAACTGTGGTTGCTGTTACATTAGCCCCAAAACATCTTATACTGATATATATCTTGCTTTTCTTCCTTTTAGGTGAATAGACTATGTAAGATCATGTACACAAGCATAATACATCCACAACACAGATCGTGCTGCCTTAGCTATTCTTGTGAGAACCAGCAAAGCTTTTGTACCTGGTAAGTCCATTTTTGGGTATTCCTTAGCAACTTTGCTCTGCTTTGGTGAAAAAGATTTTTTTTTTTATGTTAATAAAAAGAATGTTTTTAAATCTTCATTTTCTTTTGTATTCTGAAGGGCAAGAGATCACACAAGAAGAGACAGAATGATGGCTGAAAATAAGCTTTGAAGCTGTATTGAAAGAAGTAACTTCCTTCCTTTTATCTGTTTCTCAGCCTTCCTCAGAGCCATAGCACAGCGTATGCATACTTCTGGAGGCAGGCAAAGCTAATACAGGATGCAACCCACTGTATTAAACCAGCTGTTTTCATAACTCAGAGGGACTTGCTCATAAATGGCAGGTGATATCACATATGCGGACGTGGCAATGCTACCGAGCGAAAGACCACACGCTCCTTCTCGGACATCAGTTCCAGGTAAAACATCTAACCAGCTCTTGGGCATGCACTGTTTTCTCTCGTGTGTTCTCACTCTCTCTCTCTCTTTCATTTTTAAAATTGTCACTGGAAAATACTAGAAGAATGCTATAAAATGCTGCATGCAGAAGTCATGGGAAGGGTGAAAAGTTGCAAATGGTGGAAGAGATGCTCACAAGGTACAAATCAGCAAAGCTACTCCAAAGTCAGCACCACTACAGAGTAGTGCCTCAGTTCTGCCCCTTGTTTTAAGTAACAGAATGAGAAACAAAAATTGTTCATTTTTGAATAGTGAGCTTAATCTTTTTTTTCTATATGAACATGATCAAAACCCTGTTAGAGTATGCTCCACCAAATTACTACCTAGTCCAAAAATCAGATCAATGCATTTTACGATGTCTTCATAGAAAAGGAGTAGTAACTTAGCTAGTAAATCAGAAAACTAGTGGCAGTTGAAAGTGCAGTCACTGTCACTGAAGGAAGTACTGAATGACTCCTAAAACCCTCCTGCTCTTCCTTTTTAGTTTTCCAGTAGTGATTTTCCCAGAACCACATTATCAATTTGTGATCGCTTCATATATTTGTAACAAAAGACAAAGGACTAAGTCAATATTCAGAGTAAGGAGACTATTTAAACCAACTGTTTTTAAGAAATAAAATTTCCACTACTTGAAAAAAATGTAATTCATTCATGAAAGAATTTTGTCAAAATTCTGGATCACATCTAATATGAATGACAATTTCTCACTATGAACAAATAGGAAACGCTTGTGGTCAGAGTAAGATGATATTTTCATGCTTTCAAGGTTCATTAGTAATTAATATATTTAATTACTTAAGGAAACAACATTGTGTAATAAGCATTTTTAGAAGATGTTCTACTTACAATGTAGAGTAATAGTGATGGTGGTGCTCTGACTGCACGTAGTTAAATGATGGAAAAATTATTTTTTTGTATTTTTACAAGACCTGTATCTAAAAAATAAAAATGAGTTCACTTTATTATGTATCTAACAGAAAATACTACCTTAGACTGTATGTTCATGCATCCCTGGATGTTGTTTGTACTACTGTAACATGTACAACACAAAGGACAGAGAGTTTGCCTGGAATTTTACCCACTTTCTGAGGTGATATAATTTATTTGAAAAAGGAGACAAACATCAAATCTTGTTCTGAAGACACCCAAAAATATCCCTTGATCATGCTGTCTAAAGGAAAATCTTGAATTCAAACAGGCAAGGCTTTAATTTCCAATGAAGATTCTCATTAACATCTAGATGCTTCTTGTTAAACATTTGTTGAATAGATTTTAGCACTCTGTTTTCTCACGTGAAGGTACTGGCCACAGTAATCAAGTAATTTCTCAATGTCCTTTTGCCTTTAAATCTTTCACTCTAACTTTCCAAAGAACTCTAATTATTTTTGTGGATGTTTTTCTATTCATTCTTCAGTGTTTCCATCTCCTTTAAAAAATACGGGCACCAGAGGTGCACCCAGTATTACTACAAGTCTCAGTTATGCTCTCTCAGTCACACAGAGACAAAAATCTCTTAATCTTTCCTTCACTGTTTATAGCTCCCAGTATCACCTTCCCCCACCCTTATATCTGGTTATGCTCAAACACTTTTTGTTTGACTAGGCTTGAACTTACAGGGCTGTCATTATGGCTGTCTTTATTTATTGTTTTGTTAACCTTTTTGTTATTTTCAGATTTTACTAGCAGTTATTTTTCTACTTACTTTGACACAAACAGACAAAGCACCAAATTGCATTAAGCAATACTGGACCTCCTACCAGTATAGAACATGCTAGAAATACCTCCCTGATGACAGTTGTTTTTCTGCCTTCATCATTAACATATACTAACATGGGTTTTACTGCTATTAAAATAGACAAGAACATGAGCCGTATTATCATGCTTTAAAAATTCAAATGAACAATGTCAATCACTTCTTCCTTCTTTGAAGCTTTAACGCTCTGACCAAAATTCACACATAGCCATCCAGCTGGTGAGTGCTCTTTTATTACAAAATATTCTTCAAAAAGAAGGAAGAATGGGAGAAAATGCATTTTTTCCATAGAATTAGTTCTGTAATTTTAAAAAACTTGGTAGGAAATTCAGGAAAAAATCCTGAAATGTGACGGGCATATTTAGCAATGCTCACAAAACAGACTTAAGCTCAGTGTAAGTATAGCAATGATTCGTGTTGAAGTTCTCCACTGCATAGTGGAGCCTTGCTGAGATGCCCTGCATTTCTTTACAGCTAATGAAGGAGAGTCTGGGATCCTAGCATGCTGAGCTGGGAACTGCCCAAAGCAGCAAATAGGATAGAGCAATGACGCAAGGTGCTGCTCAGTCAGCCGTTTCTGGGAGTTAGATCCTTCCCTGCAAACTAGGAGCGCTCTCTTACATGGACTGGGCTCAGGGCTGCTTCGGGCAGGACAGCTTCCGCATACCGAACGCACTTACAGCATGTCCCACTCTAGGTGAAAAGGTTTTGACGCTTCCTCCAGTTTGGAGCAGGAATTTGAAGCTGGTTCTCAAAGTGGTGAGGCTCTCAGCTGCAAGGTGATGGGAGTCTCTGTGGCAAGCATCACAAGCTCTCCCTCTGGCACTATCCGACTCTGTGACACAATGACATGTCAGCTGGAGGATGGCTAGTACCCACATCACACCCTTTGCCAGATTTTATGCTGGTCTTGCTCTTTGGCCAGGGATGTCCGTCTACCTTGCAGAAAAAGAAGCGGTTTCAAGATGGGCATGAGGGAAAGCACTGCATGGTTAAAACTCTCACCACGGAGGAGGGAGAGCTGGGTTTCACCCCCACTGCAAATTCGGCAGATGAATGCTCTGAGTGGCAGGTTCCCACACTTTAGGCAAGACTCCAAATTGCTAGGCTGTGGACAAGCGGAACATACCCACCTCCTCCTGGCTGCATTTTGTGCAAGTTTCAGACCATTTGATGCAATTAACTGGAGTAGATACTCAAAAACACAAGTTGGGGGCACAGCTAATTTGCCCTGCTAAAGTACAGCCGCTGTCAAGATCTGGTGCACATGAAAAATAAACAGGCGGGGAGCTGACCTTCTGCCAAGCTTCTCTAGTAATTGAGTAGGTGTTTTAAATATGTAAAATTTGGATTTGAGAATGAAAGTCCCTTTACAGATCCAGTACCCACCTCTTTTTTTAGCCTTTCCTAAAGGGACTTGGTTTGGTCAAATTATGCAGAGTTTCTTGGAGTTCTCCTAAATACTGTTCTCATCTCAAAGTCTGTTCCACGTATTTTATGAGGATAAAGAAAAAGATATAAAAATCACTGGTGGCACAGTTGCAAAGGATGTATGTTGGCAGTCTAATGGTAAAGAAAGCTCACATTGAAAACTATTGGGATAAACTTGATAGACTGGGAAAACTGTGTTAAATAATGTTTAACAAAACTTGGCAATAAAAAAGGTCTGCAGCTGTAAGTCTGGGGGGCTGCACCCAGAAAAGTGATTGAAATGGATTTGTTGTGATCTTGTTCCAACGGGAAAGTCAATGCCAGGTTGTTACACAATCAGTTGGACTTCAGCTGTCAGTCAGGCTCTCTGGATTACAAGGGTGAGGTGATTTCTGGATGCTCTAGCAGAGCATGTTGAGGAGGAATTAGTAGGTGTTACTAACTGTGCACATGCTTTGGTGTGCTAGCAGGTGCTGTTGGAGTGCCTGTGCTTCAAAACAGATGTTCAAAAATAGAAAAGTGTTCCAAAAACACATGCAAGGATAAATAGATCCTGGAAATCCATTTTCCAATGAAAGACTCCGACAGTTTTTGCTTCCTAGTTTACTTAAGAATAATCTGAGGGTCACCTGATTATAGTTCGTAAATGATTACCTACAAGACCTTTCCTCTAGCAGAAAAACAAGCCAAGAAGAGTTCAACTCCATCATCAAAGTAGCCTACAAGTAGTTGTAGCCTGCTATTAGTTCTCCCCTTAGCTTCTTGTTCCCCTCCTTACACTGTTCAGCCCCTCCAGATCCTGACCAGGCCCGCCCTCTGCTGCACCCTCTTCAGCTTCTCCCAGTCCCCTGAATGGGGTCACCCACATCTAGACACAACATTCCAGGTGTGGCCACAGCAGCAGCAAGTGGAACAGCACGGGAACTTCCCCTGTTCTGCAGGCCAGGGCTCTCCTAACGCAGCCCCGCCGGCGGCTTGCACGAGCTGTGATGAAGAGAGTCCGCCGTGGGCTCACACTCAACCTGAGGTCCAGTTGATCACAAGAGCCCAGAGGCCGTACAGCCCGACTCTTTGGAGTGAATGACCTGTCAGAAGCACTCCCTATCCCCACATTCATGAAGCAGAAGCTTCCAGTAAATAGACATGTCTTTCTGCACTTGACAATTTGCATGTAGAAATGAAGCGAAATTTCAGTTTTAGTAAGTGACAGAGGTCTCCACCTAGTACCACGGCTTCCTATTGCTAAACTAAGTAAAGGTGTGTAAGCATCTGGCAAAATTAAGGTTACGTGGTATTTTAAAACTACTTGCTGACTTCTGAGGACTTCATATTGAAACGATCATGTGCCAACACACACTGTAATAGAAGTAATCCTTTTTTCCAATATTCAATTTGTGCAATAATAATTTTTTTTCATACAGTCTGAGAGATACTCTTTAAAGGAATGGATCTTTATTTGACAGAGAAAATATTTTACTAATAGTATCAGATTTTCTAAGGTATGTATTTTAGAAGTGTCTCAATTTATAAGGCTAGTGTATTTTAAAGTTTAAAAGTCATGACTCTTCTTTGAAAAATATTTACATTCTAAGAAGAAAAACTTTTATGAGCATTTCTTTTCGAGAACAGTTACTTAGCTATACAGTTAAATATGATTTACAAATATTCTGTATTGAACAATTAATTATAATAAAGCAAAGAGCAAAGTGTGTTAGCTCAGGTTCTCTAAAGCATAAAAGATCTTACCTGTTTGAGTAAACCTTATTTGCCAATCATGTCCTCAGTATTTTTCTTACTGTAAAAGCTCTCCACATTTAAGCAATTCTCATATAAAATGTTACTTCATTTTAGTCTCATGAGACTCTCTTCTTCCGCAAAGTTTTCCCTGATCAGTGAAGTTTTATACAGCACAAATCGCTTACTTCTTTTTAAAAGCCCCAGTGATCACAAACAGAATAAGCACAGAAGCTTATTTTTGATTCAGATTGATAAAGTCTCTCCATTTATGGAAAGAAGATCAGACTACCAAAGGTCCAAATACCTTCCATAAAACTAGCCACCAGCTCTACAAAATACACAGCTAAAACAAAATTGAAGATGTGTTCAGGAAGAATCCGTGTGCATCTAACTCCCACCACGCTATTTTAATGACTTTTTTTGTTTTGTTTTGGCAACGTGCATCTAGAAAGGGATGTCTTCAACCATCAGGTCTCTTCTTCTGCTAGGCGTCACGTAATATCCCGACATAAACACTCACAGGAATGCCCCTAAGGATCACCTTGCTGCAGAAGCATTTCTGAGTGGCAGTTTTCCCTCAGGGGTCTCCCTGCTCCATGATGCCCTCATGGCTCTGATGCCCCTTAAGCCCCTATGATACCTCCTGCGATGGCTTAGCAACAAATGGGACGTTTGCTATGGGTAGTACCCAGGTCTTACCCATCCTTCAGTCTGTCTGTCTGCCTCCTGGTCCAGCCACAGAGGACCCAAGTAGTTCAGGCAAAGATTATGGAGGAGGCTTTTAGTTACTTCCTGACAGCGGCAGGAAATGATAAGTCATCATCTTGCCTGTTGTTCCTTAGAGGAAAAAAAAAGCTGAACTAGCAGCTCTGGAAACACATGCCCCTTTCTATACCGGCTCGCTCTTCTGTGTAATTCTTTATTGTTTCTCCGCTTGATGGCTTGCACAACCACAAATGTCAGCATTTCCCTACTCATTACAGGAAACATGATCACGTACGCTGAGCTGCGCGTGAAGCCGAAACCCAAAGGGAGAAGCAGATCAGAGACTTCCGCTTCTGGTAGTGTGCTGTTTTGTTTGGTTGTTGGTTACTAATTATAGATTAGTCTTTCCTATTACCCAACAGTAAAACCTGTTATCAACAGTCTTAACGTACAATCTCTCAATAAAGAACTGATTTATCATTTCATACGTTTCTTTTTTTTCGTTGGGGTCTCAGATTATGCATTTTCCTTGTAAAAATAATATAGAGGAAGATTTTTAAAATAATTTTTAAAAATATCTTTGTGCCCTACATTGAAAATTTAGCAAAGGAAAGCAAAACTCCACATTTTTTTAGGAACTTTCCTGTAAGTGTCTCTGTAGAAACAGTCACAGGGACACATTTGGCTTTGGAAGCAGCCTCACACTCAGCTCTCTACATGCAGTTAGTGCACTGACGATTGCTACTTTCTCCGTACTAAAAGACAAAGTCAGGCCCACGGAACTCTGTGAGCTGAAAAGGAACATTACAAAATTCATCTCAGGCAGATGGAGAAAGGGGCAGTTGCTCATCTCACGCAGGCAAGGTCAGGAAAACAGCAGTTATGAAAGTGCAACTCTGTGGCTTGTGGAAATGGCACCTTGACCCCAAATTTCCTCGGGTCGTGCCTCTTCCTGAGTGTTTTGCTTTCATGAGCTGATGAATGACAAATGGCTGGAGAGATGCTTGGTCAGGTATACTTCACTGTGCTCTCGTGTCAGTATGGGATCTTTTGGCTTTTCTGTACGTTCAGGTAAGTTAGCTTTCAGCCACGTGACAGGCACATTAACAGAGGAGAGAGTGACCAAAGAGGAGGAACATACCACAGACCACTCTGACACTTTCCCTCAATTGCTCTGCAGGGTCTTGCAGGCTGTGGGTGGGTAGCTGGGCAACACTTGAAAAAATTAACTCAAAGGAGAAAGGGAGAATTCTTAATGGAATGATCGATTGAAAATCACTTGCACTATCTGACAAAATGATCTTTCGATTTCACTTTCATGTATGCAAAATGGATGCAAATATTTAATAAGTAAGATGTCCCCACATACTTCAAACAGGAGACTGATTGTAGGCAGATTATTTATCTATTGCTTCCACGTAAGAAACTGGCGTACATAAAGGCAGTGATAATTTTAACAGCGCAAAGACCTTAAGCCACTCTTCCTCCTGCCTCCCTCCAGGCTGCCGACATGAGGGCTCAGCTTGGTGCTACGTGGCGCTGGTCCTGGGAGTCCTTGTGCTCATCCTGCTAGGTGTCATAGCTGTACTAGCCAAGCAACGTGAGTAGATCCTACCATCCTTTTCAGCTCTTCATTGCGGACAGGGTTAAACCTCACAAGCAAAGTGATGCCAAAACTAAAATTCCCTTAGTGTTGCATTAAAGGTGTCAGTTACACAGAAATACAGGAAAATTAATGTAACATTCCAAAGGGAACATTTGCTACCTGTCATTTAACATATATAGTGCAGATGAAGGGGAGCTGCCGCAGTCTACCTTGTCATCAGTGATGCTCAAAGGCTGTAGAGGCAGATTTCAAATCATGATGACAATCAAAACCTTTGGCCTTCCTGAATTACAAGTTAAAAGTTGCATCCATGATGCTACTTTGAGACCATTTCACTTAATTACTTGGTAGGTGTGAACAAATGAAATAAAAATCAGACTTCCCTTGTACTAGTAATATCATAATTCACAGCATGCTCCAGTTATACAAGATCTGTTCCAGAGAACATATTAATTTCCTAAGAGAAAACAGTCTTGAAAAACTTCAGAAAAAACATGTACCTCCCAACTGCTCCTAAAATGTCCCCAAGATATTTTGTATTCTTTATATATCCAACTATCAAAAATTACAAACTTATTTTCCTTTCCTGTACTGTCCATATTATTCAGCAGCTACACCCTTTGCCAGATAACTATATTCACTGAGTATGCTCATAACTGAGTGTGTCTAGTCTCACAACGTACACACACACACATAATACAAACACACACACACGTATCCTCACATTTGCAGTGTAGCACTGGATACAAAGACCCTGGTTTTAACCATAATCTCGTGTCTGTGTGTGTGTGTTTTCAAGTTTTGAAGGGCAGAGCGGGAAAATCAGAAAGTCTGTCCCAACATGGCCTGAATAGCACTGGCAATCATGTTTCTTCAGAGAATACTGTCTCAGCAAAGCTCCTGAAATGGCTCGTGGAGGAACTGTGTGAAGATGGACAGGGTAAGGAAAGTTAGAACACACAGAGGATGTGTTGTGTAAGTACTTCTGTTGTCTCTGTTCCCTTTTCTATGACACCCAGCAGTTCCCACAGGAACTCTGTGATACTATCCAGGGAGCATGGTTTTCCTGCATAGAAGTGATGACAGAATCTAAACTAACATTTTAATGACAGTAGTTTTGCCCCTCTTTTGGTATAAATCGTTTCTGGTACTTTCTTTACATTTCTTTCTGCCAGGAGCTGCTGTCAGAAGTGCCATGTATCACAGATTCTCCCCTTGACCTGAAGAACACTTTCCAGACAATAATTGTTCACTAAGAGTGGGAGGGAATTTAGCTTTCCTATCCTTTTGCGAGGATCAGGCAGGGGAGGACCTTCCTGGTCTTTTTATTGTGGATCTATTATTTGTTGGCAAATACTAATGTTTTTCTAAGGACTGATTGTAACGATGCTGCTTTGAAACATTAGAGGAAGCCAAGACAGAAAATGTGGGGGACCTTCCTGCCAGATGTTCTGTGTGAAATGGGAAGTAGAGCTGGGAACAGCAGTGTTCCCCTTATTTAACACGGTTCCTTCTCCAGCTCCAGTTTGGACTTCATCTAAGTGCCTGTGTTTTCTGGTCACATCGTGTATCAAATCCACACACTCCACATCATGTCACGTGGCAGAGTGTCTCCTCACAAGGGTTGCATCTGAGGAGTGGCATTGGAGACTTCAAACCTCTCTCTACACCCAGCAAATACATGCTTAGGAGTGGGGACTGGCTGCTTTTGGACCAGACAGCCAGGCACAGGAACATAAAACGCTACAAGGCAACTGGAACAAGTCACGGTACGAGCTAACAGTTCCCCCTCTCCACCCACAGGAACAACGTGTGAGCTGTGTCCTCCCGGGTGGCAACTACACAGGGGGAGATGTTACTACTTCTCCGAGGAGGCTGTAAGCTGGGATGACAGCCAGAGAAACTGTCTGGCCAGGAAATCCCAGCTTCTTGTCATTGAAGATGAAATTGAGATGGTGAGTCTTGCAGCAGCCCTAAAACTGTGCTACAGGCATCTGCCTCAGCCAAACATTTCACCAAGTGGACATGGCTCAGATGTCAGGTGTACACACAGGGAAGTAAGAGACCCATCGAGTGCAGAACATCTGACTCGCCATGGATGGGAGCTTGTCTTGACAGTGTCAAGAGAATAGGGCTGAAGAGGAGAAGCACAAGAGATGCAAGTGTGGAAGCCAGCGAAGTTTTGACTGGGAGAAGAAAATGCTGGGGACCACAAAACGGAAATTTAAACAGCCAAACCTCCTTCTCATTTTCCTTTGGGAAAATGAATAGCAACGTATCACCAGATGGTTCTTCTGAGAAACTCATCATCCCCTGAGGAACGGGTCTTTTACCTTTAAAGTCAGGCTTTGTAACCTGGCACTATTAGCATGAGGGGCAGCACTGAGAGTTTTTTTGACAGCTGATGGGGAGCTAGTCAGCCCGAGCACCAGCCTGAATCGAAACTCTGTGACTGGTCACGTGCATATGGGCAGTTGCAGTGGGCTGCTTTGCCGCAGCTGGATCCCTGCCCTTGCTCTCCGTGTGAGGGGCTGCACGAAAAGCTGTGCAAGAAACAGGCCGGTGACCTGAGCACAGCAGAAAAGAGCAGAAAAGCTCTTGGGTAACATACTTCTACTTGTTCCACAGGAATTTATAGACAAGAAAGAGAAAGATACCAGATATATCTGGATTGGGTTGACGAACCAATGGAGTTCAGCTGAAGATCCTGAAGTGAAAGAAAACAGGTGATTACTTGTGGGGAGAGGGTGTCTTTGGCAATAGCAAAGGTATGGTACTCTGCATGGAAATACAACTCTGAATCCGAGCTAATTTCCCAAAGCACGGATCTAGTCTTGCAGCCTCAGGCACCTGTTCAGGGTCTATTTCACGGCCAGTTCCAGGTTAACTGGTTCCTGCTGGGCACCGTTGGAAACAGATGTGTTTTCTGCCTGTAAGACCAGCCACAGTCAGAGTTCATGTATGTATTAATGCAGAGGGAGATTAATACGCACTTGTCCCACTGAAATCACTGTCAACAAACTCTCTCACTTTACAGACCATGTGTTGACCACCTCCGTTGAATGTGATGCCTGTCAGCGCAGGTGCTGGGATCTGTGCAGCCGAGGGGTCCTTCCTCTTACCATTACAGTTCAGCATCATGACTGTGTGTGGAGGTTTTCTCACCCTTCTTACACTAATGTTCCTGAGCACCTACCCCTCAGCAGCCAGCAGTCTCTGCTGTGGGTTCCCATCCCACCTATGCACGGCTGTTGAGGAACTGTGCTTCAGTGGGTCACCAACCAGGCATCACCCAAACCGCTCACTCAAGATATTATCAATACTTTTATCCAGTACTGAATTTAAAGCTGACAACTCATTCCGTGCCTTTTGTTGTCTCACCAGGATAGCTGTAAAAAGAACTGCGGTTGACAAGACCTGTGCTGTATACAGAAGAAAAAACATGATCCAATCAGATAACTGCCAGACTTTAAAGAAGTGGATTTGTAAGAAGAAAGCAACTTTACTGGCGCTCTGAGCCAAACTGTCAGACAACAGGCAGAGACATAAATCAGCATGTGATGTAAATAATTTTATGAGACTTGCACAGAAATTTGCATTTCACTGTTCTGTGCTCCCTAGGACTTTGATGCAATCAGGGAACTCGGAAGTTGCCAGGTGTCAGTGGGAAGGTCACGCCACAGGACTGCAAGTCAGCACGTGTGGATTTGGGGGTGCTGAGCCTTCCCAAGGACAGACGTTGGCAGCAGCTGCCTTTAGGAAAGAGCAGGGGATAAGAGACACTCATGCGAAGATGAGCGCTGTGCACAGGAACTGCATGATGCGCAGGAAAGATGCCATCTGCTGGGGCTGAAGAGTGTGTTGGAGACCACTGCTGTTGCACATATCCCTCTGCTGCTGAGCTGAGGCACTTTTTATTTGGGTTTCCATATTTTAGTGTTTTCTGAAGTTTGTGGTTTTTTTTTTTCCTTACAGTCTAATCGTGACTTACAGAAGCCACTTGAGGGCTGGGAAAAATGCATTTACTAGACAGTGTTTTATACCTACTCAGAGCTGACCTGCCCAGCTACTGGGTATACAAGTACCAGACCGAGCACGAAGTGACTCATAACGCTTGTGGTTAATAAGCTGATGGCTCCCATCTTCTTCTGACACTCAACCTTGGGATCTGAAAGAAAGCTCTTAACTAGGGAAGGGGCTTGGACTGTAAGGCAACATTGCAGTGCAAGGAAATGAAGATGACAGCTTGCCTTTCCACCTATATTTTGACCCTCTACATTGCAAATTCCTTAACGTGGAACCACAGTTACTGCTTGGAATGTATGGTCATAGAATCATGGAATCATAGAACGGTTTGAGTTGGAAGGGACCTTTAAAGGTCATCTAGTCCAACCTCCCCTGCAATGAGCAAGAACATCTTCAACTAGATCAGGTTGCTCACAGCCCAGTCCAATCTGACCTTGAATGTTTCCAGGGATGTGGCATCTACCACCTCTCCGGGCAACCTGTTCCAGTGTTTCACCACCCTCATTGTAATAATTTTCTTCCTTCTATCCAGTCTAAATCTACCCTCTTTTAGTTTGATACCATTATCCCTTGTCCTATCGACACAGGCCCTGCTAAAAAGTTTGTCCCTATCTTTCTTATAGGCCCCCTTTAAGTACTGACGATGAGGAGGTACTGAAGCTAAAGGCTGGTGAAATTAGTGCCTGCCGGTGCAGCCTGTAAATACATTACCTGGGCATTCAAGCGTCATGGATATACGCTATTTCTGGATCTAGACTACAAAAATGCTAAGGGCAGTCTGACTAGGTGCCTTTATTAGATTCATATAGTTGAAAAATGGAACAAATGTCACAAGCTGATTTTTAAGAAATATGAAAGATAATATTCAGAAAGCTCTAAAGCTAGTCCCCTTTCTAACCTGTGGATCTCTAGTCTCATATTCTCACACCACAGGGCAAAGCAGCTGAGGCACTCTCATACTTGCATACTGCTGTCTTGCAAAGGTGTAAAATCTACTCCTCTGTGCTTATGGACACAGTTGCTTAAGTAAACTTTCATTTTACCCACCATAATTCAATTTCAGGCAGGATCTCTTCAATTGTTCCTGATCTTAACTGTACTATGTTGTGCTTTCCACAATAAGAAGCTGAATTCTTACCTCACTTCATAGAACTATGCAATAATTTATAGCAGAAGGGACCTCAAGGCGCTTTTGGTGCTAGTCAGGGAGCCAGGGGGAGATTCTAAGTTCCCAGAGTTTTACTATAATTTTGTGTACTTTTATGCTAGCCATCTGGGGTTAACTGTGTTTGGAGGAAAAAAAACCCTAACATTAAAATCCAAGGTGCTGCTCTAACAAAAAACGCACAGACTGGAATTAAAGTCCTTATTAGCAACGACAGACAGAAACAAGTCCAACATGGCTTTTGAAATGTAGAGCCTTTAGCTCATCTTTGCTATGATACACGTAATGAAAGGTAGCTGCAGTTTCCCAGGTACGTTGTCTCATAGCAGCACTAGATGCCTAGTGCCCCTGTGGCTGTGGTGACTGCCTAGCAGCTTGTGATGAGTAACCAAGCGCTATGCTTGCACATGAGCTTTTGGTGTAAAAGTTCCATGGCTTTAGCATGCGCACGACTGCAGCTGTGGAACAAAACGCTCATGAGCAATATGGTAACACCAACAGACTGACACCCCCTCCATCTGTGGACACTGTCGGGTAACAATTATGGACAGACAAAGATGCCAGGAAGGTAACAGGTGCACGTAAGTGAGGGTTGAAAAGGCGTAGAGATCTTGAGTGGAAAGAGACACCAAGCGCGTGATACAGTCCGCTGTACTCCACAGGCACAGCACAAAGGCTCTGCAGAAGGACTTTGGGTGAACCATACCTTCTGTGTGGCTGACTTCCTTTCACATAAAAAAACCAACACAGATTTACCCTACAGAATGCAGCAACAGCAGCCAAGGACTCATTTGAAAAACTGCTGTTATTCTCATGTTAAAAAAAAACAAACAAAAAATCCCCCGAACTCAGTTCAGCACGTTATGTGGGGACTGTTCTGTTTATTCTAGACAGAGAAGCAAAGGCAAGGAAAGAGTCTCAAATGAATTACATCTATCTCTCTCTAATACATCTATATCTATAATATATATTTGATATAAAGATATAGAGATATAGATCTATTCCCCATTGAGAAAATGTACCTTCAGGGTGCTTAAAAGCACACCCTTCGCCACGTATTGGAGACGACTGCTGAACTGATGGTTTTATGGCAGCTGTTTCTTAAGCCATGCTGAATTTAACAAGAAAAACTTAAAAACCTGAGCTGGCTTCTCTCAAATTGGTTGTGGTGTTTAGGTTTTAACAATATTCATGAAACATCTAGTATTTCAGTATTCTCACTATTACTAATGTTATTAAACATGTTCTTGCAGGGCCTTACTGAAGCTCTTACCTACATTTTACACTGTCACTAAATCTTGAGTGATTCCACTGATTTAAAAAAAAAAAAAAAGCCATTAAAATACTTCCTCAAACTCCACTCCCGAGTAAAATGAGTTTGCGGCTTGACCCTTCTTTTCCTAGCGTGAATACTTTTCCTAGACTTTGAATACTAAAGAAAATGCTAATTGCACCCCTAAGAGTCAGATTACAAACCGGCTTTCATTATAACCTACTGTGCTCACAGCTTCTCCAAAACCTCCTTTAAGAATCAAAATTTCCCATTTTTGGACTCTATCCATAGATGACACTCACGAAAAAAAAAACATAAGAGCAACGTTATTTTGTAGTTAAAGGAAACATTCAGGTAAATCAGGTCATTAAGAAAGGCTAAGACACGACATGAATACTCCTTATCCCCTATAATTCCTACCAAGTTTGTGAAATGTACCTCTAGTACGCCCCTAATGCAAATACTTGGAAAACTTTGCAAGACTGAACTGCAGAAAATGCTTCTCTCCAAAGTAACTGTACTGTGTGTGTTTCACTATGCGCATTTCAGCATTTCCATGGAAGTACTTCAGCAGTTCAGTTAAATAATACTGTTAAACGTCTGGCATATTTTGAAGTGTGAAAATGTGTTAGAAGTGTTCGAAAGTGAAATGCATTCTTTTTTGGGTCCAATGTCTTGTCTCATGTTAACCCTAATATTTTGATTAAAGATCTTTTCATATTCAAAACCTGAAAATTTTATATTGCGTCAGTCTGGTGATTTTTTCCCCGCAAATGGTGCCTGAGCTGAAAAACACTTCTAACGGTACAAAATTAACACACAAACCACTGTAATTCAGACGCTCTGTAAAGATATTTATTGAGTATCTTTTCAGGACTATTGCACATACCATATCCTTCACAGCTACTTAATTTAAAAACATTACAGAATACCCCCCCGACTAGTTTCATATAAATTAACACATAGATTATTAGGCTATTCATACTGTAGAGTTCTGCTACTGTGCCTATAAAGAATACAAGCAATTAAAAAATTCAGCAAAATTAGTGACCATCTATAAATAAACATCTTAAAGTCAAAAGTTGTTAACAATATCCATACTGCATGGTCGTGTTACAGTAAAGTCCTACTGTCACAGAAAATAATGAAGGCATAAACAACGTGCTGCACAAAACCAGACAGCGATGAAATTTGCACAAAAACACAGTGAAGGCAAAAATAATTACAAATAGGACAAAAACCCTCAAGGAACCAACAACACTCCAAATAACCTGTCAAACGTGGTGCAATTTTACATTCTTAAAAAACAAGACGACACAATTACCCTCCCTTCCCTGAAAATACAGTGCACTCTAGTGGCTACCCCAAAACGGGCTCCGCTTGCTCCTTCAAGAAGTCCCGCAGAGTCCGTAGTCCTCTCCATAGCACCCAGATCACAAGAAAATCAATTTTCTAGCTTTTATGCAGAGCAGGGAATTATTTTGCCCTGATCTACATGCGAATTCCCCATTCCTTCTTCTCTAGAAACCCAATAGGAATAGTCCTTCCAGGAAAATAAGCTGCTTTGCTTCCTGTGGGTCAAACGGCACTTTTAATCTTCAGGTTACCTGCTAAACACGAGCGGACAGAGTGCAGCAGGACTGCGCTGATTCTGTTCAGGCTCATAGCAATTCAACAGCACTGGGCGTTGCTGCTGAAGATGATACGCGCGCAGAAGAAACCACTGATTGTCCATCCAGAAATGTACCACTTGCTCAGAAGCCTCATGCTCTGACAGGGAGAGGACACGAGGAAACCACAGGAAAACCTCCTTTGCTGTTAATTCTCTTATTCTCTACTCATGATTTTGCCTGTTCACACTGAGGACTGACTATTTCTAACATTGCAACGTTAATGCCTGCGGCTTCACTATTACTTTTTCAGTTCAAACTCTCCTTTTCCAGCAGTGCAGATGCTCAGGTAAAGAAATATTCTACCTATTCTGACTTTTTTGCTAATGCAAGTGCTGTGGGAAGAACCACCTCAGGTGCAGTGCAGCTACTTAATCCCAATGATAATACTGTCAAGCTAATTTAACGAGATTAATGTAAAATAACGTTAGCAAAACATTGAACACAGTGCAGTCACACCAGACGCGCCCCATCAAACAGGGAGAGCGAAACCTGCGAAGCCTCTGTCTAAAACGACAGTGCTCATTTCTGCGTCACCTTGTATCTGAGAGGCACCGGCAGACCTCCAGGCAGACCCGCATCACAAACCATCCCTGCACACGGAACTCGGCCAAGGGAAAAGCTGAACAAATGCTGCACACCAAAAAGGAAAAGAAAGAGCAGGTGCTTAGGATCCTACAGGAGAAGAGTTAGTGGAAGAAATGCTGATGACACAACCAAAAGAAACTACAGGCTGAGCAGTAGCTAGAAAAATGGGGCAAGGATAGGACTTAGCAAGATGCCGAAGCAAGCCTTTTAAATGGTATCTCTAAAAAAACAGAAGCTTCCTCCATGGGTGGAGAATTCTGGCTACCAGAAAAGTCATTCACCTCCAGACAGGAGCTGACATGTGTTCCCAGGACCCGGAGTACAGACATAGCCTGCGCAGACATCATATCAGAGGGATAAGCGTCAGGGGTGGTGGCTTCGTCAACCTTTATTGTGCTAAGCTAACACTCAAGCTACAGACCCACTTCCTGGTTAAATAACATCCAGAGGCCGAGACTCCTTTCGATTCAAGATAGGCACAGTTTCCAGAGCCTTTTACTTCAATCCTGCAAGGGAGAATGAAAGACATGATTACTTTGACACTCACAATCAAATAACGCGACAGAGGAAAGGGAACTACGGGGATGACAGGTTCTGTTTGTACAAAGCCTGATTTACCACAGACAAGGCATCGCAGGAGAACGATAGCTCGTGCTTTGAAGAGAACACCACAAAGATTGTCTTTTCTTAATGGGACCTGGCCCCCAGAATACAAAACCTAGGACCTGCAGTACTCCTGTATCTTGTCTAGCGGTCACTTAACATGAAATATACCCTTAGAGCAGAGACTGGAATTCAGGTTTGCCCTTCTCAAGGACGCTGCGGTATCAAGACTGGCTCCACCTTTGACTTCCACATCCTTCTATCCAGCTGAAACGCTCCAGCAGAAGCTGTGAAACAAATGCCTGTCATTTCCCTCTTCCTCAGAACCAAACACAGCACTGCGGTTAAGGGGGCGGTGGAAAACAGGAAGCAAACCTCAGTTTCCACACCGTAGGTGTCCCTACGTAAGAGGTAAGGGTTTTCTTCACCAACTCGTTTTTCAGTGTGTTACAGTGATATGCGAATAGGCCACCCAAACTAGTACGGACTCTGGAAAGCCAAGGGACAAATTCCCACCAGTGTTAACATGACTCTAATAGCAGCTCAGCTTAGATATCAAGGTATTGACCCTTCTAAAGACAGGAGGGGCAGTCTGAGGCAAGCACAGAGGCAGAAGTCTAAGAATGAACTTCATCACTGAAAATAAAAGCATCAGTGGATATTTGTATTGCAGGCAGGGGATAAGCACGAGTGGGAAGGAATGCAATTTTCAACTTGAAATGCCAACGTGCTGTTCACATCTCACATTAAATGCATAAGGTCTTCACCAGATCAAGTCCTCAGGTCTTGGGGATGAACTGAATATAGTCACGCACCACTAGTAATGCCACAAATTTAAGAATATTTCAATTTTCCACTTTTTAAGTTAATTTCAGACTTGTGAAATCTCAGGGCTTATTACTGTCACTAGTAATTCTACCAGTTCCCGCCAGCAGCTACCCCAGGACGAGAAGCAACCGCCTCTGAGAAGGTGGGACTGCCGTCGGTGGGAGGAACAAACTGCCCCACACCTGACACCAGTGGGATAGAATACAAGGCCGTGACCACAGAGCAGCTCAGGTAACGTAAAATCGCAGCTTCACCTTTCCCTTCAGCCGCCTTTTTTGTAGGCACATTCTATAAGAAGTATGAAAACATCTCTTTGAAGCCTTCCAAGTATCTTTGCAATAAACTTCATGCAGGTTGCATGCAGGTTTGCACTTTTACAAAATATACTCTACAATGACAGATTTTTGTTATTGTAATCTTCCATTCCTCCCCCTGTTGCTTTGGTATCTTGACGGTCTCTTGGTTTAACTTTCACTTTGCTATACTGTCTGTTACCATGAGCTCTCGTTTCACGTTGCTTCTGAACCTGGCACTACAAGTTTATCTCCTAACTTTCACCTGTCCCAGTTTTGACAATGCTATGTGAAATCTTTATTGTATTCCATGCTCTCTCCACAGACATCCCTTCAACATCATTACAGGTATTTCTTTCAAGTCACTGTATTAGTTATCCTTTCTTACTCCCCCATAATCTAGTACCACCAGCGAAAATCCTCAACATCAACTTACAGTTTGTCGTCTAATGCTTTCCCATTTACCCAAAAGAACTCTTCATTTCTTTTATGGAGTCCAATCCACGGGTCTTGCTTTGTTATCTTCACCATAAAACTCTGTAGGAACAAACCCATATGAGAAAAGAAGTTATGCATGTTCAGTCCAGTTACCAAAATATGAAGTCTTTGATCCAGGGCCAGAAAGCAAAACAGTATTGCCTTTCTCCCCAAAGAAACAGTATTAAAAATGAAATCTACAGAGCTCTGCAGCGTCTGGATCTTGTGCGATCCACTTAACTGAAAGAGAATTTACAACTCCATCAGAAATCGAATGGATCAGTTTTGAGACAGGACCCCTGTAGTGCTCAGATACTGTGGTGACAGAAATGCCAACTGTGAGAACGCAAGTACACTACTGAATATTAAGAACTGCCATGGAACTGCAGATGTATCATTTTACTGTCTCTCCGCAATAAAGTCTTCAAAGAACGATGAACACCTTTGCAGACAATGCATTTCTCCATCGCTGATATGTCTTCACCAGACTGAGTTTTTATTAACAGTTAGCAAGGATTTGTGGAAGACATTTTAGAGATTAGTTAAGGAAGATCCTTGCCCCAGTGCGTGCAACAGAACTGACATCCGCGCCCAATATGTCCATTATACTGGTGTATGTGATGGGGTTGACCGACCTAGAGAGAGGCTGTTTTAAAATATCAAGGTCTGTAACAGATATGGAAGAATACTTTCTCCCAGGTCTTCGTGCTAGATGGACTCTTTCCTAATGTTGTGGTATAATACAGAAAAAGATAACTATCTCCAAACTCCAAAGGTCAAGGCTAACATATCTACCAACTTGGTTGCCATTAGCCTATCTTCCTAAAAGGGAACAGTTGTCTAATTAAAGATAACTGAGATGCAACAGTGTTTGCCCCGATAGTTGCTTTCAATGTGAGTATTTATAGCTGTAAGCAGCACCAAATTAAACTCAGATAAGCCTCAAGCATCTTCTAAAACATCAACCACCAAAATGAATGTTTGCTGTTGGCAGCGAGAGGAGGCACGCAGCTTTCTGCAAGCTGTGACTCGTCATGGCCTTTACATCAGCTCTTAAACTGTCCAGCTTAAGAGGCTGAAAGAACACACTGGTTCATCGTGCAGCTCCCCAGAAACGAGATGGGGTGAAACCAGGACCCCCCTCTTGTTCCCTTACCAGTTCCTCATGATTTTCAATCACCAGGAGGGAAGCATTGTGCAAAGAGCAGAGGCTCTGACTGGAGTTCCAGCTGGCTTCAGACTCCGAGAGGTAGTAGCATTTCCTCTGGAAATACAGCCAACCTGAGGGACAGAGTTCCAGGGAAGGACAAACAGGAAAATCTTTGGCCGAAGAACAGTTTACTGCAAAAAGACAAAAAACAATCTACACATTTCTTCCAACTGGAAAAGATTTCTGGAGCTTTTTAGCTTGCTTTCTGACTGCATCATCGGAAATCATCTAAGTCTAACCATAGCATTGTCACTTCTGCCCAGCAGAAATAATTATTGTAAATTAATTACATACTCTGGCTCCTGCAATCTTATTGTTGCTGACATCCCTTTAAAGTGATGATCAGGGGCGGGTTGGTAGAAGTAGCTGAGAAGGTGATGATAATGTACCCTCCAAGAGCTCTTCTAAAACTTAGAGTTTTTGCAAGTACTGCTTCCTTGCAGCTGAATTAATAGCTTTGTTTGTTGTAGTGTAATTTCTTGGAGGACTACAGATTGGTTGCAAAGAACAATCTGTCATTTGTTATTTGTTTTCTTGAACTTGGATTATGACCAAGAGTGAGCTTACAAACTTGAATGCCAGAAGTGCACTAAGACTAAACCGAGCACTCCCTAAGGCCACTGCAACTAGTGGAGTAATTTCTCCAGCACCGGACCACAATTTTAAACGATATGTCACGAGACACCTATTTAACTTTGAGATAAGGTAAATTCTGAATACGTTTTTTGAGGTTTTGAGGGACTTCTGACAACCTCAAACTCAGGTAATTTCTAAGGCTAAGTATACTTTCTTTTTAAATGATTTACACACTTACCAAACTGAATACACAAAATCAAAATGACAGCAGCAGCGAGGACTCCAGCAACACCTCGCCATAACCAGATATTTGAGAACAGACCTGAAAAAAGAAATGCCAGGATTTAAACAAAGAAAACGCAACCAGCTGAGAGGGGAGTAGAGCCTAAGACCCGTGAAGCTGTTCCAAAAAAAGTCGCTCTCTGTGGAGAGCAGGCTGGGAGCAGAGTTGAAGACTAGGGAAGGGTATGACATTTAGCTTGCCATCACAAAGCTACCTAATTCACAAGAACTGTGAATTACTCTGAATTTTAATTACATCATCCAGAACTTAACCCAACAGTGAGGTAGTTCCCGACACTCCAAATTGATTGAAAAAGAAAGAAATGAGCATGGAACGAATGAGGGCGAAGGCTGTAAGTTTAAGGTTTGACCTAATGCTTAAACATGCCATGCGTAAGAGAAATAAGACAAGTCACGAGATCCGGAGGCCAAAGCTTCTCCTGAGGGACACCCAGCTTTATCCCACAGCGGCAGCTTCTCAGAGTCTCCTTTTCTTCCCACCTCCGCCCCAGGAGCCAAGCACTGAGCTGGGTTTGGAGGTGGGAAAGACCCACCAATTTGCCACCGCCGGGTCTCCTGTCCGACTTCACAGGGGACGCGGTGCCCCTGAAGGGCCGCAAAGGGACGGGGACCCTCCTCTCACTGGTGGTCCCTCTGCTGCCAGCACGGGGGTCCGGCCCGGGCAGCCTCCTCCTCCTGGGAAGAGCTACAGGGCACAGGTCCACACGATGCCCGGTAGCACCTCCGGGGGTTTCTCGGGTGGGTCTCACAGCCCGGAGCCGTCTGCCGTCCGCCTCCCCGCCAGGCCAGGGCTGCCCCGGGTGGCCGGCGCTCCTCGACGGCGGCACCTCCGCCGGATCGGCCCCTCCACCCGTGCCACGGCCAGGGGGTTCTCCAGCTGCCCGGAGGCTCCCGGGACTCCCCACCCGGCCCCTCTCCCTTTGATCCCTCACCTTTGCGGATCCCCGTCCCCCGCTCCGGGGAGCCGCTGCGGTCCTCCCCGCCGCCGCCGCCGCCCCCTCGGTGTCCCATGGGTGCGGGAACGGCTGCCCCGCCGGCTGGGAAGGTCGCGGGTCCGCTTCTCCCGGCCGTGGTGGCAGGGGGCGGGGAGGGGCCGCCAC
>VZSZ01002792.1:763297-776862 GCA_013398815.1 Ibidorhyncha struthersii
CCCCCCCTCCCGGGCCCGTCGTCAGGGTACGTGGGGTCGGTGGCGGACGGCGCCGCTTCAAGGAAACGGGAAATGGTGAAAGAAGAAGTTGGCTCCCACAAAATCTCGCTGTGATTCGCTAGCATCGGCAAATTTCGGGAGTTGGGAGGGACCTAACGTGAGGGCAGAAGGCTGTTGCTGCCTTTCTGTTTTACTGTTGACTGCTTAAAACTTGATCTCTTTGGAAAACCTGACCAGTGATTTGCCTCACCCAGGAGAGCGTAAAGTCCAGTGGTTCTGACTTGCCAGCTGTGGGGATGAAGGTGTAGCAGAATCATGGAATCATAGAATGGTTTAGGTTGGAAGGGACCTTAGAGATCATCTAGTTCCAACTTCCCTTTGCTCAAAGCCCCATCCAGCCTGGCCTTAAACACCTCCAGGGATGGAGCTTCCACAGCTTTTCTGGGGGACGTGTTCCAGTGTCTTACCACCCTCAGAGTGAAAAATTTCTTCCTAATATCTATTCTAAATCTACCCTCTTCCAGTTTGAAGCCATTCCCCCTTGTACTATCACTACACACCCTCATAAAACATCCTTCCCTGGCTCTCCCATAGTCCCCCTTTAGGTACTGGAAGGCCACTATAAGGTGTCCCCAGACCCTTCTCTTCTCCAGGCTGAACAACCCCAACTCTTTCAGCCTGTCCTCATAGGAGAGGTGCTCCAGCCCTCTGACCATCTTTGTGGCCCTCCTCTGGACCTGCTCCAACAGGTCCATGTCTTTCCTGTGTTGGGGGCGCCAGAGCTGGGCACAGTACTATATGTGGGATCTCACCAGAGCAGAGTAGAGGGGCAGAATCACCTGCCTCGACCCGCTGGTCACATTTCTTCTGATGCGGCCCAGGATGCAGTCGCCTTTCTGGACTGCGATCACACGTTGCTGGCTCATGTTGAGCTTCTCATCAATGACCACCCACAGGTCCTTCTCCTCAGGGCTGCTCTCGATCCATTCTCTGCTGAGCCTGTATTTGTGAAGTTGTAGCATTGCTTGTAAGACAGGACCATGCGTATCGGGAGGGCTGGAACACAGTACAGGTATTTCATCTGGTGTGTTAGGCACAATAACTGGTTTACTTACAACAAATCTTGGCTGTGTTGCATGTTCAAATAGCCAGAGGAACACGGCTCTCTTGAAGTCAACGTGAGGGCTCTGTGCGAGGCTGACGAGGAATCCGGTGACGGGTTGTCCAAAACAGGTATTCATCTGTAGCTGAGGAGAAAACCTTATATAGAAACCCATGAGAATGGAGGGTTACACTTTATGCCTTCATTGCATTCTCCAATTGCTTTGATTTTCAAGGATTTTGAGCAGTAGTCAGTTGCCAAAAATTATCTCCGGGTGTTTATATTTACAGGTAATAAAGAGCCATATAAAATGTATACTTTCATAAATATGAATTGACTTGCAGTGGATTTTAGCCTTTGTCTGCAGCAGATGCTCATTTAAGCAGTGGAGAGGGAGAGGTGGACAGGCCAGCACGCCTGGGATGATGCTTGAGAAGAAACAGAAAAGCAAAATGGTGAAGAAGAATCCAAGAGATACGTGTGAACAAGGTTTAAAGCACGGTGGCTTCAGGGAAGTTAGGGAACTGAAGATTCCTAGGAGAGGGAGAATGGGAGAGGGAAGAGGTGATGGGTCCAGAGAGCACAAGCTATAGACACTTCGAGAGGTTTTGCGAGACCTGAGTCCAGAGGGGCAGAGAATGAGGGTGGGGTGTGGAATTAGGGCAGCAGGGAGATTCAATACCTGGGTCATATAGAGCAGATTTTGCATACAAGGAGACAGTGGAATACAAATGTTTGCACAGCTGTTAATCTAAGAACAGGTTATTCAACATTTATTCACTCAGAAGTCCTGCCTGTCACTGAGGTCAAAAATAGCTTACTGTGGCTTATAACCACAGACATTCACAGGTATTCTTTTCATGTTTACTCACCCACTAATACAGAAGATACTTTTGATAGTTGCAGGCCATTGCTGACAAAAAAAATCTGAGAACCTGTAACTTAGTCAGTTGTGAATCACCCGATGCTCCAAAACTACTATAGTTATTAACCCCAGATGCTTATAACTGAGACACTCGACCTTTGCTTTCCCTGATCAGTTTGACTGACACCTCCAGACTGAAGAGTTAGCGAGGACGTGTGATTTGGCAGGCTCCCACCACCTCAGCCTACTGCTTCAGTGAGGGAGGGCTGCTGCTGAACTACCAACAGACTAGTTGAGCAACTGCACCAAGTGTTCAGGCTGATCTTGGAAGAGGAGAAATATTTATTTTTGCAGGAAAAAAAAAGTCTCCCCATAAGGCACTGCAAGGGGCATATAGCGATTTTTTTTTATTATTTTTTTTTTTACATGCGTATTTGGTTTCATGGAATGTTCCCACACTTCATAAAATGAAGATTGAAAAAGAAGATAGGAATTTCTTAAGGGAAAAAGGCAAAAGACAGAAATCACCTCCAAACTGAATCACTGGAAAATGACTTTAAAGTACTGCCATGATGTAGGGTGAAAATGCAAACATTCTAAGTAAAAAGTATGTCATTTTACAAAAGAGACTGTCTCATGGGACTGACTCAAAATGTTACAGTTGGATTCTGTGATGCCACCTGCGCGCTGCTACCACAAATAATCTTTGATTACCTTTTGTTGCCCACTAACACGCTACCTGTAACTTTTCTGAAGAATTGCATCCGGGTTATGCAAGGAGAAATTACCGCACGTCAAAGATTTAGAGGCAGAGTATACAGGTAGGAAACATCAGTGCTGTGGTCACAGCAGTGAACCGCAGAGATGCCGGAGCTCGACTGCCACTAACCATCTCCCTCGCTAGTAGCAAGCTCGCTGTGATTGCACGGGCTGGGGCGGACTAATTTACCCTGCTCGCGGCTGACTTTGTCCGTTCATCTTTAGCTCCCTCCCCAGCCAATGGAAGAACTGTCGCTGCCTTCAAAATCTTTAGTCAGACCTTGAGGCGTTTGTACCCTAAGCAAGACATTGATTTCTGATATTTTGGGGTGCTTTGGAAACTTGTAAAGTCTACATATATCAGACAAGCGTTAGTTTCTTAAGGGCCCACTGAACCGGGCCGATCCATTTATTAGAAAAAGAACTGAATTAATGTTTTATTTCTTTTTACATTTTTTAAAGCTAGTAACCCTCCACTGATCCATTGATAAGTACCTCTCAGGAAGCAAAAAGCATGGCTTATTTGTAATGTGTTGATTGTGCTCCCCCAAAGCCTCCTGATCTCAATATGCCTCCGTACCATAGGAATCCTCCCAGTTAAATAGGAGGGACTGAAAGATCTGCTTTTTGCTTACTATTCCTGAAGTTTATTTTTTATTAGTCCTGTATTCAGCTGAACAAAAATACATTTCTTTCTTAATAGTGCTACAAATTTACTAGTGCCTGTTACTTTTTGAAGGTGATAGATTTTTCTGGATGGTATTGTGACGTTCCTGCAATTCCCAAAGTGAAATCGTTAGACTGGGAAGACAAACACGTTTGTTTCTCTTGAAGTTGCGAACATTTCTGTTGTGTAACATGAAACTAACCAGAGGAGGAAAAATAATATGGGAAATATCCATGTTTTAGACAATGAAGGATGAATGTAGCAGAAATAACACTGAGCGGCTTATGGGACATCATGTGTGCTTAGTAGTTTTGAACATTAAAAAAGTTAGTCTCCTTTAGAAAGTATTTTACAGAGGTATTAGCAGATTGTATTTACTGCAGAAGTCAAGTTAGTGTTTGAGAAGTACTAAGTGTTTTATGAAAAGCTGGGTTGAGAATGGTCCATATGTCAGACAACTAGGTCTTTTTTACCAAAATAGCTCAGCCATTCAGAGTCTTGCAAAACATTATTTTGGGATGTTTTGGAATAGGAAGCACCAGAGAAAGGAATCCAGCTACGTTATCAGCTGTGTTTGTATTTTGGGTGAGGCTAGTATTCACTAGGATTGTTACTTACTTGTTTATAGCACTTATGCATTGTTATTATGTAGTAGAAGACATAGCCCCATCTTCAACAACTGACAGCCTTAATTCTGAAAATGAGCTGGGGGAGGCAGGAAATCGGTAGGGGGTGTTGGAGTATGGAAGAGAAAGCACCACAGCATTATAACGGCATGAAAACAATAAACACTAGTAAGCTGAATAAAACAGATACAAATATAAATATATGCATGACAGGGAGATGAGGGTGAAACACTCAGATGGTGTAAAGAAGCTTATTTGGCTTTATCTACAGAACCTGATGGTATGGCCATCAATAACAATTAGTGGCTGTACTTCCTGTAAATGTTATCTTCCAGGAAAGTGCAAAATTTCTTTGTAGATAATGTTATTCACCATAAAGCAAACATCACATTTAACATCTTGAAAAGTCACTCACCATTTGAAGCCTTTGCAACCACAAACCAAAAAAGGTTCCAAAAAAGTCCAGTTGTAGATTTTGCCAGTTGAGTTTGGTGTCATCGTGTCCCCTGTACAGGTAGCAGGTGCCAGAAGTTTCTCCCCAAAATGTCTGCAAGATGTGCATCTGCACCAGGAAGCTCATAAGAGGCCAGAAATGAAATGAGACCATGCAGCTACATCATCAGCCAGAGCCCTCCATTGCGTCTCCTGATAGGTCCATTTTCGACCAAAGAGGAGAAGAAAGAAGCGTGCGCAGCGATCACCTGTGACTTTTGAAGTGGTGAGTCAGCCTGACATGGGCTTGACAGAGCTACTCGACTCAGTTTCCTGTTCGGCATCCTGTGCAGTTGTCTCATGGTTGCAGCTGGTGGAGCCGAGCACCTTCCATCAAAAGCACGAATAACATTTGGACTGCTCAAAAAGGTTTCTTTTACTGATCTGTGCCAGTTAAACAGCTTTTTTTTCCCCAGCTTTGCCTGCTGTAGTGCTGAAGGTACTGTAGCAAGAAGTACTGTTCTCCCTGGTGGACCAAAGCAAGGGAAGGATGTTGTAGGAGGAGTGCAGTAAGAGACCTACATGGGGCAATGGGTCTGCAGAGAGATCAGACCATCTCATGGTATGATCAGTATATGATAAAAAGGAAACCAATATGCCATTGATTTATGTAAGTATTGTAATACTGTCCACACTATCCTCCACCATATTCTTTATGTGTCCCAGCCTGCTTGCTGTTTTGACAGCAGATCTACATTGTCAGTACATCATCATTGAACTGTCCATCCAGCAGCAAGGTCCTTTTCTTGTATTGATACATTTATCATTTAGAACCATATACAATTTTTTCCATGCACAATAGTGCATTAACTTCCTCTTTTTTGGACATAAAATGTCACTTGTCATTGTAAGGACAATTCACGTCTTGTGTAAGCATCTGCATTGCTTCACTATCTGTTGAAGTCCTTGATCATCTAAACAATCCAGCGTAGCCTGAACATTTTATTGCGTCAGTACTCTCTTAGAATCACAGAATCATAGAATTGTTGAGGTTGGACCTTTAAGATCATCAAGACCAACCATTAACCTATCCTGACAAAACCACTTCTAAACCATATCCCCAAGTACCACATCTACCCCTCTTTTTAAGCACCTCCAGGGATGGCGAATCCACCACCTCCCTGGGCAGCCTATTCCAATGTTTGATAACCCTTTCAGTGAAGAAATTTTTCCTAATATCCAACCTAAACCTCCCCTGGCTTAACTTGAACCCATTTCCTCTCGTCCTATCACTTGTCCCGAGGGAGAAGAGGTCAGTCCCCATCTCTCTACAACCTCCTTTCAGGTACTTGTAGAGAGTGATAAGTCTCCCTTCAGCCTCCTCTTCTCCAGGCTGAACAGCCCCAGTTCCCTCAGTCGTTCCTCATCAGACTTGTTCCCCAGACCCCTCACCAGNTTCTTGGCCACCTGGGCACACTGCCGGCTCACATTCAGCCGGCTGTCCACCAACACGCCCAGGGCCTTCTCCGCCGGGCAGCTATCAGCCACTCCGCCCCAAGCCTGTAGCGCTGCATGGGGTTGTTGTGACCCAAGGGCAGCACCCGGCACTTGGCCTTGTTGAACCTCATACCGTTGGCCTGGGCCCATGGGTCCAGCCTGTCCAGATCCCTCTGTAGAGCCTTCCTACCCTCAAGCAGATCAACACGCCCGCCTAGCTTGGTGTCATCTGCGAACTTACTGAGGGTACTCTTCTTCCACCCCAGATAATATTAAATTAGTATTAATATCAAATACTTTAACAACATAACCAAATTATGTCTGGTGGTGGATTAGGCATACTATGGAACTGAAAGTAATCCTTATTACATAAATACTCAAAATTAGAATGAGATGGGAAAAATAATTGGTGTGCATGGCATGTATGAGTACTACTTGACCTATTTCTGTTTAAAATACTTGTGCTCAATGAGAGTGGCTGATGAGGTAGGGAAAAATGCTGCTGGTGGTTTGGAAACCAGGCATAGCTTATAAAACTAGAATATCTGTTTCTTTCATACTGAGGTCCTAGGCAAGATTTGGTAAGGCAAATACTTAGGGCAACGGGTATCTTTGTCAGGGAGAGCTTGCAGTCTAAATAGAACAGGTCTGCATGAGGCCAAACAGAAATTATTATCTACATTTTGTAGGTGAGAATCAGTGTGCCGACAGCTACAGTGTTCGTGGCTACATAGGAAATCTGTGGGCACGAGAAAGAAAGAAGACCCAGTCTTGTGTGTCATCCTTCCTGTCACGAGATAAATTTCAATAAACAAATGTCTGAACGAAAAGGAAACTGTAGAACAAGTTGCTCAAAGTAGATTTGTTATTGAATGACTGCAATCTCATGGCCTGCAAGTCATTTGAATGCTTTCTCCTCTCTTAATATAAAAATGTGGTTTAATAATATTCAAGGTTCTTGTCTTGGGATGTTAAACAAACAATTCCCTGATTTTAATTTCCTGTCCTTAATTAAATACCTTATTGTTTTGGAGTATTCTGAAACAATCCAAGAGACTATGTTAGACAGCAAGTAAGAAATGTAACTAAATGAGAACAAACTGTTCTTCCATCTCTTTCTCACCTACCAGCTTAGACCCACAGAGCACGAGGTGGAAAGCAAACTGGAGTGTGGATGGTTTCTTGAAATGTGGCACTTCTCAGATGCACGGGAACATCAATGCAGTGCAGTCTGAAGGACGGTTTTCAGCAAGCCTGGAGTTAATGCCAGCCCTTTCTCTATCTCCTCTGCAGCCAGTGGGGCCAACTGCACTGCATGCATCTTTATGGTCTGCAGAAGAAAAGCTGCTGAGACACATACTACCCTGTAAGGTCTATGACAGGAACAAGAAACGTTTGCCAGTCAACTGGCTAGTGCAAAATAATATCTCTTCATTGTAAGGACAGAGTAATTTTTTTTTTTTTCGTTTCCTGTTTTCTTAACTAAAAAAAAAAAGATACAGAGGGGGAAGGGATCAAGAAGGGGAAGGCACAGGGCAGTGTGGAGCATGTGCTTGGAGGGGACTCCACTTTGTCCTTCGTTCTTTCAGTGTCAGTGTTTGTGGGGCGTGCCATGGGGTATGATGGAAAGGGGCAGCAGCTCCCCACTCTGTAGGTGACACGTAGGCCAAGGTGGTAAGCTGTAGTTGTGGCCCACGACTCTTGCTGTGCGGGGTGGCAGGGAGATCACCATGAGGGTGCAGATGGGGATGGAGGCATGGGTTGCGGCACTAGCACAGCCCTTCCTGTGGTTGTAGTGAGGTTGTGGTGGTGATGGTAGCTCTCCTGCTTCTGCTTCTGCTCGTGCAGGGAGGATGGCAGGTACCAGGAAATGAGCTCTCCAGGAGCAGGGGTGCATGCTCCTGCTACTATAGCACTGAGCTGAATTGCCACCTACTGAATTGCAGAAAGTATGGGGGTCCAGTTGGTCTCCACTTCCTGGCCACTCTCTCTACTGTTTATGTCCATCCATAGGGGTGGTTTTTCCATCCATAATAAAAATAAATGCTGCCTCCTGCCTCAAAAATGGGGTAGGAGCAAGAAAAAAACACAACATGCAGAGAAGACAATAGATTGCAGAAGAAAAACAAAGTGAGGGCAAGGACCAGAGGGTTAAAAATAAGGAGCCAGAGGAGAAAACCAAGCAAAGCACCCCTCACTGCACCTTTTGGTCCTTGAAAGCATCCTAAGAGCCAGCAGACATAGTCCATTGATGCTCCCCCAGAGACATAATAGGGTGAGAGGACAGAAACAGGCCCCACTTTTGTCAGGATCCCACAATAGTCTTCATCCTGATAGAAGGCCAGCTTGTCCAGGACAGGCGGAGCTTACAGCCATATTCATTTCTGTGAAGACTTCCAAGTGCCAGTTGTGATGAATTATGCCATTTTCTGCCAGGGACCAGAAGAGTCAAGCCAGCTCCTAGCACAAGTGACCCGTGTATTCATCACCTGCAGAGCTGCTCAGCATAATCTCTTCTTGAGTGTTGATGTTCTCAACTATATTTGCTCCAAACAGCACTCTGTGCCAGCTGCTTCTCTGAAGACCTACATGGCTTTGAGAATTTTCCTCTTTTCTAACACCTTGCCATTTCAGCGCAGCACTCTGCGTCGAACTAGAAGCTATCAGCTTTGAAAAGTCTTCCTGAAGCAGCAGAAGGATGTTACATTCTGGACAGCGGTCATGGAAAGGTTGATCTGCAGTGCAGAGGTGTGGGGCTTGCCCCCCTACCTGCTACGTGAGGCATTTGAGTGCCAGCAATCCCCAGCATGGAGGGAGTTACTGACACTTCCTACCCCAGATAAGCATACGCCGGGTTTAAAACTAGAGCAGAAGCCTCCATGCATAAAGGTGCAAAGAAAAGACTGTAACAGTTAACAGCAAATACCAATACCACACAGTTTATAAAACATTCTGAAATGCAGTGCTTGTGCCTTTTACCCTGTCAAACCCTGGACTATGCTGCTGCAATTTTTGAGGTCATTTCTATATTCCGAGGCATTCTGACACAGTATTTCTTAATGAGGAGTGAACCTACAATATATTTCCAGTACCAAACAGCTGTGGAATTGCCACTGTGAAGGTCACTTTCCAATCATGCTAGGGCTCATGCATGAGGAAAAAATGTTCTTTTCTGCCACTGTGAAGACACAGCTTCAAAGAGGCGATTTTTGTGGCAGTTTACTTGCTAGTGGCCATTTGTGTGGCGTTTGTGGTAATCTGTAACAAAGCAGAGAAATTTAGAGGATAAAAGCCTCCATGTCCTTGTGTATTACAGACTCTTGCGAACTCATGGTTGCGATCTCCACACACCCCCAGGCTGGGTAACCCTTTCGGTTGGGACAAAGCATCAGCTCACAGGTGCGTCAAAAGTTACCGAAGCTATAAAGAAAAGTCTGTGGTATCTCAAAATCTGCACGATAAATATAATGTTGTAACGACTGTGATCTGACCCGGCCATGGGTATCTGCCTAGAGCTCAGACTGCACTGCAGAGGGGCTGTTTTTATTTGGGGAAGCAGAGCTTTTCATGCTTTACCAGGGATACCATGTGTGGCGTTTGCTCTCCCCATCCAAACAGGTGGTGCCCCCGTGCACGCTCGTGGGGTTTGCTCCTGCTTCTAGCAATTCTTCTTTCAGCCTGGTTTATAGGAGCCGGGGGACTCATCCCTGCCTCTGCTGTTTGCAGCCCCAGACCCCAGAGCCCGTGCCGTGTAGGATGGGAGGTGTTTGGGAAGTGGGACTGGCTGGCCGTGTGGCAGAGAGCCTGGAGCAGCAGGCAGCACATGCAGAGTTGCAGACGCCTGCATGCAAGGGAAGAGCTGCTGCGGTAATCCTCAGGCCGGGGGAGAGGCGGGGGGTGGAGGCATCAGCGTTGACTTTGGTCTACCTTGACTTTGTCGTTGGGGAAACCACCAAACCCCATCGAACCAAAACTGAACAGAGCCCAGTAGTTTATAGTAAGGTGTTGCAGAGATGCACACTATGGTTCAGGGCCTTGTTCCCATATGGCTTTGGGTGTCTGAAGATCCGTACGCTGCGACATGGATGGAGCTGGTGTGACCGACTGGATCGCTTCACAATTCCCGGTAATGACTCCCTGCACAGTACTCAGTTTACTGGGTCTGGCTGAAACCAGGGGATGTTGAGGCTGCAGGAACTGCTCTGCAGTTACAGCTGGCTGACACAAAAAGTTTTGGGAGAAAATTATCCTGTAGTGCATATTGAATAAATGCATGGTATGGCCAGGGGGGGGTTTATTACAGAATGTTCTTACAGAGGTTTTTTTTTTAACACTCTTACAGTCTGCATTTATTGAAGCAGCTAATCATTGTCTTAGACATGCAAGGATGAGCAGAGACGGGTATTTTACCCTCGGGTGAAGGAGGAAACAATAACAGAAGCTTTCCCAATCCTTTGTTGAAGAAATTAACATTATAACGTTAATTTCACATTTGATCATATCAGATGTTTGACGGCTGTGGTCTGACAGTCCTGACTGAAAATCCCTTTGCCCTCTCTGCTCTTAACTCCTTTGACAATACACATTGGATCGCTAAGGACTCCAGAGGACTCAACCTGAAACACATAGGTGTGTATCTGTGCTGTGTGTGCTCTAGGGGCATTGGCTTCGGAGGAACTCAAGACTACTGAAACCAAGTCACCAGACTGCCCACATACCAAAAAACCACCAACCACGTACTGAGCTGCATTAGCAAGACTGTAGTGGCCATAGTGGCCATAGTGGTCGGTACTTCTTCCCTCCTTTGTAGTACAGGTGTGGAGAAGGACAAGTTTGGGATTGGGCAATGACTGTTAGAGTGGAAGATGGTGGAACAAACTACATAGGTGAAACAGTGGTAAGACTTGTTCTCATGCAGCTGCCAAACTTGGTTCATCTTTTCTCTAATAAGGGTATGTCTTGCTATAATACGTATTTAGATGAGGAGCAATTTTAAATATAGGAGATCCAATTCTTTCAGCCCATACTTATGTTCTGGTCATATGAACTCACAGACTTACAAACATCTGATTCAGCTGAAATCCTAGGGAAGGCTGAAGTGAGGAAACTGGTTTCAGTAGGTTTAGTGTAACACTGATGGAGAGGAGGAAAGGACAGAAAACAACTGGAATTAGGTACACAAGTTTGCTGTCTAAACCTGGGCAATATGAGTATCACCCACCGTGTCAATATTTTTCTGTAAACTAGTGCATGAACCCTGAAGCACTTCTGTGCTGTTACCCGGCAAAAGATTTTGTTCCTTAACATGGCAGACATTGGATTTTTTTGTTGTTCTTTCTCTCTGAGTTGCAGGCATCTGAAAGCAAGGAGAGTAGCTCAGAAAACAGTATCACACTCAGGTAAAACAGGAAAAAAAAACCAACAGAAGCAATAGAATGAACTAAGTGAGACAATCTACTTAAAGAGATGATGATTTATCTGATTATCTGTGCTTCTTTTACTTGGGTAACTAATCTGGATCATTTCTACAGATCTTTGGGGTGAGGTTTTGCAGGCTTACTCCTTCATACGGAGTAGCTGTGTAACTGACCCATACGTTTGAAGTGTGTATCATCAATGTCTGCATTGCTTATTCTGTGAGCTTGGGCAAAAAGTTTATGACATTTGCTTCATGCTTCTGATCTGCTCCTGTGCTTGCTCTGAGTGCCATGGAGGGCCAGTGCTAAGGACTGGTGTGTCTGTGCACGTGCAGTATATCTGAAACGACTCCTGACGTGCATACACAGCTCTGCAGGCATTAAGACAGGTGTTGGTGATATCAGATGAAGCAATATGGCCACCGTTCTTAAATTAAAACACAGATGTTGTATTAAACTCAGAAAATCCTAGAGAAAAGAGAAATCCTAGAGTTTGTCCTTCCAGTAATCCAGAAGAAAATGGGAAACAGTAGGTGGTGTACCAGAAACCTGGTCCCATCTTGCTTTGATTTCCAGAAATGTTTTCTGTTACCATATGAAAATGTTGGGAAGGCAGGCTTTCCTTCCCAAGCCTGACAAATATTCAAAAATATCTGTTTCCCTGGGACAAGACGAAGTATTTTGACACAGGAGGACAAAGAAAGTGGTGGATGAATGGGGAATAAGGAAGGATCTCATTAGAGAGACAAAAAAATAGTATTATCTCTGAGAAGTAGGCAGAGTTGTGAGGGCAGAAACTACAAGTGGAAAACTACAGCCAGACACTGTGAGTGGAAGAGAGAGAACCGTGTAAAACCAAAAAAAAAACCCCCAAACCCTAGATCAAGGCTCTTGGAAGCTCTCAGAGAAGCCACAGGAAGTGAAGCATGAAGCGTGACAATTCAGAAATGCAGGTACTGTGGTGTCTAAGGGTCAACCAAGAATTTGACCCGCCGTTGGAGAAATGACAGCAAAATCTGGCCTTGTGGTTACAGTCTAAGCAGATCAAATAGGGGAAGGGTGCAAGCAAAGTTAGCACTCACTTGGTAGCAACTTTGGGGGAACTTTGCAATTTTGAGGAAAGGTGAAGTAAGAAAAAGTGCAGAAGGCTCTGAGTTGCTGCATATCCTTTCCTTGGCTTATTGAGTAGCTGTTTGCAGAGCCTGCAGACTGCCTGCCTGCTCTCTGCAGTTCTTCCCCTGGGCAAAAGAGGGAAGAAGAAACTATCCTGCTGCCACAAATTGGGGCAATTTCTTCTGTGCGGCGCAGGGTCTTGAGGAACTGAAGGGCGAAATAAGAGGGGAACCCCTCTCTCCTCTACAGAGTGTGCCCGTGTCACCAGAAAGTTAATCTGAAGCGAGGCAGAAGAGCAAGTACCTGGAGAAGTGAGACTCCATCCACTGTTTTCGTTTTGTCTGGTTGTAGCAAAGGATTTGTGCCAGGTTCTGAAATTCTTTTTCTGAACTAGCCCATCAAAGGGTAGACCCCTGTTTGTTGAAGTGTTTTAAAACTAGCACTACTTGCATGTTTTTTTTTTTAAATTAGGAAAAAAAAAATATGCGGAGTGTGTTTTGTATTCTTATTTTTTTGCCTGTGTTTTCATTTTGATTGGAGAAATTAAAAGAAAAAGTCTCAGCATGTAGTAGGCCTATATTTTGACATGTATGAGTATTAGACATATATTAGAGTATGTCTCAACTGTAGTGCTTTAGGATGGCTTAGAAATGGGTAGTGATTTTAGGGAATGTGTCACCACCTTCACAGCTCATGCCTGTCAGTGAGAGCTGTTTTTAAGTGGTTTAGTACAGTCCCAGTGCCTTGTCACTGTTGGTTGTCTGGTCTTGGAGAAGTTTCTGTCCTAGCTTCAGAGCGGCTGCAACATGTACCGCTCTGTTTCTTCAGCATAAGAGGACTCAACTTTGTAAGCTTTCCGTGGCTTTCAGGGTTCTCCATAGTTTGCTCACCGCCAACTCTGGTGGGTGCAGCGTGCATTGCTCTAGAGAACCACTCATAAAACATGCTGACTCCAGTGTATAGGAGCATGTTGACTCCAGAATATAACAGCTGTCAGCGTAGCCTGATGCAGTTACTGACCAATTTAATTTTTCTCTTGCAGCTCCAAATAAGGACCTCCACTTTTTTTTATCTCCTTTCTTCCCCG
>VZSZ01002792.1:776972-881591 GCA_013398815.1 Ibidorhyncha struthersii
CAGCAAGTGTGTTGCTGCTGGTTTGCACAGCCCGAGGGCTAGTTTGATGGGGGGGGGGCGGCGCGTGACTTCAGTGGGGCTGGTCCTGCAATGAGGATGCTTGAGAGTTCATTGTTTGGAGGAACTTGAAATGTTTTTATCCTTATAAGTTGTTTTCAGTACTAGCAAATCAGTGTCAGATTTTGGCAGGAGGACTGTTTCTTTGTTTGATGGCATCTTTGATTAATGGGGTAGTTATGCCTTTATTCAGTTTTCATTCCTCTGGAGTTGGAAAACACTCACAGAACCACAGAATCACAGAATGGTCAGGGTTGGAAGGGACCTCTGGAGATCATCTAGTCCGACCCCCCTGCCAGAGCAGGGTCACCTACAACAGGTTGCACAGCACGGTGTCCAGGCGGGTTTTGAATGTCTCCAGGGTGGGACACTCCACCTCCTATCTGGGCAGCCTGTGCCAGTGCTCTGCCACCCTCAGAGTAAAAAAGTTCCTCCTCATGTTTAGATGGAACTTCCTGTGTTCAAGGGTGTGCCCATTACCTCTTGTCCTATCACTGGGCACCACTGAAAAAAGACTGTTCCCATCCTTCTGGCACCCTCCCTTTTTTCATTGGCAATATTGTGCTTCTTTCAAACATTTAAAAATGTGTTTCCTGACTTACAGGTTGTTGCCATCCATCACTTATGCACTGTGTAATAAAGCAGTTGGTCAAAACACAATTGAGTTTCTTTCTCATTGAATTTTTCTCACTTGGCTGCCAGGGAATGAGTGAGGCTGTGTGTTATTCCAAGTCCCTGCACTGGGAGCTTTAAGGAAAGGTGCAGGATGTGGTGTGTCCATCTGTATTTTGTTATAGAACTTAGAAAAGTACAGACACTGCATTATGGTGTGTGAGAATGTGGACCCATGCTCTCCAGATGGAACAATCTATTTACTAAATTGTACCATAATTGTGCTAGGCAATGAATAGAACTCTTAATGGAGAAGAATTAATTTGTGTGGGATGGCATGTTTGCGTGCCTCTGTTTTGCTCCAGATATATACCCTACTATGTTCTGGAAAAAAAAAAGAGAAGCATGCATAGCCTCAAAATGTATTAATATAAAGCCAGGAAGTGGTAACAATTTCTGAAATGCTCCTGAAAGCTTTGATCCATTTTACTGCGCATTGATGAGTCAGTGATCATATCACTGGAAACTTTTTAACAAGATCTTGCTTCTTTTGTGTTCAGAAATTGTTAAGTTCTTGTTCTTCTACAAGGACCCTATCTTGTCTAGATTTTGTCATTCTGCCTCTGTAATCTGCTTTCACGTCAGTATGAACTCAGACTAATTTCTTGACTAGACAGTTTCTTGACTCATTGTGGTCATTGTAAATAAGACCGGGCTGAAACCAAAGCACGGAACCATATGATTTTGTTCCATTTGCTGTAAATTCTTTGCTGATATTCATTGGCAATAGTAGGGCACAGCTATAGGTAGGGACAGGAATGATGTTTGCCAAACCTCAAGACTGGCCTGCAGTCACTGAATTGGTCCAAAATATAAAGAAGCTTCTTACTTTACCATAAAGTACTGATGCATTTAGTTGTACGAAAAGATTGTCTTTCTAAACTTCTGACCCACGGTGGCTGGGAGGAACAGGTGAGTGGCAGCCCAGCTGTGGAGCTGTAATTCAGCACGAGGAGCTTCTGTGAAACAGTGCTGATCATGCACTGCAGAAGAAAGGTAATTCTTCAAACTTCGGAGAATGGCAGATATCACAGATTCTTCGCTGAGGTAGACAGCAGCGGTGTGATCTTCTATAGAGATGAGGTTTGCCAGGTAAGAGCTTGTAGGAACAGGGGTTTGTGACTTCCTATATCTTCTTACTAATGCAATTCTCTTTGGGTGGCAGATGAAGAAAACACATGAGAAACACTGCTCAGGTGAGTTCAAGTGACCTGCAAAACCAGTGAATGTAGGGTATGGCATGAACTTCAGTGGGAGCAGTGAGTGAGTGACAATGTGCCCTTCAAGAGGTACTAGATCACAAAAGGTTCTTCCTGGGTGGAAAAAGAAAAGGGTTTTAAAAGCCTTTTATGACTTGGCATCATAAATAGCTGAAGTGATGAGATGGCTTGCCCTCCCCGTATGCACACCAGCTTTTGTGCTCTTTGTATCCCACTGAGACTGGGTTTACTCTGTCAGTCTAGAAAGAAAAGATGCATTATTTTCTTGGGTTGATTTTCTGCTGAGCTAGTGAGCTGTACGGGCTTCCTACAACTCCCTCTCAGTGGTGGGGGGCTCTTGGTTTGGCTCATGCCATTTCTTTAGTATGTCTGTCTTCCTTACAAAACTAATTGACAGACACAGTAGATTCCTGGCCATTACATTCTACAAAGTGTTTTCTTAAACAGTAAAGAGATGAGGGTGTAGGAGAGGGCTGGGGCACCTCTCCTATGAAGACAGGCTGAGAGAGTTGGGGTTGTTCAGCCTGGAGAAGAGAAGGCTCCAGAAACACCTTATAGCAGCCTTCCAGTATCTGAAGGGGACCTACAAGAAAGCCGGAGAGGGACTTTTACAAGGGCATGTAGTGATAGGACAAGGGGTAATGGCTTCAAACTGGAAGAGAGTAGAATTAGATTAGATATTAGGAAGAAATTTTTTGCTCTGAGGGTGGTGAGGCACTGGAAAAAATTGCCAGGGGAAGTTGTGGATGCCCCATCCCTAGAAGTGTTCAAGGCCAGGCTGGATGGGGCTTTGAGAGACCTGGTCTAGTGGGAGGTGTCCCTGCCCATGGCAGGGACGTTGGAACTAGATGATCTTTAAGTACCCTTCCAGCCTACACCATTCTATGATCCTATGGGATAATTAGAGTAGCTAAGGCTTCAGAGCTCTTGGCTGTACAGCCAGTTATTCAAAGATTTTAATAGTAAGCCAGAAAAGAAAACCACTTTAAAATTTGACAATCATGGTAATGCCTTCAGCATTTTTTCTCACCTTTTATGGAATATTCAGTTGCTTTGAAAGCCTACTTGGTGTGTCCAAACTTTGAGGAGCATGTATACCCATTAGCAGACATCTCTTTTTCCAAGTAAACTCATACACAGACAATCATACTCAGGCTTTTGCTCTTGAGTGGGTGTTTTATTTCTTTCATGTTATGGACTTAGGTATCTAATTTGTAGAGAAACGTCAGTGTTCGGACACAGCGTTGTGCTTTAGAGTTCCTGGTGATTAGCGAAAAGTATTTCCCATCCCATTCTAATGCACCCAGTTCTTTTCATGTGCTGTGTAGGGAACTGAGGTGCTCTGGATTAAACTGGAAACCAAGGACCTGATGCTCAGATACTTCAGGACTTTGTACTTCAGTAATGTGCAAGGAAGTACAGTCCAGACCTGCACAAGCTAGGACTATCCAGACATGAATATTTATGGGATGGACTATGAGGATACATTCCATCCAGCATGAAAACAATTTAACCATGGCAGCACGGGGCTGTATTTGAGTTCACCCTTTCTCTCTGCTGGGCAGTATAGCTGCGGCTGCAGGCGTATGGCTTGTGAAGCCAGCTGAGGCTTTGGCGGTACGTCATGCAGCGGGATTCTGGATTCAGCTTTTAAGTCCAGTTTTGTTATTTGAATCTTGCTTGCTAATGTGATGGATGGCTTGCTTGCAGAAGCTTTGAGCAGCCCCTGTGAACTGTTTTTGTTGTCAGTGAGACAGCACAGATCCTGGCGTCTGTACGTCTGTTCTGAAGAGTGTCCTAGCCATAATGGCTGCAGCGTTGAAAAGAAACAATAAGGAAGTACAGAGAGAATGGGACGTGGAAGCAGGGATGAGGCCTCACCAGACAGATTGTACTGAGTTTTGTGATAAGTGCTAAATAAATGCAGCAAGAAACAGGAAGTCAGGGGCAGCTACTGTATGTGATAGACTGGACATGACTGTATCAGTCAGCATACACTCGGTGGAAAAAATGCTATGAGTGTCTTGGCAAGAATCAAAACCAAGGGATTTTAATTTTTAGGAGGAATCGGTGAATGAAGGCAAGGTCCTTTAAAAAAAAATAAAAATTAAAAAGCCCAGAAGCTGTTGTATAGAAGTAACCAAGGAACAAGGCAGTAGTCTGCTAACAAAAAGCAAGTACAGCAGAAAATGGATAAATAGCAGCCAAACCAGAACTGTACACAAAACAGAAAGAAAAAATCAAACCTACCCAAAAATGAGATGGGGAGAAAAGAGGTGTGTGTGTGGGGGAAACACATGCTTTTGTCTCTTTGTGCTGGAAGATCTGAGTACAGGCCTCTCTTCTGACACATTTGAACTGCTCATGTACTCTGGATAAGGTATTCCTCTGTTTTCCTTCAAAGGATCAAGCAAAGCCCAGGACTCTCTGCTTCAAATATACTCATACCATGGTATTTATTTTGTCACAAGCAATTGTGGACTCCTGCAAGAGCTGCATTTTGATCATCCAGGTGCATGGTGCTACTTGATTCCAACCTGAGTTACTGACTTGAACCTCTAACTACCCAGCCTCTGCAGCTGTCCCAGAGAAGAGTCAGATGACTCAAAGCATTTGCAGGAAAAGTATGCAGGGGAAAATGAGTACCTCTGATTTGTGTCTAGTTGAGTACAAAGTGAAAAATGATTTTTTTTTCCTCTTGCCGTGGGGTCTTTTTTCTCACTGTTATAGCTTCATCTAGCTTTGCATGCAACGTAGGTGAGCAAAAACCCAGGAAATTACATTTCAGAGACATGAACAGCAACAGCACCTCATTCAAAAAAGGAGAATTTGTAGCAAACATCTATTGTTTTAAAATCAATTCAGGCAAACAGAACCAAATGCACTTGTACTACAAGAAAGGAACTTCAAGAACGGACTTCAGTGGTCTCCAAGTGTGCAGAGATGCTTCCAGGAGAAGCTAAGAGAGCGGGGCTCCACCATATCTGTGTTCTTGCCAAGTGCCTTCCCCTTCTGTCACTCAGTTTCTGAAGCTAAGGCTCCTCCCCCCCCCGGAGCGTCCAAGATGCTGAAACCAGCAGCTGCTGGAGCTCACCTCTCGCCTCTTCCCAGGCGGTGAGTAAACGCTTCCCTCCTTCACGAAGCGGCGAAGATGCCCCACTCCCAAGGCCATGCCCCACTCCCAGCACCCCAGGGCCATGGTGGGAGATGTAGGGAAAAAGAAGGTTGGCTGTTGCTCGGGCTCCTGGTCTCTCTGCTAGTGCTGGCAGCTCTGGGATAGTTTTGGTTTCAGGTCCTCAGTGAGCTCAGCAGAGGGGAATTCCTTTCTGAGGTTGAGGAGAAGAATGGCAGGAAGAAGAGGAGGGCCTCTCGTGCAACCAGCCGGCAAAAGGGGAAAAGAGGAGGCTGGAGAAGTCAGAGAACAATAAGCGCCACTCATACCGTTCTCAGCAAGCTAACATGTGACTTGTTCAGGTGATGGGTGAGATAAGAATATTTGGCAGTAGAGGGACACAGTTTGGCACCGCTTATTTCTTTTTGCTATCATAAAGCAAAGTTGCTTGAAATTTTGAATGCTGGATCTTTGCAAAAAGCAGTGTTTTCTAAGAGTAATGAGTCCTTGTACAATACAGGGAGCAATACAGAGCGGCAGTACCTGAGCCTTACTACACCTCATTGTCATTTTATTCTCCTCTCAGCCTCTCCAGGGTGGATGGATGGATCACTTCAGAGAGGTTTTCACCCCAAGAACAAAAACCTCCACAGAAATTACACCTAGCTCTTATAAGTGGCTCCAAGGCAATCTTTTGCTTCCTTCTTGTCTTGCTTAGCTAGGCTGAAGTGAGGGACAGACCATCTGAGGAGGTTCAGGACACTTTCTGGTGGTCTGTGGAGAGCTGTCTGAAGAGGGCAGCTGCACTTATGGTACTAGCTCTGCTTCTTGCTTCTCTGTGTTGATATCAAAAGTAGTGAACAATATTCTGTGCATTCCTAATATTAAATCCCAAGTAGATAATATTGATATTTATCACTAAGGAGCTTTGCTGCTGCAAATCCTTGAATGGAATATATAGTTACTTATAATTACTGTTGTAATTTAATTAAAATTCTAGCTAGATAAAAAACATTTGCTCCCAGAAACAATTCAACAGGGTTAAATTAAAAGCATGAATCAGTGCTTACCAATGTGACTGAAGTTTCCAGCACAGAGTTGAGTTGAAGCCAGGGACTAAACCAGATGCTTGATACCCCAACTACCGAACTCAGAGTCTGTCACCAGTATCAGTGTGTCTGTGAATGCAAAACCACCAGTGTGTAGCGTAGCCTGAGAAGAGAAGCATGGACAGGCAGAAAGGTATGCTTTTGGCAGGCAGAACTGTTTGCAAAAAGGTATGCATTTTATTTCCATCTCTTTTTATGGAGCATGGTTTCATAATTTGTGGTTTCATGGTTTGCTTTTGCCGCAAAGAATGATGGATTTCAAAGAGGAAATTAAACCCATTTCTGATACATGTATTAGCGAGACCAGTTCTGGATTATTTGCAAGAGCAGGAATGACAGATCTTCAAGGACCACAGGTGCTTCCTGAGCTACCTGTGCTGGCAGCCCATGAGACTCACCGCATCTTTGTCAGTTATAGTAACATCTATTCAGCCTGGGTGAGGAACCTTATCCAGAGCCTAGAAGCCATGATTCCTAATCTGAAGGCTTGTTATCATGAGAGGGATTTTATACCAGGTAAAACAATAATTGAAAACATGGTTGAGGCCATTCAAGGAAGCCAGAAAATTGTCTTAATCCTCAGCCCTGACTTTGTCCAGAGCAGGTGGTGCCTTCTGGAAGCCAATCTGTCTGTCTTCCAAGACTGTTTAGAAAGGAAGCCAGTGGTCCCCATCATGTTGTTACCCTGTTTTGTGCCATTGCACCTCACCCATTTGACTTATATCAGTGACATCCACTTTTTGGATAAATTTATCAAGGTCATTTGCACTCCCAACCATGAGATGCAGAATGCCACCATGGTTCCTTACAGCTCTCCATCCCTTTACAATGGGAAATCCCTCTTGGCCCTACCTGCAGTGGACGATCAGGTGATTCCAAGATGGAGAGGAGGCACATTCAGTGAGGCATTGCCAGACCAGCTGAAGACAGTCTGTGAAGATACTGAAGTCTACAGAAAGGATATCTGGATGATTAATGAGGTATCAGCTAGGATACCACCTGGTTCATCAGTCAGCATTATCTTTGGGATATCAGCTTGCCTGTTAGGAAGCTTACATTTGATGATTGTCATCTTCTTATTTTATTCATTAACCAGGACTCTGGTGACTCCTATAAAACTTTCTTTGGCTGTATTATGGTCTTTGCAACTTTGTGTACCTTTTCTGCTTTTGTTAATTGTGCCTACAATTACCAAATTAAATCAGCTGATGAGAAACTTCTGGAGATGTCCCAAGTTGCTGGTGAGGCCAACTCATTGCTGATAAAGGATTCCCTGCTAGTTGGCTGTGATTCTTGAGTGAAGCTCCTGTTAGTTTACATCTCCCTTGCAGGGTGCAGAATGACCAAGATAGTTTAGAACAAAAATAAAGCCAAACTCTGCTTAAGCATGGTGAACTTAAGTGGAGGTTATATAGGGTATAAACAATGGCAACATTTGGTCCACTGTATCCATCTATGAGTTTTTAAAATAAAGGCTTGTAACAAAACACTTGGATAAAAATCAAGGTGATAGTGTTATTAATTGTTAGTTCTACTTGCCTCTTTCATTTGTATTGCTGCTTAGGGAATCATTCATCTCTTAAGTGCACTTCAGCTGAAAGATTTATTTATCAATAAAAAAGGTGATACTTTCCATCCAACTTGCAAATTCAGCTTGGATCCAGGCAAGAAAATCTGGGCTCTTAAGCATTCCTGTCCTAAGCTACGAGCTCATAATTCACATGGTGAACTGATAAATTTGCTTAAAAGAAGACAAACACATTTCTCTTTATAGTAACCAGTAACAGCATCAGCTTTGTATCCTACAGCTCTGCTGGCTTTGTATACCCAAGAGAGTGAGGAAATCCCTGTTTTTACACTCTCCAGTTTTGTGTTTTCAGCTGCCAGCATATGCCATGGTATCATTGCAAAGCATGATTTGTTTCTTGTTTTTCTATTGCATAAAATATTTGCAGATTGCTTTATGGCTAAATGGACATAGTTTCTTTTTTCTAAAGAAACAGATGATAATCAGAAAGATAAACTTTGGTCAAAACTGATGAAATCCCACCACCATGCTGTCTGAAGGGTTAAGATCGTGTAAAGAAGAGAAGAGAAGGTTCAGGGTGATCTTGTCAATGTGTACCTGATGGGAGGGAATAAGAGAAATGGAGCCACACTCTTCTCAGTGATACGCAGTGAAAGGACAAAAGGCAATGGGCACAAATTTAAACACAGGAAATTCCACTTGAACGTAAGAAAAAAACCTTTTCCAGTGAAGTTGATCAAACATTATAACAGGCTGCCCAGGGAGGTTTTGGAGTCTCCATCCACGGAGCTGCTCAAAACCTGCCTGGACACTGCCCTGAGCAACCTGCTGTAGCTGACCCTGTTTTGAGTAGGGAGTTGGACCGGACGATTTCTAGAGGTGGCTTCCAAACTCAGCTACTCTGGGCTTTGGTGATTTTGTGATTTTGACATAGTTGATCACCTACAAAGCAGAAATAAATGGGTGATTCACAGTTAAATTGTATTACTACTCAAGAAAGCCTATTTATTACATCATAAAAGCCTTATATTTTCCAGTAAGACCCACTTAGAATTTACTCAGGTTGTTACATTTAGCTTCACATTACTGTTTATATATGGCCTAGAAGTAGCATTGTTCGTGTGCAAGTGGTATGACAGCAGACGTGAAGGAATGTTCAGAAAGACCTCACCATGCACAACAACAGTAGTTTTTAGGTATATATTTCACAACATCTGAGGAAAGGAAAGAGTAATCCAAGAGAGAAAGAGCTCACCACTTGTGCCCATCTGCTGGCACCTGGGATGGGCAGAAATGGGTTTGTCAGAAAAAAGCAGCTTCACCATACATGCATTAACCCTGCCTGCCCTGTCTGCTTTGGCACCATATCTCCAGCAGTCTGACTGGCCAGGGAGCAGTTTTCCATCACAGTCACTGATCCATGTCTGTTATTCATCCCACCATTGGCTTAGGTACTATCTACTGGCTTGTGTTTGATGTGGAAGTGAATACAGGTGGACACGGAGAGTATACATGGAGAAGCCAGTCACTCTCATGTCTCCCATTTGATTCCCTGTCTTCCTTGCCTTAGTGTGGCCACAGGTGGGTATCTTATCTCCTAGTCTACTGATTAAAAAGAGGACCCACCTCCTTCTGCATTTTCATAAACTGAATATACTGAGCAAATAATGTGTACGCCAAATAAATAACAAACCTGCCATATTTTAATCGAAAGGTGATTGAATGATTTTGATTGTTTCAGTATCTTGCTTTTGCTTTTGCAAAATGTTCTTCCTTGTTTGCAATAAAAAAAAAAAAACAAAATGAAACAGACTTATTTAGTGTCTCCTATCACAATGTGTCTCTAGTTTTACATATTTACACCATGGTTTGTCTTCAGGCAAGGAACAGAAATCCAATATGACACTTAAATTCTAGCCCAGCTCTCCATCTCACTTGTGTTTATGTTTGTGAGGTTTGTGTCTTTTTTTCTGATGCATATGTCTGCTGTAAACCCCGCTAGTCTGTGCTTAACATCTTTGTGTGAGAGCCCTGAGTGCCTCCTCCAGCCTCCTGATGGTTTGACTACCAGGGCTCGGGGCCAACTTGGAAAGAGCACAGCTGGTGACCCTGAAGAAGGCTGTTGTGAAGCAAGATAGAGGCTGCAGCAAGGGCTGAACTGCTCCTCCTCCCCTTCCCCAGGAGCTGCTTTAGAATGAGGGTCTCCCATTAAGTCCTGCCCAAGCTACAGCTTCAGCTGGGTCACAGCCGTGCCTGTGCCTGGCCTTGTACCCTGTTGATCCAGACTCTGACCCTCGGAATGACTTCTTGGCTTAACCTTGGACCTGCCTCATTGGTACAGACCTGCCTGGCAGTCACTGCACTGTGTCTGACCCTGGTTACTGTCTCCAGACGTGATCTTGGCCTTGACTTCCTGGCCTGACATCTTGACTTGGCCTTGCAAGCACCTGGCAGCTTTGGCTTTCCCTGGCGGTCTGGACTCTGGGCTGAACCTGGTAGCCACCATCAGTGCTGGCCTGCTCGCCTTGCCTGGGCTGTGTGGGACTGAGCCCTTCCTTACTGGTGGGGCCACTGCCTCCACCAGCCATGTTATCACACGTGGCTCCTGGCTCCTCTTCCCCTAGGGAGAAGCTGTGCCGTGACACTATTTGTCAAAAAATGGATCTTCAGTTTCCTAGCTCTTCCTTCAGTCCCTCCTCATCGCTTTTTCTTCTTCCTGAGTCTTCTTCAAACTACTTTTTTTTTTTGGCAGAAGTTCTTATTATTAAGTAGCAAGAAGACTTCTGGTTTCATTAGCTCATCCATCTTTGGGAAGACACTGTCACTGTATAGTTATCACTGTACTCTCAAGTTCTAGTCAGAATTGGCTTCCAAAAACATTCAGACCTTAGATTTTGATAGCCCTCATGATTGAACTAACTCAGGCAATGCAGGTATCCTCCTGCTGTCCACTGTGATCTGGATCTAACTTTTAGTTTTTATACACATGCGTAGGTAACACACTCTAAGCCATACCTATCCATACAGCTGTTTCCCAAGCGTTAAGATCATGTTTCTTGTGCTTTGCTCCTCTGTGCCCTTTGGGGCTTCTTCAGAGTAACAAGTTGTGGGTAAGACCCGTCTTTCCAGCCTGCACTGGGCCTGGGACGCTGCAAGAGCTCTGCTAAATCATCACAGTTCTTTCCCACCAGAGCACGAGACTGTCGCACTGTAGTGAAGTCTCTAAGCAGCTCAGGCAATCAAGCAACGCTGAAGACTGAGAAGGGGCTGACAAAGTAAAATGTAGAAGACCAGCAGCTGAGTGCTCAGCACTGGAGCAATAGCCCCACTACAACCAAAGCCAACGTGGTTAAAATATTCCTGCAATCTCATTACAGCTTATGGGATCTAATATGAACTCTAGATATTGCTCCAATGCAAATTGTTGTAGTTCTGGTAAATTTATCATCACTTTCATGATCATTGCTGTTTCCCTGAAGTTTCCAGCTCCTGGAAACACCTGAATATGTTTGTTTTTTTTTTTTTTTTTTTTTTTAAAGGAAACCCATAGCTCCTGTGCTTGGAGAAAAGGGATGAGAAAGCAACCTCCACATAATTTGATGTTGAGAATCAGAGTAACTGAAGTGAAAATAGATTAGTATTGCTTTAACAAAAAATGTGTCACTCAGCCCCTTGGAGCTCACACTGTTTGGTCCCTGCAATATTGCGGGGACCACAAATGCATCTGACAGCAATATGTTCTTGTTAGCAATTTTAACAGAGAAGCTGTGGAGGGCATGACAGGCTGGGTAGCTCTTTGGTTTCTCTGTTCACAGCTGGTTTTGTCTATTTGTCTGTTCTCAGGAGAGGAAAGGCTGTGCCTTCTCTGAGAGCATCCAAGCATGCTTAGCTGGGCAGAGGCAAAGGAGGTGCTCCTGGCATGTGAGGCAGGCATTCTGCAGGATAACCAGCAACTAGAAAGTGGGGGCAGAGAAGAGCTGCACAGCTTCATCTGGAGAATTTTCTGTTATTTTCTAGCCGTTCAGAAGTTGTTGGTGGAACCCAGAAAAGCATGGCAAACATTGCTGGACTGACAACAGACTGGAGGAAAGGAAGGTGCTACAGGTGGGAATGGCTTGGTCATAATGCTCTTGTATTTGTCTTTTGTCTCAATCTGGGGTCATTGTCATACATTTGCAATGGTAAAGGTTAGTTTTAGTGACTCAAAAAGCCCTTTGGGATGCATCTAATAAGGGCAAAGTGCAGACTGGTGTATTCCAAAGCTTTAGAGGTGGATGTTTGTACAACAAAAGTCCCTGCACAGATGGCAGTCTCTCTGCCTTCTGGAGCTGCCCTGGAGTTTCCATGTTAGGATATGTGGTCAGTGATGCTGTGGGATGCTTGCTCTGGTATTGCCTATGCGTACTCACTTAGGAACTCTTTACCTCCCCTAGTCAGCTATTTTAGACTGGAAGTAAATAATGTTTGATTCTCCCTAGACTTTCTGATGAAAAAAACCCAGACGGTTTATGCTGCTACTCTTGTTTTGATTTTTTTTGGGGGGAAGGGGAATTGTTTGTTTGTTTGTTTGTTTTTTGAACTAGAAATGCTAGAAAAGTTGAATCTGGTCTAATGAGATCCCACCAGTGTTCCCCATGTTGGTCATGGCATTGAAGAGCAGGGGGCCTGTTGTGTCACTGGGTTGGCAAGATTCAGAACTGAACAGACATCCTCTCCATTTTTTTCTGTTAAATACACATGAATAAAAATGGCAAAGACCAAACGATTTGAACAGTCAGAATTAAAATCACTTTCAGCTTCAGTTACTGTGGGTTTGTTTACATGCATCTTCCAATACCACATAGACTTTCAAGAAGACTGGGACGAGAATGCCTGACTTTCTGATGAAAAAGTAAAACACCTTTATATATTTGCACAGAGTGTTTATATATAATGAAAACCTATTCAATTTCATAAGTACTTAAAAAAAACCCAAGGGCAGCCTTTCATCTCTGTTTCCCTCTTCCCTTTGTTTTTAAACCTGTGAATCATCCTTCATTAACAACTTCATGATAAAAGCTATTTAAGAGTCAGTTGCTTTTACTTAGGAAGATTTCCACAGAGCATGGTGGAAAGGGCTGGAGTAAATCAGAAAGAAGAACTGAAAAAGGAAGGGAAGAGAGGGTTAATGCCCTTAGCATACTCTGTTGCTCCTGTTTTTATATGGCCACTTCAGAGTACTTTAATATAAACAACTGGACTATATGAGTTACTGTGTAGCCTCTTGAGTTCTGCAGGGTCTCATGGCATGAAACCCTTGAGGAAAAGATACTACGTAATTGAGTCCATGAACTGCAAAGAACTCCCATTTCAGTGCAAGCTCTAGCAGAAAGGTGAAAAAGGCACTGCTCAGCCTCAGAAATTTTCTGGTGGAAGAGGGAAAAATAGAAGAAACTGTGTTGTTGAAGAGAACAAAAGCAGAACCTCCAAAGTAGCTGAAGAATCACAAATGTCTAATAAAACTCATCGGTAATTTTCTTAGGCTGTCCTCTGCTGAGACCTATTGGAGAAGAGCAGGAATTTATGATGCATCTGCACAGAAAATCTTTGGATAAGTGTACTTGATTTTTACCTAAGTTTCTACTCAATACGATTTTATTTTTTTCCGTAAGTCCCAAATTCCTCTAGATTTTAGTGTTTTTTTTTTTTTTTTTTTNAGTCTTAACTTTGATGTGTCTGTCTTCTAACACCCAGCTTTAAAAAGACAGGTGAGAAACTGTTTATTTTCACACCAGGCACACAGAGCTGGTGGCTGCAAATGGTTGAATGTGACAAACGTGCTATAGCAGCTCCTGAGAGATTTGCTGAAATGCTGGCACCGTTCAATAGCATGCAGATGTGCCGTGTGAAGAGCTTATTTGTAGATTGCTTATAAGATATTTGAAATATCCTAGATCAGTAGGCAAAAGCAATTTGAGTGGGTATATGGTGTTTCCTTGACTGATTATTATGCTCACAGAGCTGGTGCAAGACTCCTTTTTTCTTATCTACTTACTGACATACCTATATGTTTTTTTAGTAGTTATTTATTGTTTAGGTCCTGTAATACCTGATACTGCATATACAAACATAAAATAGAGGACTCAAAGCACCCTGTGCAGCCCTGACTTGGCACAAATAAATATGACACAGTTGGGTTTAGAAAACGTATCCAATGCACGGGGTAAAATATCGTCCATATCTACATCTCTGTTGCACTGCAGAGGAGAGGAGCTGAGCACTGCCCTAGTACTAAATGCCAGTGTGTGTATATATATTTATATACATATACACACGTTCTTCTTGTCTGTAGACTTTTACATTACTGAGTCATTATACCATTCATTTAAGGGGTTATGGGAATGTATGAAGAAATCAATTCATTATTATATACTGACATACATCCTTTTTATTGAAATTATTTTAGAGGACATGTTGTTTAAAAGCAACAGCAGTGTGACTCCTAACCCTCCCAGTCTTTTTAAGTATCTACAATGCAAACAAATAGATTGAATTAGTTGGCACTTACATTCTTACTTTTGATCATGATCAAAAGTGTAACTTCACACCCAGTTTCCATGTTAAAGTTCTGTTCTTCTCCTATTACAGATCTTATGTTGGCATGATAATCTTCTTGTTTCTTTGTCACCTTGAAGTGACAGCCCCTTTTCAGTGAGGAATAGTTTCAAAAAGCCAGCCATACTGTCAAGGTACGTCCCATTTACTGCGTGACGTTGATTTTCCTCCACTGAACTTCGCACAGGGCAAGTGTGGACATTTAGCCGATAGGGAGATCTGTAGCCAAAGAAATGCCACCAGAAGAGGGGGCAATGCAATAGCAGAGGGAAGTATTTGTTGCAAAGGGGTGTTAATTTTGGCTGAGGAGGTGTGGGGTTTGGCTTTCAAGGTGGCTGTTGCTCAGACACTGACTGGGCACCAGTTTGCTTGTGGTAGGTGGTGAGTGACTGCTTCTGCATCACTTGCTTTTTTCCTCTTACCTTCACCCATAAAACTGGCTTCACCTCAAGCCGTGTGTTTTCACACTTCTGCTTTTCTTATTCTCTCCCCACACTTGCTGCTCTGGAATTTCACTGGGACTGTCCTGTAGGAGCTGTCTTCTATTGAAGTTGGTATTTTTTTCAGTGACATCATCTCACTTTAGTATTTTCAGAGGGCAGTAATGGAAAATATACTGCTACATCATCAAGTCCAATGGATAAGAGGCAGACACTGCATTTGTTGATGCTGTTTAAAAATGTTTTTTAAATACTCCAGATTCCCACTCGTCCTCCTCTCCGTATATATTTCTTAATGCTGATTTCTTTCTTGTTAACGTAACTTATATAGAATTGTCCATTGTCTCACAGACACTGTGTTTACCTCTCAGTTGCAAAACTTGAATTTTGCAATGCAACAGAAGGAAATGAGATTGAGGAATTCAAGGTATGTTATAGGTGTTTGTGGTGTAAATAAAAGGAATTAAATTAATGCACTAAGACACAATGAAAGATACGGTTCAAATCAAGTGATCTAAAAGAAAAATGGTACTCTAATCTTATATGATATTACCTTTATGTTATGGACAAAAGCAAGTTGCAAATTTCAAGCAGGAATCCTGAACTATTATGAACCAGCTGAAGTAATTAAATGCTGTAAGAGATCTCTCTCTCTCTCAGGATGAAATGCAGTGAGAATCCTGAGTGTGGTATCTGTATTGTAAAGCTATTTGGCTTATCAAAAACCTCTACTATGCCACTGAAAATAGGTGGAGTGGTGATGGATACATCTGAGGAGAGTTTTAGTGCAAATTTTTAAAATACCCTTGGATACAGCTTCCGTTCCTGCTCTTGAAGCTTCATCTACATTTTCTCATTTCTGATGCTCTCCACCAATAGTATCTCAACCTACATCCCCATACAGAGTGTTTTGTTTCAGGATGAATTTCCTAAGAGCTTTATCTAGAATACACTGAGACAGGAAGAAGCTATCAGAGAAACAGTCATGCGTTGCATTGAGCTTAATTACACAAATCTTCATTGTATGTGATAGAGAACTATAGAAAGTTGGAACCTCTACATTTCACTGCAAAATCAGTGCAGTTTCATCTGCCAAAGTGAGATCAGTTTCCAAGGAACTTGCTCAACTATTAAGCAGTGATGCTATCCATGTTCTTATTAATCTGTAGGAATGTGCTTGTCTATAGGTATCCATCCCTGTGACTAATTTTCAGGTCTGGCATTGTCTCCTATCCCAGAGTCCTATCCAATATGGAAGTTGGATATACTTTTATAATCTAAGAGGGTGGGACAGCACAAAGCAGTTCGTTCACTGCGTCTAGTTGAATTCAAGCACACCTGAAATTGTTGCTTTCAGATGTTCAATTTGAAAAAGAAAGAGAGAAAAAAATGGAAGTCAGAATCTTCATCCTTATTTTGTCTTGTGTCCAGGCTATTTTTGAGAATGTCATTGAAAATGAATGATATTGCTTTTACTAGTCATGGTCTGTGCTGTATAATGGATGTTAAATCCTCCTGAAACTTGCAACTTTGCCATCCTTTTCACACACATACATGCTTCTCAAGGTCCACAGCCTTTTCTGAAATACGCAGAAGCTCAGTCAGTTATTTCTGAGTAACTGATTTCTGTGAGATGTTTCTTATTTCCTCTGATCATTTGCCAGAATTATTTCCAAATGACAAGCTTATTCTAATGAGTTTTTTTCCTTACTCACCCTCCTTGCCCCTCAATGATATTTGGTTAATCTCAGAAACCTGTGAGAAAGTAGCACATCACGGTTTCTTCCATTCATATGCTAGAAGAGGATCTATTGTCAAATTATTATGCCAATGTTAGCCATCCGTTAATTTACCTATCAACATGCCCATTGCTTCCTTAGCCAGTGCATCTCTAATGTCTCTTGATACCTTGCACATCTAGAAGACAATACTAGCAAGAGTTTCCATAATGAGGCCTTTGGACTTATTGGTTGAAAACTGATCATATCTTTTATTTCCTGTAACGAAGGAAAATAGCGCTTCTCTCTTTTCCAAAGCAGAAATTTGCACCATCCAACAGTCTTCTTTCCTTGATATAACCAGATATGTAGTTAGAATGTAAATGATAACATACACAAACAGAGGGTGGAGGGTAGCTCCATCGATGGTCCAGGTAACAGGTGTGCTATTCCTTGGCCAATGGTACAATCACAGAATCACAGACATTTCTTCATTCCCTCCATCAGTTGTTTCTTGTCCTGTGTTTAGGTTGCAGAGAAAGCATCTTTTAATCATATATTTGCACCCGTTAAATTGGGCCCTGATCTGTGGCTGACCTCAGTACTACCACTTCAAGTGGTGTTCGAGGAAAGCATTGCACTGTAAAAGGGATTGGACAAAGCAGAATGTAATAAGGGCAGAGACAAGAATAGCAGCAAACCATTCCTGGGTATTGTCCTGCAGGATGCTTTAAAACTCAGTGCTGTTGAGTTGTTACACTTTCTTTTGCTCAGATTTAGCCTGAAACACAAGCATTCTCTCAAAATGTTAAGTATGATCTGGTCACCTGCATGTGCCAAGGGTTATTCCGGTTACACAGCTAGCATGCATTCAAACCGCTTTGGAAGGAGAGCTTCATTGTGGATAAGTGAGTTCTGTCAGATCAGATGTCATCTGAGTCAGAAAAGGACACTGACCCATTTTACTTCCTAGAATAGACATTATGTTAATGATCCTTCCCCCATCCACTTGCAGATCTTTTCCAAAGAGAGAAAGCACTGATTATTTATTTTATCAGCAGAAAGATTTGCAGAAGTTTAAGCATGAAAGAAAAAAAAAAAAGATCAAGCAGCAGAGAACTGTACTGCATTGTCACAGGGCATAAGAACATACAACCACAAGCACTGGAATTCAGGTAGACTCTGAATTCAGGTAGATGCTGAAGTTAAGTTTTTATATGTATAAGAAATACACATAAATAGGTGAAGAATGTAAAATATTTTAATTCATTTCCTCTGAGCTATTACAACTAGACCTTTGCGCTTTCCTTACAGAGGCACTGTTTTACTATGAAAGGATGTAACATCTTTATCAATGACCTGGACGAGGGGATCGAGTGCACCCTCAGTAAGTTTGCAGATGACACCAAGCTAGGCGGGCATGTTGATCTGCTTGAGGGTAGGAAGGCTCTACAGAGGGATCTGGACAGGCTGGACCGATGGGCTGAGGCCAACAGTATGAGGTTCAACAAGGCCAAGTGCCGGGTCCTGCACTTGGGTCACAACAACCCCACGCAGCGCTACAGGCTTGGGGTGGAATGGCTGAATAGCTGCCCGGCGGAGAAGGCCCTGGGTGTGTTGGTTGACAGCCGGCTGAATATGAGCCGGCAGTGTGCCCAGGTGGCCAAGAAGGCCAACGGCATCCTGGCCTCTACCAGGAATAGTGTGGTGAGCAGCACTCGGTAAGTGATCATCCCCCTGTACTCGGCACTGGTGAGGCCCCACCTCGAGTACTGTGTTCAGTTCTGGGCCCCTCACTACAAGNAGAGAGATGGGGACCGACCTCTTCTCCCTCGGGACAAGTGACAGGACGAGAGGAAATGGGTTCAGGTTAAGCCAGGGGAGGTTTAGGTTGGATATTAGGAAAAAGTTTTTCACTGAAAGAGTTATCAAACATTGGAATAGGCTGCCCAGGGAGGTGGTGGATTCGCCATCCCTGGAGGTGCTTAAAAAGAGGGGTAGATGTGGTACTTGGGGATATGGTTTAGAAGTGGTTTTGTCAGGTTAGGTTAATGGTTGGACTTGATGATCTTAAAGGTCCCTTCCAACTTTAACGATTCTATGATTCTATGATCAACTGCTTGTGTTTTGGAGGAGCTTGACACAGTCTCGTGCCCAAGTTCTGGGTCTTCGTGCCCCATTTCCGATCACAATTATCCATAAAATTCTCCTTGTGCAGTTTTACATTTCAGAGCCAAATCCAGAGCCCCAGGTCTCAGCTGTTTAGAGGCACAACCAAAAGTCCACCTGATCATCAAATTTAAGATTTCAAGTTAATTTTTCTGAAAAACTAGGTCTGGAAAGAAGAGAACGTAGACTTCAGAGAAAATAATAATGAAAAAATAAAATAAAATCTTGTAGCCTAAAATGAATACATGGTTTCTGAGCCGGCTTTATTTTTAACTTTTTCAGTGCAATCCTGACATATTGTACTCTAAATCAAATTTTCGTCTTAAAGTTAAAATGGACAGATGAGTCAGTCCTCAGAGTAAGCTGACCAGGATGAGCTGTCCTTGTGAACATCTTCACGTTGCCTTTTTTTCTCCTATTGACCTCTGTGATTTGTATTATCTTTTCCTTCAAAATTTACTTGAAAACTGCCGGTGTTATTGAGGTGAGTCTAGCAGTCTGTATTTCATGTGCATATAAGGAACAGTCAACAGTCTCTCAGAGATCGTATTTGGGGAGCATTAGCCAGTCCCCTTGTCCATAGCAGTCAGTGATCATCCAGAAGCCCAGTGGCAGATTAAATTTCATCTGACAGCAAGTGGAAGCTGCTGTCCCTTCATCAAGGCTGCATCTGTGCTTTGCTGGCCCTTTGAAGAAGACTGGGTGCTTTAGAGTTAACAAAGGAAAGGGGACGATCAGATGCCACAGAGTTACGGAATTTACCACCAAGTTTAAGACCAGCTGCCAGAGGGGATCACAGATGCCTACACGTTACTTGTGTCTCATATCAAACATCACTAAATTGCATTAATTATACCTAGTTTTCCTGTAATTAGTGATTTCAGACTTATAAAAATAAATTGAATAACAAACAGCCCCATTCATGCTCCGAACCTCCCTCCCCTATCCAAGGGAAATGGATGCTATTCTCACACAGTGAAGTTGCATTCAAAACATCTTGGTTTCTCAAGATCCTTTGTTTAATTAGGTATCACAAGTGGCTTTTGCAGATTTTTTTTCTATAAGGGTAATGGTGTCATCGATATTTTTCTAAATTTAATTTGCTTGATTTAGTCAGAATCTGGCCTTGAACAAACATCCTCCTGAACTGGCAAAGGGGCTTCCATAGGAAAGGTTCGGTCTAGCTTCATCTCAGCCACTGACACCAAATCCAGCTTTCTCACTCATCCCATGCCCAAGCTCTACAGGCACAAGCATCTTCAGCTTTCATGAAACAGGTCTCTGTGTCAGACAGTAGTTGAGTACTAAGGGAAGAGGAAAAAATACTAAACACAGTAAGTCAGGAAGTGGACAAACAACATGTACTCAAGACAGATTGTGCGTTCAGTACATGCAAATGACATCTGCTTTACTGAGTTTTATTGGCATAAAGTAATAATGTGCTATTCGCAGGGCACAAAGTATAGCTGAATCAAAATTCCCGAAAGAAAATGAAGATTTTTTAACTGATCTGACCTCTAATGCTGCACCAGTACATACCCTATGTTAATTTTTATAGTGTGTTAAACCTCCCAGAAAATAACTTTTGTGCCAATATTTTTGTTTCATTTTCAAGCTTTATAGGGCCTTCTGTGTTCCAAGCTCTACCATCGGAAGTGCTCATTACAAATTCGTGTAAAATACTGGTGCAAGTTATTTTCTGGATATTGTGCTATCCTCCTGCTAGCCTGGTAAAATGCTTCATGTTTTAGACTCATTACGCTTAGCAAGTGTTATAGAATAATTAAGGAACACATAGCAAATATCTAATTTGCCTGTACGCTCCCTGCCATCTCTAGTTTGTAATGTTTCAGCAGGGCTAGTCTGTGGGCTACTTTTCCTTAATATCCTCACTGGATATCACTGATACACAACTGAATTCAACAAGCATGATTTCTGCTTCTGGGAACTGGGCTTCTCTTGTCTTTTCCAGTTCTCTCTACAGTCAAGAAGGCAACTGGGGAGCCAGCCAGGCTCTCCAAAAGCCTTTCATTGTATCCCATTGTGAAATTCTTGTTGAAGAAATGAAGTAACTGCAATTGCAAGATGAAATCCTGTTGCTGATTTATGAGACAGGAGAGATGACTGGCTTATTTCAGTTAACGGTATAAAATCTCTAAGTGTTGTGCAAGGCTGAAAGTTGCTGTTAAATGTCCCGGAAAGGATGGGGAGCAGGAAGTGGGAAAATAATTTACACCTGAAAACAAATTTTCGAGATTAAGTAAAACATGTTAGTATGACAATTGCTACCCTCAAGTCTTTGGTACAGTTGCAAGTTTTTACAGTCTTTACATCTGTTTTTACAGATGGTTTATGCTACCATCAGTTAAAAAAATTAATTCCTAAGCACATTAAGAACATGACAAAGTATTGGGGCTTGTGTTATTATTTATTCCGATACTACGTTTCCTGATCTATAATTTTCTGTTTGTATCCTAATTACAAAAAAAAAAAAAAGTGTATTGAAGCCCAGTGTAGAAAAAACTGCTTTCTCAGCAAACTCCATATTTTTCTTAAAAACTACAACGCAAATGAACTTTATTCTCTCAGAGGATTCCTGCACAGTTGAAATAATTATTTTTTTCTGTTATATGTCTGGTACTTTGATCTTCAAATTTTGTCCCAGCTGTCATAATTCTCCCTTTGGAAGATATTTCACAATTGACACTCCTTTCCACTGAATTCCTGCAGAATATATTCCTATAGGTAAAAGAAGTCTACGGGTCTTACGTCTCCTTGAAAGCTGAGCATTTGTCATACTTGCTTGTTGCTATGTTGTTTCTTTTTCTATTTGAAAATGTGAAATGCTGTTTTCCTAAGTAATTTCTGCCACAATCTAAAGCTTTTGTCCTAACTTAGTGTCCATTTGAACTCATTTCCTTAAAGCCTCCCTCCCTAAAACTGTACTGCAGTTCCTCTCAGAGCAAAACAGCTTGGCTGGATTTCCCTTTGGTGACTTCACTGAGGTATTTTTGTCATAAGGCTACTTTTTCTGGCAAACTGTGCTGATTTCCCAAAATCAAAAGTGAAAGCGAAAATACATTTCCAAAAATACAATAACTCAAACATGTTTTTCTTTGTACTCTGGGGTTGTCTAGTTCTCTAAAAAGATAAATACATGTATATAAACACCCACAAAGTCTGGAAGCCAAATAAAGGCCTAGCTTCATCTTTTTTTAGAGATGAACCTTCAAGAAAAAACGTTCACGCATTTTTAGGCCTTTATATTGCTGAAAGTTTTAAAACTTTAACCACCCAGGCATAGCTGCTATGCAGTCACTCTGCTGTTCAGCTCATGTAGGAAAGAGAATATGCTTTACAAGTATAAGCTACCTCATATCAGAGCTACATTAGAGTAATAACTGACAAATCTACATCAAAAAATATTTCAAACCTAGAGAAAATAGTTATACGAATTGCAATATCAAGTCCAAGTGCTGGCTTAATTGTAGGAGGCCTTTGTACCAGTCACTTGCACTCAGACTCTAGTCTAGGACCAGGAGGAGCAAGGGGGTCTGTGGGAAATTCTTACCAGTCAGGACTATGCCAAGCATTTCTGTTCATATCGAAGGGTCCCTTTCTTAACAGAGAACGTTGTAGGTAAGAAAGCAAAATTGGCCTTTTAAAAGCAAGCCAGTATCAACAGACACTTTTAGAAATGTTTGGGTTTTTAATTTTTTTTATACATGGAGCAAACAGTAATGACTATAAGCCTCAGTTCAATAATTCTGTCATTTCTAATGCTGAAATATGAATGTGAATCCACATTCTTAGTAATGTTAAAAGTACATATATTGCCATTTCACTGAAAATATATAGCACCTCCACCAATGGAGATTAGAAATTTGATAGGGAAATTACACTTTCAGCTAAATACAGCCTCCCTATATCTCATTTTTTTCATACTTATTAGAGACTCAGAAGAGTCTGGTAACTTCCTCTCCAAAGATTGGTATGTACCCAACATGCTCAAGCATAAGTTACCAGGACTAGGAAGAACAAACAAATAAAAAGACCCAAACAAAACCCAACCAACCAAAAAATCCCTGTATGGATAAAACTTGCACTTCTGGTCTTGGAAATGATCCTTCTCTCCTCCCATGGTCCTCCTCCTCATCTAATAGTTGATCCAGCAGAAAAGGAAACATTGGCTTTTTCTTCTTTCCAGTATGGCACCTCCTTAAAATGGGATGTGGGCAGAGCTTAATCAGCAAACAGTTTTACCCAAAGAAGCTTTTCAGAGGGTTAATGTGTATATTTGTATCTATGTGTTTGCATACACACACACACATTTTCTCTTTAGCATGTACGCAGCCACTTAGCTCTGTTTGGTGATACTTTCATGAACGGATCGTTCCAGTTAACTAAAATCAAACTGTGCAAGGAGAGAACTGCATGGAAATCATGTTTTTATGTCGGCAGCATCACGGGTAAAAGTGGTGGATACAACGCTTACCAACTAGAGAAGCAAGGCTGGAGGAACGTTGCCCCAGTAACTGAGCAGAGTAACCCAGTTAATCCACTGAAGACCACATTTTGCTTGAAACGCACTGGGATATAGGTCTACGAAAATACGATGGGCCCCGAGGAACACCTCTGAGAGGTGTCCCTCAGTCACAGGTCCTTCTTGATAATGATCAGCAATGGAGCCTGCCATGTGTCTAGGATGCGCCCTGTGAGGCTTACACTCTCAGCCAGACCTCACCTAATGAGCATCAGCCTATTGCCCAACGGCATAAAGAATTAAACCCAGCCTTGTAATTCTCTGCAGGCACCAACCACAGAAGCTCTAAGGGGTTAGGTCAGGATCGGTTTGGGATTCCCTGTCCGTGGAATCAGGATGAGACCCTGACAAAGCCAGAGTTAGTGTGAAATCTTTCACCTTTTCCTTGCAGTGGGTGCGGCAAAAGATGAAAAAAATTACACATTTTACCAACTGTAAACTTAAGGTTTATTTAAAAACTAAGATAACAAAACCAGAAAAAGATAATGTTGTGAAAAAGGAAAGCACAAGGGCAGAGAAAATAAATCACTTCAAACCAAACTTCCTCCCTTGTTAGGGATTTCCTTGTAAGCAGTGTTGGCTCCTTAGTCTTGTGACTTTCTCTGGCTTTCTGGGTTTGACGGACTTCACGTTCTCTGTATCTTCTGGTTTACACTCCTTGTTCACCTGCACTTGCTGGCAGAACATGGAGAACTGAAGAGTCCCAGACTTGAAAAAAGCACTACTAAAACATCAGTGTGGTATCAAAACACTTCCCATACTAAGAGACTAAATGCATTTTCCAGCTGCTGGGAAAATTACTAAGAAAAATAACTCTATCACGGCCTAGAGGCTTCAGCAGATCTAGCTACTCCTGCTAAGTAAAGCTAAGCAAACAGCACAAATCCCACCACATTATAACCCTGAGTAATTTATTCTAAGTAAAACTTACTTATTTATGCAAAACAACTAATACCTCTCAACAGCTCGTCCCTTTGTTTTCTTTAGGCATCCCTGCTAACATGCTGAACAAACTTTGAGAATCCTTTCAAGTTGCCCGATCATTCTCCCCAATTTTACATATGATTATCAGCCACAAGTACAACAAGGCCAGACTTAATACAGTTACTATTGGGAACCCGGGTCCTCCATACTTTATGTAGTTTTTTTCTTTTTCTGTTTTACCACTGTTCCACCACTCTGGATTCTTTAATGTCACACTTAGCCACATTCTCTTTAATGTCACACTTAGCCATGCTCTAGCAGTCATCACAGGCAACAGGACCAGGAGTAGCAAAATATTCCACTGCATTCTTTGTTGATTTCCAGAAAGCTGTTGTTTGTTGGCTGGTTTGGCTATGCACCACTCCATGAGAATGGCATATTCAATTTTCTTTCCCTAAAAGTCTAAGAGCAAAATAAGAATGCAATAAAACAGTGTATGGTCCCTCCCGTTTGGGTTCCAATTTTGAATTTCTGGAATTTCTTACTTTGTTCTTTGTTGATTAAAGGCCAGTGGGGGGACTACAGATATGTTTTGATTAAGCAAAAAATAAATATGCTTTGATAATAAATATGCTTTGATTAAGCAAGAACTTTTCCCCAATGAGAAAGCGTGACATCTCTGTCACTTCATCAAGGCATTCACAGAGCTTTCTCCATCCTGCAGCTGAAGAAGAGAGCCATGAATGGCACCATTTTAAGTAGGAATGATTCTGCCCCAAAGGATGTAGTAATAATGATAATCTACAGAGTCACAAAAGCCCCAGGGCACCAAGGGCCGCTGAAGCACATTAGAAGAGCTTTGGTAATATTCACTGTTTGCTGGTCACATCTCAGCTCTGCTGGTACCACCTGTGTCTGCTGGTGGCTCTGACGTTTCTGCACAGAAAAAACCTTCATGCGTGATTTTCTCCTTTGATCACTATCCAAGAAAAATGGGACAGTCCTCTGTCTTGTCATTCTCTGTAGTTCACTCTCATACTTCTCTCCAGATTCTTCACAGATAACTGTGGTTTTGATTTGACTGTTTTCTGTCCAGTTGACACTATTACTGCAACTCTGTTTTTCAGGCTTTGGTGGCCTCTACTGCTCTTCATCCTGTGCTCTTCCTCAGCAGGGCTAAGTCTAAATCTAATATACTTTCCTTGACCTACACAGGACTAGTGGTGATTTTATGCACACACCCTTTTGGTGAACCACATTTTAACCCCACAGGGTCTGGTATTCAGTGTGTTTTTTTAACAGAGACAGTCTTTTACAGAGTAAGGTTTATACACATGCACATTTGACTTTGTCCTGTCAGTCATCTCTATGACACATGGGAATGAGTGTGGTTGCGGTTTTCTGCAGGGTCCAAAATATAAATATACGTTAACCTTCGCTTGTGGCTGCAGGGAAGACCAGGGGATGGCAAGGCTTTGAAGTGTCTCCTTGTGCACAAGCAGGGCTGTGAATGTATGGGTATTTAGGCACGTGTCTATGAGAGATAGGATCTGTTTGTGATTACACATATCACCGAGGTTGGACTCCTATCACCTAACAGTGGCTGCCTGAAAGTCAGGCATCTGGTATGAGCAAGCCGCCCAGACTCCTAATGTGTGAAAATGCAGGCTCCTTAGAGGGGATTCATCCAGTCTCGGACACCCATCTTGGGAAAGAATGTGCTACGCTTGGCAAGGTGTCTGGAGGGGGCCTGTAAGAGCCCCTTTGACTAGATACTTAGCTAAAGATAAATGAGACAAAACCCATCTGCCATTCCTACGGGAAGCTGGGGATGACATTCCTGCCTGGACCTGTTGGTTTTAGCTCTCCTGCTCTTCTGAAATATTTGCAGCTTTTTCACACATATTTTGTGTTGTTGAGGATCCATCACAAGATGCAGTTTCTACTCTGCCATGTCCAATGACAGTGCAGAAATAGTCAGTAAACTCTCCTTCTATGTTAAACCTGAACAGGGAGAGAAAGCCAGATTTAGTTGCATTCCTAACATAGCTGGATGCGATGCAGTCACTATCAATTCCATGATAGACACTGTGGCACCTGGCCTTGCTGCTAAGCTGCAGTGAGATCAGAAGCTGCCTTGTTGTAGCCTCCCTCCCATTCCTTAATTTTTCTTAATTTCCTTAATTAATTCCTTAATTTCTCCTCAACAAAAGTGTACGGGCTATGCTTTCCCATCCAGAGACCTTTGCCTTCTATGGAAGCCTCCAAGTAATGGTGCTGACATCACACTCTTTCTTATCCCTCCATCGTATACCCTTTCTTTTCTCGCTGAACTCCATCGAGTCAGATGTCTCCTTCCCCGCCAGAACTACAGCTGTGTCCTCTCTTGCCATCCTGATGTGACATGCTTGTGGTGCCACAAGACTTACAGGCTCCCTTTGACTTGTCACAGGGATGTGCTGAAGCACCTGAATCTTAAGAAATCTGGTTGCTACAAATTGCAGGTCCTGATCTCACTTGTAGCCCTTGTACTTTTTTTTTTACTGTTTCCAGATGTTACACCACAGTGACTTGCTGGAATAAACTTACATGCCTGTGCTGTATTCCATGTTGTTAATCCACTTCCACTTCTTCTCTTTCTCAAAGTATGTGAGACCAAGTAAGTAGTAATGACTTTTTGATCGTAAAATAAGAAAATGCTAGAAATGAAATGAACAAGGATAATACATTACAATTACATTTTTTTTCACCAGAGGTACACAGAAAGCTTAGTGCTAAATACCCAACTTTCTGTGGAAAGTACAGTGTGCACCCAGCCACACCATCTCTTTCCACAGCTTCAGAGGCTGAATTTTTCTGTTTTTATTTAATCTCATCTCCTCTCTTCCTGGGGATTCTTGGGAATAGACTAAATAGAATAATACACCTGTGATACCATTAAAGCTACACATTGTAGGGAGCCAAGTGTGACTTGATACCTGGAGACCTTTTTCTGTTCTGGTTGTGATGGGAAAGCCTTTTCAGTTTTCGTCAGAGCAATGGCTCTCACAAGTAAGTGTCTGTTTGACTTGTTTGGTCATCTCTTTAAAACATAGGTTAGATAGGCCAACAGTTTGCTCCTTCCCACGGGAGCATGCTTGCAGAGAGAAGCTTCCAGATGGAAGATTTCAACCACCAAGATGCATCGTACTGTGAAGGTGTTTGCTACCATACAGAGGTGCCTGGATTATACGGCTAGCAGTACATTATAGACCCACAAAGACATCTAACATGAGAAGACACAAGTGTAACCCATCAACCTTTTGGCATACAGGTCAAGCAACCCTAGAAGCAGCCCCATGAATTTAGATCTCACCAGTTCATCCTTGTTGTCAATGACCACCAGGTCTGAATTCATGTCGGTACATTCTTTACGGGAGGCATTCAAGTCGGTTTTTTCCTGTGATTGAGAAAAGAAGTAGCATTTTCCCCCATATTTTTCCCAGTCCTGGGGGCAGCCTGTAGGAGGGAAGAACAGGTGTGGAAAAATCCATGTTCACGCAAACAAAAGGATCCCATTACAAAAGGAAGGTAAGAGAGTAAGTTAACAGCCAAAAAAGTACCTGTGCTGGTCTGCTTATCATTTTCACCAGACCACCGGGGATCAATGCCAGCCTCTGCAGAAAATACCAGTTCAAGAGTCACTAAGCATGGGTCATAGAAGTAGAATCACAGATAACATTATCCAGCCTTTTAAATCTTTGCTCGGGAGATAAAGAGAAATGGTCAGGGCAAAAAGCAGCTTTCAGTTTGCAAACGTCTTATTTGCCTGCTGCAAAATATGGCAACAGTGATGCTACTGAAAGAAAAAACATTTCTCTCCATTCCCAGGCAGGGTACCGGGAGGAACAGAGAATGGGACCTAGAAAGAGTGGTATGATTCAAACTGGAAGAGGGTAGATATGGAATGGATATTAGGAAGACATTTTTCACTATGAGGGTGGTGAGACACTGGAACAGGTTGCCCAGAGATGTTGTGCATGTCCCATCCCTGGCAGTGTTCAAGGCCAGGCTGGATGGGGCTTTGAGCAACCTGGTCTAGTGGAAGGTGCCCCTGCCCATGGCAGAAGAGTTGGAACTGGATGATCTTTAAGGTCCCTTCCAACCTAAACGCTTCTATGATTCTGTGATTCAGGGAGATAGGGACTACGTGATATAGTTTTGTTGGTTATCCAGCAGCTCCTAAACAGCAAAAGGGAATTGCACTTCATTCAAATGCTAAGAATGGAGGGGTTTTTGAAAGGCATGCACATTGATCCATCATGCTCACGACGATGCTGTGATACCAAAAGGCGTGTTCTATTTGTTCTATTCATATCTGTTCACCTACCCATGGGCTCCCCTGCTCTAGCATGAGAGAATAATCAGTTCTTGCCTCTGAAACTGTAAGGCAGTGCTGACGAAGCACTACATGTGAAGAAGGTGAAAACGTGAAAGGTCTCTGGCCCTGAGAGCTCATCCTGTGGGTGTACAGGATAAAGTTATTTATTCCTGAGATGTCAGATTTTTTTCTTCTGAACAAAATCTAGACACCTTCCCCCTCCCTTGCAGCCCTGCCTCCTCCCCCTTAAAAGGCAATCTAACAGGCTTCTGGAAACTGCCCTTTGAATGACAGAGGATTACCTACCTGGTGCCTCTTCAGAGGTGCTGGCGAAAGTTTTTGAGTCAGGTGGGCTGCTTGCAGTTGGACGATCTGGAAATAAGAATAGAATTTCTGCTTTGAATGGCTGACCATTTTCCCATACACTGTGAGAGCTCTTCTGGACCTCTTTGACCCCCACCATCACCCCACACACTCCTCACATTTTTGCTCCTCCATTGAAAAAAAACCAAACTGTAGTACCATACCATGAAGCAGATTTCCAAAGAGCCTGACTCTGAAACTTAACACAAAATGCTCCGCATGTTTTTAGAGTAGTGGGACATGCATAGTATATACAGTATATGCACAGTATGTATAGTATTTGTACAATATATACTGTGTAATGTACCATATACATGTAACTATATCAATAAGAAATAAGAGCCATCTTTGAGAGATCAGTGCTCAAGCCAATCTGTTCTTGGTTCAGCATGCTCCCACACAGCTTGGAGCAGCAGTCACAGTCTGCTCCTACCCCAAACAACTGGGATGAGCTATTCAGGCAGAGCACACCTGTGCCCCAGCTGGAAGATGGTCGACCAGTGTTGCTCCCCCAGACCAAAATGAGACAACAGTGTTCATTTTAGGTTTGAAAGCTCAAGTAGACATGGTTTTCCTCTTTCTTCTGACACAGTGGTTGAGAGGAATTTGTGTTCCACAGCAGGCTTCTGACTCCCAGAAAAAGGGACCGTGGAAGGAGGCCTACAACTTTATTTTTATTATCTGGTGACTAGCTACAATGCATGAATTTATCACAGAGAAAAAGGAAAAAAAGTTTTGAGAGGGTGAAGACAATAGCTAAGGCCTCGGATGAACGACTGGGATGGATTACTAGACCAGAGCACCCAAACAGCCACTGTCAAGAAAGAGGTGGCAATCCTGAGCTCTTATGTGGGGTAGAACCACTTCCCTCGTACCTATGCATCCTTACAGATGCAAGACCCTACAGTGCAGTGGGAAAGTCCTTCCCCTCTGGGCTGCTCTCAAGCCATTCTCCATCCAGCCTGTATTTGTTCTTGGGATTGCCACGACCCACGTGCAGGACCTTGCACTTGGCCTGGTTGAACTCCATGAGGTTTGCATAGGCCCATCTCTCAAGACTGTCCAGGTCCCTCTGGATGGCGTCCCTTTCCCTCCAGCATGTCAACCACTCCACACAGCTTGGTGTCGTCGATGAACTTGCTGAGGGTGCACTCAATCCCACTGTCCATGTCGCTGACAAAGACGTTAAACAGCTCTGATCTCAGTACCGACTCCTGAGGAACACCAGTCATCACTGCTCACCTCTTGGACATCAAGCCATTGACCGCAACTCTTTGAGCATGACCATCCAGCCAAATCCTTATCCACTGAGTGGTCCTTCCATCAAGTCCATGTCTCTCCAATTTAGAGACATGACATCTGTTGCTCTTTGCTTATCCGCCAATGCTCTAACCCCATTATACAAGGTCACCAAATTTGTCAGGCATGACTTGCCCTTGGTGAAGCCATGTTGGCTGTCAAGGATCACCTCCTTGTTTTGCACATGCCTCAGCAGAATTTCCAGGAGGATCTGCTCCATGATCTTGCTGGAATCAGAGGTGAGACTGAGCCGCCTGTAGTTCCCCAGGTCTTCCTGTTTTCCCTTTTTAAAAATTGGGTTTATGTTTCCCCTTTTCCGGTCAGTGGGAACTTCACCAGATTGCCACAACTTCTCAAATATGATGGAGAGTGGCTTAGCATATTCATCCACCAGTTCCCTCAGGACCCGCAGATGTATCTCAGCAAGTCCCTTGGATTTGTGCACCTGCAGGTTCCTCAGATGGTCTCAAACTTGATCTTCTCCTACAGTGGGAGGTTCTTCTTTATTCCAGTCCCTGCCTTTGCCTTCTGTGACTTGGGTGGTGTGGCTACAGCATGTGCCAGTGAAGACCGAGGCAAAAAAGTCATTGAGTACCTCAGCCTTCTCCATATCCCCAGGAAACCATCTCTCCTGTTTCCTTCCAGAGATGGCCCACATTTTCCCTAGTCTTCCTTTGATCATTGACATACTTCTAGAAGCTTTTCTTGCACGTCCCTGGCTGTGTTTAATTCTCTCTGGGCTTTAGCTTGCCTAACCTGATCCCCGGTGGCTGAAATCTGCCTGAGAGATTCAGACAGCAGCATTACTGAAGATGACTGAAAGGCACCAAAACAGAAATGGAAAATGACTTCTGGCCTGCTGAGCTCCCATATGATGGAAGAATATCAAGAGGTGGCAGTTTAGTTCGTTTAATGAAGCGGTTTGTCCACAGCGGTATATTTGGCAAAACAAAACTGTACGGAAAACTCATATAAAATTAAAACTTGGAAATAAAACAGTGAAAATGGCAACAGTTAACACTGGAGTACAAGTGAAAACTGTATATTATTGAAATTAAAAATTAATTTGATTTAGTTTCTCGAGTGTAATCTAGATCTCAAGTGTCTTAGGAGTATTTTTTCGGTTCGCTGAGGCAGTACTGAAACCAACAAAGTAACTATAACCGAGCCAGCCCTGAATCAAAGCCTAATGACTCCTCATTCAACTCCTGATTTTAAGCTCTATTAAATGCTGGTAATTTCACCTGGTTATGTTGCGTTGGTTTGGTGTGTTTTTTTTTTTTTTTTAATTTGCCCTTCCTGTGGTATTTTACATTTTATGAGGGTCAGACAATTTACTTCCCGCAACCCTGGTTTTTAAGTGCCATGGATCAAAGGTTTTGGCATGTCTTCACACAGAGTTTCTCCATGTGCATCTCTGAGTAGGTGGCAAACTCTGGGACCTGAGTGTGATTGATTGTGGAAACAATTTAAGCTTGCTCAAATATCAAAGGATGAGAAGGAACAAGCAACCACATCTGAAATGTAAAAATGATTCCTTGAAAATATTCAAAGGAAAGTGCCACATGGCTCTATTAAAATTTGTTTTTCTCTAATGGAGATAAGGATGCTGTCTTTCTAAAAAACAGTATATATTGTTTTACGTAGTTCAAAGATTGCTATGGCCTCAGTGATATAAATGGAGAGACACCTAGTGTGAGGCTTTTATTCAAGGAAGGTGCAAACAACTTCCTTGAAGATGTGACTTAGCTACCTCTTTCAAATGAGCTTTTATTCATATTTATATAAAGATTTTTGGTGTTATGGACATCCTGGTGACATGATATAAGACCATTACCTTGAAATATTCTCACGGACAGCAATCGGAATACTAACAGGCATTATCTAAACTTGACTTGTTTGTTCAAAACATTTGTATAATAAATTATTTATTGTTTGAACACTGACAGATTTTTCATTGGGTTTTGGCTTTTTTTCTTTTGGAATTGTAAACTTTCAAGCCACTCGGCTCTTACGGATTTCCTCTTACAGCCACAGTTGGCTGAGAACTACCGTCCTGTGCCTTCAGACTAGCCTTCTGTTGCTACTGGTTTTGGATGTCATGACTTAGATGTCAGTCAGTGGGTAAGAGTCACAAATTAATTACAGTTATTACATTTTTAGCAGAACTTACACATGAGTATCAGACACACTGCCAAGACCATTAGCAGGATTATCACAGCAACCAAGACAGCGACACATTTTCTGGAGCAATGGCTTTTACCTACAGATAGACAGAAAAAATAAAGATTAGGGCAACAATTGGAAAAAGAACCCTTCATCTTCATTCACAGATGACCTTTTCAGGCTCACAGTGAGACAACTCTTCCAGGTTAGGTGAAGCCCTTCAGTGTTGTCCCTTCAGATGTTTGTTCTTCTTGTGATAGATACGCTGTGGACACATCTTTTTTCCATCACAGATATTCAACCTGAACCCTTCTGCCATTGCCTAGAATACTTTAGTCAGAAGTGCAGCAGAATTTAACAGAGTTAAGTGCTCACTGGGACCCTTGTCTGCCCTCTCAAAAGACTATGAAAGCAAAACCCAATCAACCTACCAGATAAAGGTTATACTCCTCAACAAAGCAGATTTTTTCAGAGCAATTGAATTGTCTCCTCTCTCTGTTTTGACTGCTGTTTATGGATTTTTGTTCAGGAGATCCTTGCAATATTCGTTAGTCTGCCAACTCAGTGGACACTGGTGGGGTGCTATAGAGCACAGGCAGGTCCCAGAGGGGACAACTAATATGTTCAGTGGCTGACCTGACTCATCAGATACTGAATTAAATGGTAAAGGAGAGCTTTCCATCTCTTCCTGCTTCACATATCTGCCAGAGTATTTACGTACCCTGTCTGCTGTCTTTGAAGTTTATGGTGTCTGTGTGACAACCAAATTGAGGGGTTTGCTGCTGTTACCCCTGCTCTGTAAAGGGTTTGAGATGAGGAAGCCATCCTGAATCTTCATCCTAACTGCAGTCAGTATCTGGTCTGCTCTGTCTGGTAACCTCATTTTCACACCTACTTGTGCATTACTATTTGAATTACTGAAGTGTTAAGAAGATGTCATCTAGGTTGGAAGTGACCTTTTCAGATCACCTAGTCCAACTTCACTGCTCAAGCAGCATCAGCTAGAGCAGGTTGTCCAGGACCATGCACAGTCAGGGTTTGAATATCTCCTAGCATGAAGACTCCACAACCTCATGCTTTAGGAATGATTCAGAAGGAAAATGAACGAAATTCAGGGATGTTTTGTCTGCCACGTGTTTTTATAAATCCATGGTTCACCTCTACCTTCAATGTTGCATGCAGTTCCACTACCGCTATGTCAAAAAGCATATAGGAAAAGGTTCAGAGAAGGGAAGCAGTGAATGATGGTGTAGACTAGGGTTCTGCAGTATGGAAAAGATATGACTAAGAAGAAGCTATGTCAGAGTTATATGCCATCCTGAGTGTCATGGAGACCTTGGATAGGATTTGGCTACTCATTGTCTCTTTCAGGGAACATCAGCTGCAAGTAATAGGAAGCCAGTTCAGAGTTAAAAAATGCAGTTGCTTCTTCGTGTGATGATAAAAAGAGCTGTGGATCCCCTCATCAAAGGATGTCCTAGAAGTCAGGGCTGTGTATAAAACCAAGGGGAGAGTGGGCAAGTTTGTAGAAGAGAAATCCACTGAGGGTGCGTAAATGGGAACACATCTGTCTCAGGAGGTCCCTGAGTAGATGCATGCATGTGGAAGTATTACAGGAAGGTATCGTATATGCCTGCCCTCTCCTTATTCATCTTTAGTTGTTCACTTATGTCTGCTGTTGGACACAGGAGGCTGGGCTAGGTGGTTTCTTGCTCTGGCCCCAAATATGCTCGTGTTCCTATACCAGTGAATCCAACAAGTATTTAGTTGCGTATAATGTGACACATCAACTGCCCCCTGCTCTGGCTGTGTAGAGCAGACAACTGTACCTTCCTGTCTCCCATACAGCTTTATGTCACTGCATTTCTGCAAAATAAGGAACAGCCCCCTCCCCTCTCATTGTTTGAATTCATGTCAATTTAGCAGACAGCTAAAAACTCACCGGATGACGTGTTGCTAGCTGCAGCATTTGTATCTAGGGACTGCACTTTCACTTCTGCGTATGTAGAACCTAAACCCAGGCAAAAATAACAGAGAACAGAGAAAGCTGAGAAACAACTTAAATGGAACAAAAATGACTGAAGTGATGAGATATGCTAAGCACACAACAGCAACTGATTTATGATGTTAAGCACACAACAGCAACTGATTTATGATGTTAAGCACACAACAGCAACTGATTTATGTGAATGTGTTTAACTATGCCCAAATAACATTTTTGTCCATTGCGGTCACACCTTGCTATACGACTCGCTACAGGCAGACACACATCTGTTTTATCTTCAGTGCAGGCAATAACAGAGGAGACACGGGCACATGCACATGCATTTTAAATCTAAATAGAAGTGAAGGAAAAATACCAAAGGTTGTCTGATTATTTTATTCAATTCACATCGATGTGTGAGTGGTAAGAATGGCTACAACATTGAAGCAAATTTGAAAACCCCAGATCAGGCTAAATTTGAAGGGGTAACTAGTTAATGATAAGATGGTGAGAAAAGTGAAAATTATTCTAAAATTTGCAGATAGTAAATACAAAGGAGTATGGAAGAAAGAATGTGGGGAAAGAAGGAAGGGCAGGGACACATAAAAAGGGTGTAAAAAGTAAGAAAAAAGTTGTTGCAATTTTATAAAATGTTCAAAGTCATCCTGATATACAGCACTGAGCCCCTTTGTCTCTATCACCCTACAGAGTTAATACCTTCTGTGAGTTTAAGTGCATTCTTCTGGCTTATGGAATTAATTTCATTCCTTTGTGAACGCTCATTTGATCCAGGGAATCCACTATCAAACAGAAAATAGCAAACTGGAGGAAAAGGAAAAGAAGCCAGAAGCCAGTGTTTGAGCTCTTTTCTGTAAGACATGTGTATCACTGGGAAATACGGTGCATGAATTAAGTAAACACATAGGAGAAAAGAGCTGATAGGGGTTTTCCAGAAAGGTACAAGCAGAGACACGTAAAAATGCTGTTAAAACTGTACGAAAACTATAAGCAGGAGTACATGGATTAAATCATAAGAAAAATGGAACTTTTAATCAGGTGGCTTCTATTGTGGGTGCCTGTCAACTTAGCCGTGAAATAATATGTTGAAAGAGGTGACAGAAACACTGTTTCTTGGAGCATTAGAAACTCCAGCCATCTGAAAATAGATGCCAAGGGATCACACTGTATGCAAAAGACACGCACAGGACAGCAAGAAATAGAAACTCTTATTTCTGTCAAAGAGACTGTAAGGTTTAAAAGAAAGGAAACAAAAAATTAAACAAAGCAGAGGGACAAAGTGTGTGAAGTCTGTTATTTTAGGGTGTCATTTTATGCAGATGTAGAAAAACCAGTGCAAAAGTTTATGCAATAATTCTTAGGGCATGAAAGAAAGATAAATTTTAGGTTAGAATTTTGCAGAGTCATTTATACTAAATCAAACTAGATCTGTCCGTGAAACATCTTATGCTTGATTTATTAAACAAGCACTTTGTACAGACAAAGCCAGGAGGAAAAACATCCCAAAGCAATGCTTACTATGCTCAGCTAGCAGAAACAGGCTACGCGCGAGACTGCGTCAAACAACAGAAGCATTATGCATTCAATCTCCTGATTGGTTTGCTGCAGGAATCAGAGTCTGCTGCGTGAGAACACGCCTGGTTTCAGGACCAAACGACTTTCAGCTGTAGAATAGTTTCCTAAATTGATAGAAAGTACTCTTAATATCACACACAAAACTCTCCCTCACCCTTGCACCTTAACAAATGAAAAATAGACCTTATAACAATCCCCTTTTATTTTTGCCAAAAAAAACTACATGGACACCCCACCTGCACATTTTTCACAGCACTGGCCTTAACATTTCCATCATCCTCTTTGGGTCTTTGGTGGTCCATGTATAAAGGAATATGGAATATTAGTGGTTCAGTTTAAAGAAAATTAATCACTTAGGGTTAATCACTTAGCGTTAGACCTCATTGGCATAATACTTATATGGAACTCGCTTAGCATTAGTAGATAAGTTTGCTGAAGCCTTGGGCAGCAAGCTGCGAACTTTCATCTAGATAAGTCAAACTTGTTTTGAACTTTTACTTAGTTACATGAAGGAAAGCCCCGTGACCCGTGCAAACCAGGAGATAAGGAAGCTACTACCGTCAGCAGAGGCTGCAACCCTACAAGATAAGAACAGTTAACGGCCTGCCCGGAGACAGGGAAAGAATCCGATGAGGAATAAGAAGACCCCAGACCATAAATTACAATTGGAGCAAGGGATGCGTGCAAGTTGCATGAATAGCACATGAAGGTCAGATGCATAGTTTGTAAGGGCATAATTTCCCAGGAATTTCTTTGTTCTGGGTCCCTCTCCAGAAGGACCCAGCTCAAGCGGTCTTTGCTGCTGAATCACTCAAGTAAATTTTTTGGGGAAGGGATTATTGCCTGAGACTCTGCTACAGGAAGCCTAGGGTGAAACAACTTCAACACACAGCACTCTCAAAATATGTGGGAGGAAGGCTGAGGAATACAAAGCAAGCTCAGGGCAGACTCATTGACCTACCTTGGACATCAGTGACCTTCTGTAGTGTGGACCTGGTTGATTCAGCCAAGTTCAAGTCAGTGTAAATCAGATTTTCCGACATTCTTGCTCTCCCTTCTTTTTTCCTCTTGCTGCTGTTTTTAAAATGATATTCTGGACTGATAACAACTCATAGGTCCCGCCCCTCAACCTCAGGAGGAAGTTCCTTGCTCTTTCTATCATACAGAAACTGGTAATAAGAAGGAAGACCTACATCTAACCCCTAGACTACTTGCTGGTGGGGTGTTGTGAGAAGCGGAAAAGGCCTTGATGCTGTGTAAGCACTGCTCAGCACTAACTAAAGCCTCCCTGTATTATCAACACTGTTTTCAGCCGAAATTCAAAACACAGCAACGTACTAGCTACTACGAAGAAAATTGACCCTATTCCCACCAAAACCAGCACAGGGCCCCACAATTTAAGAAGGATGTGAAGGTCCCTGAATGCATCCAGAGGAGGGCAACAAAACTGGTGAAAGGGCTGGAAGGCATGTCCTGTGACAAGCGGCCAGGGACTCTGGGTTTGTCTAGTTTGGAGAGAAGGAGGCTGAGGGGCGACCTCATTGCTCTCTACAGCTTCCTGATGAGGGGAAGTGGACATCTCTTCTCCCTGGGATCCAGTGATAGGACGCACAGGACTGGTCCAAAGCTGTGCCAGGGGAGGTTTAGACTTGACATTAGGAAGCATTTCTTTCACAAGAGGGTGGTCAAATACTAGTACAGGCTTCCTAGAGAGGTGGTCTATGGTCAATGCCCCATGCCTGACAGTGTTTAAGAGGCATTAGGACAATGCCCCTAACGACATGCTTTAACTTTCGGTCAGACATGAGGTGATCAGGCAGTTGGACTAGATGATCATTGTAGGTCCCTTCCAACTGAAATAGTCTATAGTATTTTATTCCATTCCATTCCTTTCCATTCCATTCTAAATCCTCTTGCCCTAATTAAATACAAGGGAGGATGGATGTTTGACTCCGTACTACTGGCCTTGCTGTGATTTGGCTACACTGCGGGAAGGAATGTGATACATTCCCATAGGAATTTGAAGGGGAAAATGCTTAGTGATCGCAGTAATGTGTGTTTTACTTGGGCCATGGCACTGGGTATCTGGATGATTCTCTTGGAATCTTGTAGATTGTCTTCATGAGCTTGCCTTCAAGGCACATACAATTTTTGCTTCTGTCCATGCTTCAATTTTAGCCAAGATAAGTACTAGCTAGTGAACGTTCTTTGGCTCAATGAGAAATGAATCCACTCTGCGTGGTTAGTTACCCTCTTAATCGCTCTGGATCGTGATGCTTCCCTTTAAAGTCTCAGGGTGTTTTTATCTGGTGTACTAAATATTGCCCAAATAGCAGTGATTCTGCCTTGGGGAATGTGGGGGGAGAATTTGTTGAAAAGTACTGGTATGAAATTTGAAACTTGGAAGAGTCAGTATGGTGACAAGGAACGTAACTATCATCAGATTTGCTCTTCTAATTCTCGTGTATCCACTGGGGAAAAATATAAGAAAAGAGAACAGCAAATGGATTAGCTTTTGTAAAATTGGGATTCATAGATTTGCTATAGAACAGAGTGTAAGGTCTATTTTTCAGTAAACACCAAGTCATTGCCTCATTATTACCTGGCAATCAGCAGGTGAATCCCCTGCCGTGCAGTCATTGATGGATATGGCAGGACTAGTTTTAGAATCAGTCACATTATTTAAAGACTAAGGAGCCTAGTTTCCTGTACTGACCTAAGTACAAGAGTATGCTGATAGCTTGGGACTAGATAATGATTACTGAAATGCCAGTGAGCAAATATGTAGAATAGCCCGTCTATGAAAGCTCTGGATTTAATAATTAATCGGGAGCTATTGAAGAGATGACTGTAATCCTGTCTTTAGTGCATCATAGTACATTGCCTTCCTGATTTAGAACAAATTATACTAGAAAGTATTTTTTATGAAAATAAAAAAAATGCCAATGCCCATTGAACCCATTTCTTCCAAAGAGAGAGAATTTTCTATTATGTAAGTATCCTCTCATGTTCAGGGCCATCAGGTCCAGAATACCCCGCTAACAGGTGGTAATTACAGAGACTTCTTCAGCAGGCCACTAATCTGTTCTGGTATTCCGTCCCTCACTTCCCATACTCAGAGGCCAAGATAAGCCAAGCAAACATCAGCTGTGCGAGAGAGAGAAGAGGAAGTGAAGCAGTTTCTTTGGTGGTTGATGACACAGAAGTTCATACTGCGGTCAAGCGAAGGTTTGCAGTGGCCCTCAGACCTGACAGTGAGAGGTATCCAGAAATATTGTGACAAGCAGCCCGCTCGGGACGACTGATATCTCTGATTAGACCAGTCTCGTTTCTCTGGAGTTCCTGGGGGTGGAAGGAAAGAGGGAAAAATAAAATTACACGGCCTGTTTTTAAGTTGGGAGCCACAAGACTCTGGCATAACACTGCAAGTTTTGGATGCGTTTTAGTTGGTTTTCTTGCTGTCTGGATGTGAAACTAGCCGTGTCAGAGAAAGTCATGATGTGGGTCTCCCCCATGACAGCAGGGAAGCTCTCTGAGAGAGGAGAAGAAGATGGAATTTTGTTCCTTTCTCAGTTTAAGATTTTTCCCTAATTTACCTCTGAGATGAGTAGGTACCAGACCGACACATTGAAATGCAGTTGGCTAAGTAAGCTGTGTTCCATGTATGTGGATTCTCAGGATCATCCTAACTCCCTTTGTACGCACATTGTCTAAGAGACCTTCAGCACTATTTCATTGGTCATTCTGTCAAAAATGCCCTGCCATGGCATCACCCCCTAGACACTGTTGTATTACCAAGATGCAAGAGTGTTTTTTCTCTTTGCAGAAGAATTTTTAGCTCTTTTAGTTCAAAGTTAAGTGGTGACTAAATATGTCTTGGGTGGTTACTTGCAACTGCAGCCTAAGAGATGGGACTTTATAATTCAGGTAATCCCTTTCAGTTCCTATAGCCGTGGCTAAGGTATGAGTAGCTGGTGTCACCCAAGGTTTTGTGTTTTGGCTCTATCTCTCAGCCATGCTTTTCTCTCAGAACGTCAGGGCTGATTCCATTTCCCCAGCCGCAGGTTGCTCACAAGGGGGACTTACATTAATGGTTTTAATCATGACTACTTGATCTGCCTCCTTGGCTGCTTTCTCTGCAGTTTTGACAGTCTCATTGTCCCAGTCAACAAAGTCCATGGCCATCATGCCTTCCACTGCACTGGGGGGAGAGTAAGGAGCAATGGGGAGGTGGAGAAGACAAACAATGAGAAGATGAGGAGGGGGGGGGGAAAGAAAGGAAGGGGGGAAAAAGAAAGGAAGGGGGAAAAAAGATAAAGGAGAAGAGATTGTTAAATTATCACAGTTGACAGATTCCTGCAACAAGGCAGCTCAACTTGACAGATCCAGATACATGGCTCTTCCTTCCCTATCAGCAACATTGCATTTCCATTATCTTTTCCAGCGACCATTCTTCATAGCTACATTTTGCTCTGTTGCCTCCAGAAACACGTTGACTCAGGACTCACTCTGAGGCCTCCTGCTTGAGTACATGCGCAACATACAGAATGTCAGGGTAGCCCATACAACTGGAGATGTTGTTACGGGGGTAGTAGAAGAGGAATGTGAGACACATCTCATTCATGGTGCTTGGCCCACCCTGCAAAGACACAAGGATGACTCAGAGGTCTGCTGAGACACAACGAGACTATTTCTCCTCAGGAAAGTGCTCTTGTTCACAGCTCATGAAGATCCTGTGTGGTGAAAAAAAAACAGAATTGATTTGTTTGACAGTTAGAAGCAGAGAATCAAAGTATGCTTTGACAAGAGGCTGATAAATAGGTTGCTCTGTGGTTTTATAGCCTAAATCCTCTCCTTCAGGAAGGCTACCATATTCGTATTTGAATCTTCAAGATCCCAAAATCTGAAACTTCTGGGAATTAACTGGGTGTGATATTCAGATCAGAATTTTCCAGTTGACCCATACTTCTGGAATGGGCCCAATCAAATCAAACAGTGTTGCTCTCTGTGAATATAACTTCTGTAACCCTCTTTAGATTGAATCTTAGTTTCTTGTGCACATTTCTAAGTGCAATAACATCATTAACTCCTTTGCATGCCATATGGTCTAAAATAAGTTATGAAGCTTGGGTATGACAATAATTGTTTACATGTTAAGTTCTGCAAAACTGATGTCTGGTCTGAACAAGAGGAACCAAAAAGAATGTCTTCATATTTTGAGAAGTCCAGATCAGATCCAGCTGCCAGATTATGTCAGTTTCTGTATTTGACATCTGCCTGTCCACTACATCGAAATGGTTGATGACTGAAAAACAACTCAGCTGTAAGTTTTGCTACTTGCACTTGACATTTTGGGCAAGAGTTAGCTTGTATGGTATTAGATGCTTTGGGATCTGTTCATAAGCCTATAGTAGGAGGGTCTTGCTGGAGAGCTGGAGAGCAACTGTGCAAGGCAAGTTTCAGTATGTCAAGGATATAGTGTCTGACACGATAAGCTTTTGGCAGGGCCATATTTGCTTGGGGAAGAGGGATATGTCTGCCCAAAGGATTTTAATGGTGATAAACAAATTTTAAAAGCAATGGAAGATTTGTAGGTAGAAAAACAAACTTACAAAAGTAATCCCTGACCGATCCAGTGTCTGAAAGTTGCATTCGACCAGGATCTCATCCCCCTAGGGAACACAGTAGGCCACACCATCAGAGCCGTACAAGTAAAACACACAAAACAACCACTTGCAACAGGGGGAACCAGGAAACTGTGAAAACAATGGGCCACAGCCTGGGATGGGATGGAATAAAGGACAGAATATGTTGACATGCTCTGACACCTCTCATGCTCACCACCTCCCTGGCCTGCCTGCCCACAGCTACATCCCAGGGGAGGAACATACTGGTTTGATTACGAGAATTTCCTTCATGTCCCGGATCTCCTGCAGTCTGAAGTCATACTCATTGTCCTCACAGATGATCCCCAGCTGCTCACCATTCCTGGGGAAGACAAACAAGGGGAGAAAGTTATGTTTCCAGGAAGAGGTGTGGAATAACCAATTCCTGGATGAATTAAACGGAGCTGAAAAAAATCCCATCCAGAAATCATGCCTGATCTCTTTTATACCTTAACTCACAGCACGTATTTTCAGTGACGGTCAGTCCCAAACATACACTTGAAATTTCTCACCCAACCCTTTTTGGTCTGGAGTCCAAATATGGACTTTTTACATGTCGGTAATCATTGCGCCTTGAAACTTTAACCTTTCAGATAACAGTCTAGGATACAAGAAGTAAAAACTCCAGTACTTACATTACACACTGTCCTAAAAAAAAGAAAAAAGACTGTCTGAGCCTAGAACAGTAGAGCTGGCAGGCTGTTTAGGACCTCCCTTGCAGATGCAGAAGTATCAAATGTGAATTCTTCCTTGTTATTCCAACAGTGCTTTGTGATATTGCTTCATAGGTGGTCTCTGCTCTGCTTGAGCACTGCTTCTCCATCCTCATTACAGGACTTTAGATCTTCCTAAGTACATCCACAGTGCACACAGCAAGGTGCACCAAGGCACACAGCTGACAAATCCTTGTGGTGCTCATGGCCAGGCCATCCCAGCAGCTGCAGCACACCCTGCTTTCTTGTTGTAGGCTTGCTTTGTGACAGCTGACAGCTTTGAGTGAGTGAACTGGTCTCGCAGCTTTGTCCAGCTACACCTTATAGCAAAACGGGTTCAGGAGGGAGGAACCTGGCTTGAAGGCCAGGCTTCACAAAAGTTCAAGTCAAGAAAGAACTGTCCCTCGATTCTACTCTGGTGAGACCTCACCTGGAGTACCGCGTCCAACTCTGGAGTCCCCAGCATAAGAAGGACATGGACCTGTTGGAGTGGGTCCAGAGGAGGGCCGCAAAGGTGATCAGAGGGCTGGAGCATCCCTCCTGTGAGGAAAGGCTGAGGCAGCTGGGGTTGTTCAGCCTGGAGAAGAGAAGGCTCCAGGGAGGCCTTATTGCAGCCTTCCAGTACATAAAGGGGGACTACAGGAGAGCTGGGGAAGAACTCTTTACAAGGGCATGTAGTGATAGGGTGAGGGGGAATGGCTTTAAAGTGGAAAAGAGTAGATTTAGATTAGATATTAGGAAGAAATTTTTCCCTCTGAGGGTGGTGAGGCACTGGAACGGGTTGCCCAGAGAAGTTGTTGAGGCCCCATCCCTCGACGTCTTTACGGCCAGGCTGGATGGGGCTTTGAGCAACCTGGTCTAGTGGGAGGTATCCCTGCCTATGGCAGGGGGTTGGAACTCGATGATCTTTAGGGTCCCTTCCAACCTAAACCATTCTATGATTCTATGATTCTCTGCTCTGTCACGTGGCACATGGTTTATGTGTACCATGCAACTTACATAAAGAGCAGAAGCCAAAAGCTATTGCTATTGTCTGGAACAAAATAGCGCTGGCTAGGTCACTCATACTGGCTACGTGTGACTTTTGGCCTGTGCTGGGGTATTCGGGATTTAACACCTATAAAGGAGACAAAGCCTGCCCCTGAATTGCTGTCAAAGATTACAATCTGCTATATTCTGCCAAGGTCAACCTCCAAAGAGTCTGGGGTTTCCGCTAATTGGACAAGTGACTAAGAACAACATAGTTATCCTACGTGTTACAGGGCAAACCCCAGAATAAAAAATAGCCACCCCAACTGTTCACTGTGCCTTAAATCATCTCTGTTCAGAAGGCGTTTCAAACACTTGACCTTCTGCTCTGGAGCCTGTGTTTGAGATGGCTTCAGGACATATTCCTAACATGGTAAAGCATGTAAAGGTCCTTTATCAGATATATGGTCATCCTAAGTAAATTGAACTGCTGCCTTAGTCCTCTCTAGACTGACCTTAAGTGATTCCTAGCAAAGAGAGAGAACCTTGCATTTTCTTCTGAAGCCTAAGGAAAACTCTCCTTATTATGTCACTCCCTGCTACTTGGAGCATGCACTTGGAAGGTACTAGCTAGTGAGATGGAGGGAGGCTCGCTCCTCTTGCTGTCTACCATAACAATACAAGCATCAGGTCAATTTGGGCTGGAGATCACTGGCATTGAAACTGAAGGATGGCTTTGAAGTCAACAGGTTTTATTGATGTCAACCTTGCTCCTTTTCCAAGAGGCAACCACATTTGCCAGCTATAATGTGCTACTCCTGAGAGACACAGACATACATAACTGGGGAGCAAACGTATTCACAATGCACCTTTCCAGTTATAATATCCCCATTTACTTAATCTTGTTATAGCAGACCAAGTTTGTTTACCGAGGTTCTTGAAGTTTTCCCCTGTTTTTGCCATGTCACAGTTCAGCTGCAGAGGCTGCTAGGTATTTCCCAGATACCACTGGCCAGAGAGGGGAAATACCCATCAGACAATTGTGTTACTCGCACTTTTCTGAGGTTGCCTTTGAAGAAGCCATTTGGTCCCGTTCCCTGGGATGCTAGGGAGTGGGTAGAAAGGCACAGGGCCAGGGTGCTAAAACCGTATTTGATTGTAGGCTGCCATTGGCGTTTAAGGATAACTGAGGAAGGCCACCTTCAAGGGCAGATGTGCCAGTTTGGGACAACCTAGATTCTTCTGAATGATATTTCATATGTGTGCTTAGAAGCCAAACTAGACAACATCTGCCCTGTTCATAATTCAGCTTTGCATTTGTTGTGGGGAGCCAGGCACTCTCCTGTCTTCTAGAGCCTGCCTAGAGGGCAGGTTCCCTGCATACCTACATGATCAGCTCAGTATGTGTGGAGTTTCTGCAGTGACTCAGCATGTGAGGCAGTATGTGAGACTGCGCAGGGGTCTGGGGATTTGGTGTCAGAGCAGGGCAACTAAGGACCAAGCAATGCCAAAGCTTCCCCTTGCCGTTCTAGATGGAACTCACATCACATCCCAGAGCATGCACCAGCAATGCCATGTAGACAGGCAGTGAATTTGATCCTGACGGTGTCACAGCGAGCATTCTATGACTAGACTATCACTGTGACATCTTGGGCTACGCGCATATGCTAAATGTCATAGGATCATGGATTGATCTTTGGCTCCCTGGCACAGACTAAACATCTGCCTCCCTGTAACTGTCTGCAGTGTGATGCTTGGTGTAGATTGGGTTATTCTGAAATTAGAAACCTAAGGAGGTAGGCCTTATACCTATACTAGCAAACTCTTAGACCTCTGTGTTGCCTCTTTGGCCTGAAGCACAATAATTTTTTAGTTCTGAGTTTTGTTTTGTTTTCAAATTCTAAACAGCTGAAGTAGAGTTCAAATGCTATGCTGCAGACCATGATTGGCTTTTTTTCACAGCTTGAAACTGAGAATTCATGCTTCATGGACTGGGGTGTGATCAGAGAGCACACAGGGGTGCTGAAGTTTTTGGTGTGGGAGAATGGTGGGGGAAACCAAACCCAGTGTAGTTTTGCCCATGCAGCCCATGGGAACTGGTCCACGCAATCCCCAGAACTGTGCCCGAGTAGCCTCAGGGTAAGTCTGGTTAGCAAAACCAAGCTACGCAAGGGCACTGCCTAGCAGATGACTAGTGTGGATGGGCAGTAGTCCAGTACTTGAGCTCACTGCCTGGACCTGTTTTACTTAACAGGAGGCACAGTCCCCGTCTCATGCTCTCTGCTCAGCTGACCCTTCTTTCCTGAGGAGCTAGTTCTTTGTACAGTTCACTCTTGCACTGACAGACAGATGAAGACTAACCGGGGAACATCATTCTTATCCACTCTAGCATAAAAGGCGGGGACTGATCCTGTGGCACAGGCAGCAATACTATGAGTTTGCTTCTCTTACCGATACTGAGCAGCTTTCACTCCTCTGCCAGACAGGTGGGTGTGAAGCAAGTAGGCAAAGATATGCAGATCTGGAACCAGCATCCCATTCATCTGCAGTTCAAAATGAAGTAGGTCAGAGCCTGGCAGTCAGAGCTTAGCGCTACATTTCAGACCTGCCTATCAAGTCAAAAGCTTGATGGAACTCATGCAATTGTCAGCTTAACATTTTTATTTCTTTTTAAAGGGAGGTTTAAGCCTAGTTCCTCATGTATTTCCTTTAGATACTGTGGCATAGTTGTCTGAGTTTGTGATATCTCATGCTTGGTACTGGTAACCATCTCTTACTATCAGCTATGTAAAAAACTAAGACAAGATAGAGGAGAGATAATAAGTTAAACATGCAGATACACGAGCTCTAAGAAAAAGCAGATAATAGAAAAAGTAAAAGCAGAAATTGTAAGACACTGATCAATGGGGCATTAAAAGAACCATCAAAATGCAAATGTTAAAAGGTTCAAAGAAAATGTTTGAAAAATGATGAAGAAAACCAAGATTACCTCAGGAGCAAACTTATGGGTTGTTCGAGGGGGATTGTGGGACTGTATAAAACTTATGGGATGTTCTAAGTGAATTGTGGCAATATGCAAAATTTATTGTGGGAACAGGTCAAAGAGTAGGGAAAGAGAGAAAAAAACATGAGAAAATAGAGAGAGGAAGAGGAGAGTCCAGTTGTACTTAAGCAGACTGCTGGTCAGTATGTTTGTCTGACCAAACCTGGAACCTGATCACTGCAATCTAGACTATCTTATTAAAACTCTGATCCTAACTGTTTTGTGTTTGAGCGTGCTCTGTATACTGTGTATATGTGTGTGCCTGTGTTTTTGGCATAGGATGATCCACTAGGGAAGTTCAAGCCAGAAAGACCCAAGGTCCAGGTCAGACAGTGCATGAAAGGGCCCTGGATCTGCACACAGATGCTGAAAGGACTTACAGTCTGGACCAGAAATCAGACAGGCCAGCAAATGTGATTACTTATGGGAGATGAGTAAGCGTGGTTATGTTCCTCTAGTGAACTTTAACCTTGATTAGTCAGAGAGGAGGAAGAGGATTGGGTCATTTGTGTTGTCCGTGCTCATGTGGGCATTGCTCATACATGCATGGTGCCTGTAAAGGTACTGTACTCCTGTCTGTCTTGATCTGTTTGTGGCCAGCTGAGTCTGCTCTCTGTGTGTGTTTGGGTGGAGTGGGGGGTCTCTATATCTTTGGAGTTTGCCCCCAGCATTAGCACCTGCTGGACCTGGGAAAGGGGAAAGTAGCAACCTCACATCTAGCAGTCCTGGAGGGACCTGTGAATCCCCTAGACCCCACAGTCCACTGGAGCTGATTATTGTTAGCAGCCTCTTGGCTGTGATTTGAGGGATGTTAGATCTCCGCTCTAGAGGTATCTTCTTGACCTGAGAGAAAGCACCATATCCTCCCAGCCTAGTATCTGCCTTCCTACACCAGTACCACACACCTATGGCAGGACAAAGGCCTCTTGCACATGGTGCAGCAGACTTCCTCGGAGCTCTTGGGAAGCACTACGTCCTTTGGGGTTTTTTCCCTTTCACTTAGATGGGGTGAATGGGTATTTGAGCCACGGTTCTGACATGCTTACACAGCTCTGCTAGTGCTCTTGGGCCAAATCTTGGATCCCTGCTGAGCAGTTTTATTGGAATAGATATTCATTTTGCAGCATGCAGAAATGGAGGCTAAGATGGCACCCTGCACCAAATGGCTTTTGGACATGTCTAGAGTGACATGAAAACCCAAAGTGGGAAAGATCAAGAAGGATTTCGTATGGCTTTCCCCACACTCACTTCATCAAACTGGCTGGAGTTGCAGAGGCCATAGGATCTGTAGGATTCTGCTCCTGGAGGAATGAAATGCACAGGGAAAGTGAAGATGCCTGTTTGCAGAACCCCCGCATCATATTTCCGTAGCTCTGGAGTATAGTAGATTCGTACTCCTGAGCTGTCGATCAAACCTGAAAAAGAAAAATGACCACTGCTTCAGCAATGACTTCAGAAACAGCAGGAGCAGGGCCTGAAATAACAACACATATAGTGTCTCTTTCCCAGTCACAGGTTAGGAGCAGGCACAGATTAACAGCAAGGTCTAAGCCTTCCCCCTGTGGCAGGGTCCACTGTAATGTACAGCCTCGAAGTCATGCAAGGTGCACAGTTGCACAGATCTTCACTCATAGTGCATCTGGATCTAGCCCTGCTTACAATCTCAGACGATTCCCATAAAATCACTCCACGCTTTCTTTCCCCTTCTGTAAAATGAGAGAAATACCATGGTGGCATTCTTCATCACGTGACACAGGGATTTAGTGCTGAAGGTCATGGTAGAAGCCTGAAGTGGTATTATTAAGCTCTCAGGACTTCATCCTCACCCTTGGTACACCTATTTCTCCCACAGCCACTCTGTCCCTTCCTTTTTCTGATGACACCTACATTCCCCTGATGTTTTCCCTAACACTCCCGCTAGTACAATAGCAGGAAGATGTGCTTGGCTTTTTCGCTGGTAAGACATGTCTAATCTAAGCAGATGTAACGATCTGTGTTTCTAAAGTTAAAGTTCTTCCTGAACGGGAGCCCAGCCCAGTTTATTCTTTTGGTCCTGAAGGCCGTACTGAGCAGCATACGGAAGTGTTTCATGCCGAAGCTGGTTTCTGTTAGGCATGTAGGTGAGGGCTGAGGCTTCCATCCTTGAGGCTGTTGTTTGTCAGACAACTGCCCAGCATTACCCACCTGGTAACAAGTCAAAATTGCTGTAATGGATTTCTAGTCGGATGTACTGAGGATCCCAAGGTGTCCCTATGGAAATTGCAGCTTCATCTGGAAATTGGTAAGACTTGTGGAAAGAGGAAGAGGAGGATAAAATTACATGAAGTAGTTAGTTTTTAACTCTTCTCTGTTGTTTCTTGGTTGAAAAGTTTTAAAAAGAAAGTTTTTATTTTCTTGTGTCTCTGAATATTCATTTAGATGTTGTTAGAAATCAAAGTGTTGTGGGAAATTCTGCCAGTTCCATTTCTTTTCCTTCTGAATTGGAACAAGGAAGAATTTTCAAAATTTATTTTTCATTCACCCTTTTGATTGGTTTCACTTTTATACCATATTTAATAGGAAATGGTTATAGTATGTATACACTCTTGCAGCAAATTTCATATGAATAATGGTACTGCATAATGTAAAATCTGAATAAAATTGGTGTAAGAGTTTTGTCTAAAACTTCTCTTCTTCCCATGTATGTGCATATTATAGAAATACAAAATACATTTTGCTCTGAAAGGCAAAGTGACCATCACAAGATAGATGCTAAAATTTGTGCAGCACTGACTACTAACTCAGCCACTCAGCCGGAAGCACCAATTTCACTGAACTTTTTATTTTACTCTGCTGAAAAAGAGGCAGAGCCAGTAGAAAATAAAAAAAAGCAGAAAGTAGGTACACTTCTTTCTGTTACACAAGACTAGCACAAGGAGACTTTCGTGAAATTAATGGCAACATTATCAAAAGGTTGGAATGAAAGCCTTCCTATGTGACGTATAAAACTTGTTTAATGCAGGTGTGACGACAACATGCACACATATGCAGAGTATCAACAACTATGTAGAAATCGCCAGCATGACCCGATGCAGCAGAAATAGGGTCGAGGGGGGACAGTATGAGCAAAATTCCCCAGTTTGGTCGGTCCTGCAGGACTGTGGGGTCTTACTGGACAAGCTGACACCAAGGGTAGTACTGTTTATAACAAGAAACGGGGAAGGGAATGGGCCCTGCAGACTCACCTCTCCTCCAACAGCCCAGCCCACAAGCACCTGAGAGCACAGGGCAAAATCTGGATTGGCTCCATAGCAATCGTCTATGCCACTGGGTAATGCACTGGCGTTACCACAGGCATAAACAAGAATATGATGAACCAAGGTTATGTTGTGGGGTGTTATTACAGGTTCAAACTGTAACCAAGAGAAAGAGTGAAAAAAGTTATTGTCAACCCTAAAATATTTATCTTTCAGGCAACCAGAAAGAGCAGTTAACCATAGCTTAGGCAAAAAGATACAATCTGATTCGCAAAACGGATGGTAAACTGGATGGTGATTTATCAACTCATTTTGGTATGCATTCAGCAGAGTCTATTTTTCCTGAAATTATTTGCATCTAAAGCACCTCCCACTAATCAGAATCACAGAGGTGTCTATTTGACTTGTTATGCTGGGCATTGTGGTTCCAGACTAGAAATGTAAATAGTTTACATCATACACCATTTTCTTGGCTGCAAAGCAAGATAAGGGGCCTTGATCTCAGGTTCACTATAATTCACTGCTCCCTCAGTTGTGCCAAAAGTACTATAATCAAGATAGTTTAAAATAAACCCTACAGCTAGCCTGGATCTGTTCATAAATCACTGAATTTTTTACGAGCACTGATGAGGTCAGGCCTCAAAATCCTGATGTTACCACAAGAACTGACTAAAGCTCCTGATTTTTTTTAGTAGGATTACCTGTCACATTCTTCTTTTTTCCAGTCCATGGAAATTCTTCACTATGAAATTTTGCCTTATGCCATTGAGGTGGGACATCTGGTTTTAAACCTTCAGTGCCCACAAAACTAAGAATGTTTGCCTGACCTTGAAGCAAAGTTATCTTATTTTGAGAAGTAAGCTGGGCTTGCTTTGTAAAGTTTCTGTTTCTTTTTTTTGGCTTTTCTTTTTTTCATATTGCATTGTGAAAACATGACTGCAAAAATGTTAGCTTTGCTTTTTATACAAATATTCTTAGAAATTTCCAAAAACAAAAGCAAAAGTCCTTTCAAATATACAAAATTCTGGAGGTTCCCTTTGCTCTCAAGGATACAAATGGGTAACGTGGCCTGAGCTCACTACACTGAGACATCAGACTTGTAGCAAGGTTTCTTCAGGACTGATGTACATGAAGACCAAGGTACTACCAAAGCTAGAAACAAGACAGAGCTTATGTCCACACAAGCCAGACAAATTAGCTGCCTCATCTCAATGGCGGTGAGGAACAGATGGAATGCTCCCAAATTTATAACAAAATGCTGTAAAAGACAGCCTTGTACGAATGACTGAAGCAGTAAGTCTGTCCTGTCCTGTTTTTTTCCCCAGTAATACAGCCTGCAAGTTTACCTTGTAGATATGGTGTTTCTGCTTGACTATGGGCAGTGGGATAAAGGTACAGGCATACTTGGTTTCTTCAACTGGAACAGCAAACTGGAAAAGAAAGAGACTCACGAGTCACCTGAAGGTTCCCCTGGTGACTCAATAATGTGCACAGGGAATTGGAGAAGCCAAAGGGAGGCAGTGCAAGGAGAATGAGACCCAGAAGAGATGGGGGGAGCGGGAAGGATGATGCATTTAGCAAGCATCTGATTGCTTTTTTGGTTGCAATGAGTGAGGTCAAGAAGATGAAACTGTATTCTGGTGAAGGGCAAACACATTTGTCAGCTCTACCGGGTCTTAAATTCTTTATCTTTCAGATTTTTTTCTGTATTTTTCCAAAAGGGAATTGCATTACTAATTTGCCTATTACAACATTGTCTGAGCACAGGAAGCATTCATCCAGTTCAATCAACGTTTTAAATTGCTGGTTTTCTGGAGTCACAGGCACAACACATGATAGCACTAATCCCACAAATCTTTACATAAAAATAGTGCCCCTCTTTACTGTGCAATATTGCCCACACTGATCAGCTGATGTGTCTTGAGTAAGTGCTGACTGTGTGGGTCGATGCTGGTTAAAGAAGGAAGGTGTTAATGCAATATCACACTGAGCTGGTACTTTTGGACTCCTTTTGACAAGGATGGTGCATGTACCACAACGTGATGCTAATGGGGGGCTCCAGCTCTCCTTATATCTCCTTCCATCTGACACTGAGATGCTGCATAAATTAACACTGGAGGCAGCACACACAGTAGTGTGTATCGCATTTTCTGAGCTCTTAGCCAGACTTGTCACAGAGCATTTAAATGTATTCCCATTATTTTTTTTGTGTTCCCACAAAACTAAGATGGGAATCAGTAAATAGCTTCAGTATATTATAGATATTTTTCTATGGGTCTACATGGATGGGACAACAGACCTGTATACATACATGTCTGAATTAATAATTATATTGCAAGCACCACAACCTCTGTTTGGCTTCTTAAACTCCAGTCAAGGGAACAGGCTATGCCTTACAGCATTTCCCTAATAAATAAGCCCTTTACCCTCCATGCAGCAAGCCTTCCCTTTCCGCTTCGTTCCTACTCTTGCCAGCTCTATTTGTATGTTTCCAAGATCAGTCATGTCCATTTCTTGACCCGTGCCTTCCAAAACTCCAGCACGGGCATGATCAACTTTACAAAGAAAGGCGGAAGAAGGGGGAATTTTTTAACATGCCAAGTAAAGCTCTTGTCCAATACTTACATTGTCCAGCCTCAGGTCATAGGTGAAGAATATTTTGGGGTTAGTTGAGTCAGATGGGGCTCTGTACCTCATCAAGAAAAGAGACTTGGAAAATCTTTGGCCTTTAAAGAACTGGACTGTGTCATCAGTACCAAAGGCAGTAACGAGGCGTGCTGTGTCCATCTGTAATGGAAGTGTTTCACTGGAAATTCTCCTTCATTCCTTCCCATCAACCACACACACAGGTGTTGACCCCGCAGTCACATGCCTTATACCACTACACATGTATTAAAATGCAATCCACATACTAACCATGTGCAATTAAAAGTAATCTAAAATAATATAACTGCGTGTATTTGGTATGTACCGAGACACTCAGACAATATGTCAGAACACACAACAGAAAGTAAGCAGTTTAATACACAAGATTTCTCTTGTCCGGACAGAAACATGATGGGTTTTTTTCCCCAAAGAGAGGGTGCTGGCTAGAAAAGATGCTAGGAAAGGTATACCCACTGTCATTTCACCCACATTATTGAAACACGCATGGAATTAAACTGATGGTATGTGAAATAAAAGAAAGCTGGGAAAAAAAAAACTGTAAGGGATTTGATAAGATTTCAGAACCTGCATCATTTTGTGTTTAAATGTTTAGATACTGAGCGTCTGGATACAGTTCTAGCTGTGGGAGCTGTACAATAGTGCTAAAGATCAGATTTTCATTTCTTTGCATATCCTAGAGCAAGCAGATGGAATTCACTTATCTGTATATACTGTTAATGCGCTTTGGGCAATTTTTACAAAGAGCTACTAAGGGACTTACACAAAAAAGCTGACAAAACTGTAGTCCCCTGATTCCCCATTAACAGCTACTGTTCAGCATGATTGCACTCAATGATTCACCTGGATCTGCCCCATCATGTAAGGACAGCAGCGGCCATGGAACTCTGTGGCTTCTTCCCATTCACAATGGGATTATATTTCATTCAATGAGTAAAGGTCATTAAGAAGGCTGGTAACTACAAAGGCATCTGTCCAGTCGTTTGCACATGAATTTGAACTCTGGAAAAATGGTGAATGTACACCTAATTCTGTACAAACATTTTTGAGTCGGCTAAGCCTTGGATAATGCTGATTTACCCAGAGTTCCCTCAAGTAGAGGTGAAAGAGTGTAAATAGTGTCTATATATGCAGAGTTATGAAACTGTGCATTAGTGTGCTTGTGAACCTTGGCAAAGCATATTTTTGAAAAATCTCTGACTTAAAATACCAGTTTGGGTTGGCCAAGTTTTTAAAGTCAGTCAATACCAGTATGAAACTCTTCCAAGAGAGGAGGACTGCAATTATCAAAGTGTTGTGAATTTTCTTAACACAATTCTTATCAAAATACTGTCTTATATTAGACAAATAAAACCTTTCTCTCCCATACTAGGTTGGTTTTTTATATGTGGCAGACAAGAGACAGATAGAGAAATGAGCAAAATTTTGAAGAGCTGTGTTCAAGCTTAAGGAAATGTTGAGATGTGTATCTTCCCTATTCTTTGTTGGAAAACATTGTAAAAACAGCAAATACATCAAGGGATCTTGAAATGGGCATTGTAAGTGTGGCTGTATGGTACCATATTTTTGTTGTGAGAAAAACCTGTCATTCACAGATCTGATCTTGGGGATCTGGGAATACAGTGGGACATGAGAGCAGGTTTGTTTGGGATGTTGCTTGAGCCGTCCCCTTTCTTACTGTGATATCCAGGTCATTTGGGTCACATGTCCGGAGGTGGCGTTTGAACAGCATGGTGGTGGAGGTCTCATTCTCTGTCACTGACAACAGTTGGTAGTCCTGGCTGTCATCTTCCTCAACGGTTGCCTCATCTACCACATGACAATCCTGGAAAAGGAACAGTTATCAAAGCCATAGAGAGAAGAGAAGAGCTTCCTACATTCCAAGAAGTCATGTTTCCAAGTACCGCCTGTGGGATCTGAGTAATTATCAAAGCATTTCATTCTCCGAAAAGCTTTTCTGCTTTCACTGGTGAATTCCACAAACCAGTCGAAGAGAACCCACATCCAGTCCCTGCTATATGCAGCTGCTCACAAAAAGAGCAGCCCCTGGGCCCCATCACCCAGAGGATGGCCTGGATGGGTCCTAGAGGATCTTCCCTGCTCCCTGAGTGACCTGCTGCACGCTGGGGCATTTTAGCACATCTGGCTCAACCATATCGTGCCGGGGCAGGGCGGGGAAGTAAAGTCAGTTCTGTTGAAAAACAGAAGTAATTCAAAAGTAACACCTTTTGGGCATACCAAAGCTTCCACTTCAACTCTTAGGTTTTCCACACCACCTGGAAGCTGGGCCTGGCTGTGGATGCTAAGCTCTGCTAGAAATTACAAGCTAACCTAACGGCCTTGGCAGCACAGGCATAGTGAAAAAGACAAATAATGCATGACTGAGGTCATCAAATGCAATTGTTACTTGGAAAAAAGGCACAGAGACATGAGGCAGAGATTGAAAAGTATCTAAATGTCTAGCTCCTGTAGAAATCTCAATGGGAACAGAATGGGCCACATTAACTGCTGCTATGAAAATATGAGGCGGAACTGTACACCCAGCTACGGAAAGGGAAGAAGGATAAGAAGGAGGAAAGCCCCACGTCGCCTGACTGAGATCGCGTCATATTTTTGTGGCAAAGGAGTTCAAATAACCAGAAATGAGAAGGCAGTGGCTACAGACAGGATGAAAATCTCTCCTAGAGAAACCTGAAATGTAATAAAGCATGTGTCTCCCTAATGCGCAGCTGTTAGCTGCTACACTGAAAAGTTTTGCTGCAGTACACAGCTTTGGAGGGATAAAAGAGAAGAGAAAAAATTTACAAGACAACAATCTGATCGAAGAAGAATATTTTAATGTGAAATCTTCCCTGGTATTTTTTCCTCCCGTCTCTGTTCATTTAAGTGATTCTTTCAAAGCCTGCTGACAGCTTTTACTAAATTTCCCAGTATCTCCTCTAATATTCATTCTTCTCCTGGATTTTATCCATGCACTTGGACTTTCAGAATAATCTAAGCAATTTTTCTCTAACCCGAATGCTCAATTTACAGAGGGACATACCATAGTTTGAAAATACAGCTTTTGTTTTCCTACTGTTTTGAAATGCCTGTTGCACTGTTTCATTAAGAGATCAAAATTCAAAGATAAGTAATCTGCAAAGGAGCTACTTTAAAAGGAATAAATTATTTAAAATTAAATATACTTTATGAAAGAGGAAGGCCGTAAGCAGCTGAGCCACCACCACACCACCACCTCCCCTTTATGAAAACAAACCATTTTGGATAGTTTTTCATCTGTTGGACATTGCTCAGATAACGACTTTGTTACGGATGTAGTAAATTGAAACAAAACTCAAGGATGCAAGAAAGAGAGGGTTAAAAGGAAGAATGCAAACGGAAAACCACAATTAAACTCCATTTACAGTCACTAGCGTATTTTTTCTTTAAACTTGCTTTGCTTACTGGAATGTCTCCACACCTAAATAATTGGAAGATATTTTCTGATAAGTAAAAGAGTTGAAAAAAAACTAAAACTTTTGTGGAACCGAAGTCATTTTCTAACATAAACGAAGAGTTTCAGCTACCAAGGCAGAAAAACATTGAAAATGCTAAATATCTCTTCTGAAAATAATGGAATGTTTAATATTTTTGAAACCAAGCACATTTTCCTTTCAGGATGTTGTTTTAGGAGAAAAAAAATGCTTTGGTTTTACCCCAAATCACTTTTAAAAAAAGTACTATTAAAAAATATAGAACAAGCGTTCCTTCTAAATTGATCATCATTTTTTCCCTGTGGCCATTCACAGCCAGAAGTTCCCTGTCTATGTCACAATCACAAAAAGATTTCAAAACTGTGTATTACAAGAGTGGTTTTGCAACCAATTAACAACCGTAAGTAAGGGTAGCTGCCTCACCCCCTCCAAAGCTCACTCATTTTAGACAGGCACCAAGACATACTTCATGCAAAACACATTTTACTGTTGTGTGAAAAGGGAACTAAAAACAGCTGAACAAAATAAAACCGCTGTGACTGGCAAACACTTCATCAGTGTAAATTCTTTTTCTTTCCGTATCTGGATAACATTAAACTGCCTGTTTTTCCTTCATGATTAAAACAAAACAAAAAAACACCTTATTTTTTTATTTAGCACCCTCAGTGGCATTTTGCTTCTCTAAACTCCAGCTGTTTTAACATCAGGCATCTATCCTTAGTGGTTGCCTTTACAGACAATGGAAAAAACAGCAAGTCGCAAGGATGTCCTTTCCAATTCCTAAGCGAGACATTTATGATGATCACAAAGAAGCAACCTTTGGAGATGAAAACATGTCTCCACTGACTACAGACGAAACCAAGTAAATTAACCTTTGAAGAGCTTCAGTGAGGGAAAACATGAGAGTTTCACATCTGAGTCCTGGCTGAACAGACCTTTGGTTTGGACAAATCAAAAGTTACACCCCTAGCATCCTCTTCTAGCTTCGTGGCAGGTGATTGCTTCAGTCATATCTAATTGGTTCTGGCTGTGGTTTTGACTTGCAGGTGGGATCAGTTTATTTGTCTAAACAACATCATCTAGTGCCATCTGGGATACCATAGTGTATCTCAGGTAGCTGTATGGGACTAGCAGGCATGATATGGGACCTGCAGAAGACCTAGGCTCTTCTGGACTGTCAGTCAGAGGCCATGCCAACTAAGGATCTCAACTGGCCTCAGACATCTATCTTTAGCCAGTTGAGCCCCTATGCTTTCAAGTCAATATACTTGGAGCACAACCCTGGCAAAAGGAGATGCGGAGAAAGTCTTTTCAACTTACAGAGAAGTATACGCTGCCATTTGGGAAGACACCTCCTATCACAATGTCAGATCCAGGCAACTCTCCATGAGGGCTGAATCCAAATGCCACCCAGCCAGTTGTATGGACCTGCAGCTCAAACAACATCATCTCCTGTTCATCATGATCCCAGTGGAGGCAGACCATGTTTGAGGGATCCAGGAAGATGGAGAAACGCAGCAGTGGAGGTGCAGGCTGACCAAAACAAAAACATGAGAGTAACAAGAGGAAGAGCAGACCCTTGATTCTTGAGAAGAGAAATACCATCATCAGCAGGACCACTGCAGTTTCTGAGTCTCGCTGGTACCTTGGGCAGCTATTCTGCTATAAGGGGCCCAGTTTATATGGAATTGCAGGAGACTGGGCCTATTGCCAGAAAGGAGGAGTAGAAACCGACTGTTCTATATCCAATTTAACATGTAGGAAAGATAACACTTTACATAATATGTCCTGGCACCCTGCCTCAGTGAAACCCTACTAGGCCATCCCATATACATCTTAAAATATTTTTAAGAGGTGTTTTGTACTACACGACCAAAAAAAGCAACAAAGTGTTTACCTCCTACCCAGTATTCCTCAGAGTGGGTGAATGCTGGCTCTCCTCACCAAGGAAGAGGGGCTCTTCTGACTAACTTGCCTTTCTGTTGCAAATGCTGAAATGAACCCTGACTATGCCACTCTATTGTCTGGTGTGATGATTATTGGCAAGTTTGTTGGGAACGGGCTGGTGAGTCTTAGTGCCATGGTTTATCAGAGGAAGCTACTGGGCACATAAACAGACTGTTGTGGAATGGTAGATTAAGAAAAATGCCTTTACTCCATGCACTATACCTTGGTGGGAATGAGCAGAAGGAGAAAAAGGCATCATTTGTTGCCCTGCCTAAGACCTTTCAGCGTAATCATATGAAAAACAAAGAGCCTCTTCAGGTTTCCAACAGGTTCTGCCAGGAAGTGTCTTGTGCATCTCATCTCCAATTTGCCCAGTTGCATAATCCACCACACAACATAGCCTGGGTCTGCAGATTTTGAAAGTCGTCGTATTCTATTCCTGTTTACTTGCTAGGAAAGCCTAGAAAAGCCCATTCGTATTAATCTTCTGAGACAAGTGCTCACAGAACAGATAATTAACAGAGAAGGAGAGTTATCTAATCTGACCTTCAGGCACAGGGCTTTAACAGATTAAATTACATACAGATTGCTTGAATCCCAGGTTACTTTGTTGGCAGTCCTGCTGTAGACAGCAAGTACATTTGTGGTTTCTTTTGTGAACTATGTAATACAATGCCAACATTTTAAACTTGCTCTGCTCTAGAGAGGCCCAAGACACTGTTCTAGAGGCAGTGCCGAAGGATATGGTAATGCTCAGTGAGTATTTCAAGGCTAGGACAGCACAGGAATATCAAAACTGAGGGACTTCAGCCCCTCTGCGGTGAAAACCAAAGACAGAGTTAATGATGAAGGGGGGATGGAAAAAAGGAAGGGAGTGTGCACGGCTGTATTAGGGTGCTTTGCAGAGCTGCTGATGTGAGCAATATTCACCATCGTTCTCCATTCTTTTAAGCAGCAAATCCCTTTCTCACATGGAGAGGAGCATGAGATTAGGGAATGCAATTGAGACACTGCTGGAAGACATGAGTATCCTGGGATTAGAAGATGGTTTAGCTGTGTGACAAAGATTAGAATTGCCTGGTTTCTTTGATGGAGCAGGATGTGGTGTTTGCATGCCACTGCTGAGGGGTGTGGGTCAGATATCCAGGAACAGGAAGATACCACAGGTTGGCAGTGAGCGAGATGCCAAAGAATATAAAATTATAGATGACCTGAATAGAGGAAAGAAGATAAAACCCTCCCTTTAGAAAACTAAGTGCTCGTACAGGAGCCAAGTTTGAAAAGAAAGAGGAGGGTCAGAACCACAGGGTGCAACAGCACTTTTGAGGTCTGCCTCGTGTGGCAGACAGAGACCTTTTTTGCATTGTGATGTTTCACTGTGTTTCTTTTGGGGGATTTTTATGATGTACAACAAACTTGGGAGATGAGGAAGAATGAAAGTGTTATGCCCACTACTCTTTTGAAACGACCCTGAAGGCTCCACTGCTGAAACCCTTTGCTGGCAGCACACACGTCCCTGACACCCAGCCAACTCCAACCCCCATGTCTCCCCAGCTCAACAACTCCCTGTTGCAGTGCAGGGTAGGAAGCATAGGATTCCTGTTACAACCAGTTGAAGCAATGCCGGTATTTAATTTCACAATATTTGACCTTCTGTTGAGGTTGTTTAACACATTTGCCTGTTCTTTTAGGCCAATTTTTAACGAAATACTCCATTTTACAAAAAAAAAAAAAAAAATAAAAAATTCACAGTCTTGTTTTGGAAATGTGGAAAGAAATGCAACATTTACCTCCAAGACTGCTAGCTGTCAAAACTGGATATCCAGTCAAAGATATTTATTTAGATTGCTTTAATGATAAGTGGCAGAGGGAGCCTAGACTAATTAGACCAAACAACTATTTTTTAAATTACTTAAGTGACATGGAATGACTCAAAGATGCAGCATTTCTATACCCTTTACATTTCTTCTCATTCTTTTTAGTATAAAGCTAATCACTCATTTTGACACATCCAGTTCTAATCCCTACAAACTCAAACCTAGTGTGAAAATCCTCAAAATCTTGCTGAAGATTAGCTACAAGACTTTTAGGAGACCTCATTCACTTGCCCACACGTAGGTATCTAGTGCCATTTGAGATGCCTACTTATGTTTCTCTTGGCCTCACCTGCTGGTCCGAGCGGGCACAGGTTTCCTGTCTCATTTCTGTCAGCTCTGCATGGGTATCTTCAGCCACTAGGCCATCTAAAATAGCTATTTATGCATATGTTAAGACAAAAGAGACAATAAAAAGCCTGGACAACAGATTATATCTCTTCAAAATTAGGGATTAATTGGGAGAAAGGCAGCATTTTAAAAACAGCTACTTCTGCCAGTGTTCATGTGTAAGGATAGTTAAAAGAGCCTACCTCTAATAATGTTGACACTTCTGCTGTGATGGGTGATAGAAACAAAACCAAATATTGCTGTTTAATATGGTTTAAATTTGCATTTTCTGACTTCATCCTTCATTTTATCAAGGTGTTAAGAACCACTGCTCTGCAGCTATGCTTAGACTAAGATTAAAATCTACTTTTTTCTTTACTTTTTGTGTTTGCATTTTGGGGAGGAAATACGGAAATTATAGAAATACGTTAATTTTAGTTTTGAGCAAAATGGTGAGGAGACCACTGGCTGCCAGACAATAAAGGCAGCAATAGTAAAAGCAGTAGATTTGGTCACTTATTTTTCAAATGAAATATTATTCTCCAAAAATGCAGACTCACTGAAACCACAGCTTTTCACATAGACATACCGCACTGCCAACATTTTGTCATGGAAGGCTTTCAGTTCCAAGTGGAATTGGGAATGAAAAAAAGAGAAAAAAAAACCAAAACTGCCCAAATGATCTAATAAGAAAGGACGTTTGGTAGGTTGATATCCAGCTTCTGGACTGAGTGTTGTGGTATTTGGAGCAAGGCTTGAAGCTGAATACTGTGTCTCAAGTCAATACACAGTCAACAGAATACCTGCTATTTTGTCATTACCCTCCTTTAAAAGGTCTTAGCTGTATTACCCAAGGGAACATAAAAGGAGGATGTTAATGAAAGGCAAGTGTGTGAGCTGACTTGGGCAGGATGCAGCAACAACCACAAAACCACAGATGAAAGACAAGGAACAAATTTAACCTCAATGCCTCACAAATCGGGGAATCTCTGAAGCAACACCCGGGCAGCGGGACGCGAGCAGGGCATGCAGGCACCACAGAGTGGGAGAAAGTCCTTGTTAGCAGGAGTGTGTGAGCTCCGACTTGCTGTTCTCACTTGCTTTTCAAGGGTTCAAGCAGGCGTAGTTTTCCACTGTGCTTTGATCTTCTTCAACAACAAGGCAGTGATCTCACGTATGCTGGACAAGGTGTCCCTGAGTCCATCCCAGGCTTACGTTATCTAAGTGCGGATGTTCTACTTGCGAGCACACAAGGCTGAACAACAATTAGTGTCATATATGTGTTGTCCAGCACCCCAGGTGTGAGTCACTTGAGCGTGTTTACAATCCCCCTCGCCAATCTTCTGTTATTTTCCCACAGCAAGTGAAAAGACAGTGGCAAAGGGAATGCCCTGGATGAAAATGAGTGGGTTGTAAGCATTGGCAAGAAGTGGAGGGTGTCAGTCAGGAATCAAGGTTTTCAAGACTAGAATACATGCAGGCAGCTCAACAGTGTGCCTCACGCCGAAAAAAAGTTTGCTTGATAGAACTTGTTACAGTGCTTGCAATAATTATAACATTCCCTATTGTCTGGACAAGGCATATTGATATGGTACAAATGAGTAGATTAGTGGTGGTTTAGATTATCTACTGAAAAGGGCACAAGAAAGGCTGAATTGGAGAATTTACTAACTTTGTTTCCTGTTTCTCAGCAGTTCGGGTTTCAAGTATGGCAAACACTTCTTGTCCCTCCCCATCTCCATCCTTCTCAATGACTACGTCCTCTAGAAGGATGTAAGACAATGCAGGATGACTTTCATTTGGGAAATGCATTATGTTGCACTATGAGCTGCAGCACTTTAGATGGCTATGCTTTGCAATGTGGTGCACAGTACTATATCATACTGAGATGGGTGATACTCCCTTATAAGACACTGTATGATGTGTTATATTATGCTCGCTATCCAAAGCAAAATTAACCAGCAGGTTTAAAAATGACTGGAGGCTGATACCCAGACAGATGCTCTGACAGAGTGACAACTTTAATCTTTGGTAGCCAGGCTAGAAATATCCCTGCACGGCACATTGCTGCACGTCTTTGACAGCCTTCCTCTCCCATGTTTGGATCCATCCCAGATCCTTTAGGTTTCAAAAAACTGGAGACTTTGTGAAAGATGGTGCCAAGCTGATTTACCTTTTGCTGCACATCTGCAGGACTGCTTCTACCAAGTCATATGGGGAGGCCATAGCAAGAAGCAGAGGAGATACAGGCGCCTCATGGAGTAAAGCATGCAGTCCTAAAGGAAAGGTGCTGACAGAGATTTTTTCATGAAAGGATTTCACCTTTTCTTAACATCATTTCTCAGCTCTTTCACTGCTATTGGCTTGTTTTCCCATTGCAGTGTTGCACAAATATTCCTGTTCCTGCAGTCTTCCCAATGTAGCTGTGAAAAGCCCTCTCCCTCTCCACAGGCTGAAAATCTTGGGTGCTTGGTACAAAACTCTGAGGATAGAGAGGGGATCTTTCTCTTTATATTAAGTAATTTGCAAAGTGGGCTAGGAGGGAAAGAAACAGTACACGAGTATGTGAGAGATATTTAGGGAAGGGGAGATTGTAGGACTGTAGTTTTTTTGCCTGCTTTCCCTTCCCAAGCTTCAAAGGGGTGACAGAAGTACTGTTGAAGGCAGGGGCATTGTAGGTAATGGCTAAAGGTCTTTTGGAACAGATATAAACAATACAGTGTCTACACAGTCTTTTTGCTGACAGACTTGTCATTGGAAAGCTAAGAGCACTGGGAAGGATAGAGGATCAAAGGCAACCACTTTCCAGGCTGACAAATTGGCTTTTGCTGTCTCACATAAGAAATAGGAGGGCACATGCATACCTTTAGCCACAGAAATTTATGCCTGCTGATAAACCCTTGCACTGTAGACCAGGAGTAATCAGGAGGGTCTCTACTTGTGGAGGTCACAGATCTGGGCAGGCAGCAAAACCAGAGTTTCATTTCTAGCAGGAGGGTCACGAGAGGAAGCAAAGAGGTTGTCTGAGCCAGTGCGTTGTCTGGAACTAGGCATAGAATGGCGAGAGTGGAAGGTGTCCACTGCCATCCAAGTCTGGCCACGACCCAGGAAGCAGGAACCCGTCTACCTCCCACACAAACACAGAGGAACCCGCTAAAGAAACTCTCAATTATTATCGCTTGTTTCTTCTTTGCAGAAGCAACAATTCAGTCAGTGGTCAAACTTTTGGATGTCAAGAACTGGCAGCTTTAATGTGCTTAAACAATACAAAATGAACGTAACAACCTTTTTTTTTATTTTATCGGGTGATCTAGTTCCCTGTGCGTAATCTGCTTTACGTCAATTCCATACAGTGCAGTGCCATATGGATACTGGTGCTGATATAAAGAAGCTCCAATTAAGTAAAAGACTGGGTGTTTCGTTGGAAATAATTCTTAGTGCTTTGTCTATTCAATACCCCTGTTAAACAAGTGATTGGTTCTCACAGCAGGCAAGTAATATACTTGGAGCACAAGGTCACAGAGCTGACAGTTGGGAAAGATTTAATTCTAGGATCTTCAATCTTCCTAGGTTTTTCCTGTCACAAATTACTGTAATCTTCAATGCATTCTGCCTACCAATGATTTTACTATGACAATTCTGCTTTAAAAAAAAATAAAATCTGGAAATAATGTGACGAACCTCTCAGTTTCCCTGTCAAGACTCTCTGCAGACTGAAAAAATCAAATGGCTTTAATCCATCCAGCCTGACAAGCATTAAGTTTTTTTCTCATAAATAGATAGATGTTTGATAATATATTTAATATAATAATTTGTACCCCTGGTTAACACCTTGCCCCAGGGCAGTCGATCCCTGCTTATTCACGTAGATGTTGTAGGAGCCATAACATATTATGTGTGCATCAAGCACTGTGAAATCAAAACAATGCAAAGCAAGGGCATTGGGGAGCATGTTGCAAAATCTCTGCTTTAGGTTTCTTATACTTTGTTCTTGAGAGCTTCTTAGCTTAGTGAAGCAATTGCTAAGCTCACTCCTTTTTTCAGGCCAGTACAGACATACTGCTGCACTCTCACGGCTCAGCTTTACACTTGCATAACGCAGGGTGCTTTTGGCTTTGTGTTATTTGGGTTGGGGCTTAACTTTGAAGCACTTTGAAGTTAAGCTATAGATAAGGTTCTAGATGTAAACAGAGAACTCACCGCTGCCACACATTGTTCTACGAGATGTATTTGGTGGATTTATTACTCTTTTATAGGGAGGGGGGTGGGGGGTGTTAAAGAAGAGCCATTAGCAATGCATTAAAAATTGAATACAGGAAACCTGTAGTGACACTAGATGGCACTGGAACACTAGCGAAGGATCTGAAGCCACTGTACAGGCGACACCTCATGACCAGCTGCACCTCTGCATTACACAAACTGGGACTGTGGTGTTTCAAGATGGTTGCAGATGCCATCTTTGTCGATGCTGAATAAAAGAACTAACTTCAGGATCCAGCACGAGGAAGAGCATGGCACAACTATTAGGATCCCCATGGTCTGGTCTGGGCTCTGGCAGTGACTGTGCATTTGACTTACAGAAATTATATTTGGGCAGCCTCCTAGGAAGGGTGGTGAAGTGCAACTGCAAAATGTATTTAATTGCAGAAAGGCATCAGGGCTAGAAGCATGCATCATCATTATTTTTTTACAGACAACATTTTCTTAATGAGGTTTCAAAGACCGAAGAGGTGTAACAGCTTGTTCACCGAGCCTTTGTGTTCTCACAGCTTGATTTCTTAAAGATTGGTGACCTACATCCTGTAAATTCCCACTTTTGCAACACCCCTGGTTCTTGCAACTTCTCTTCAACACAATAACACGATTTCCCAGCACTTCCCCATACCACGATGCCCCTTCTAACCTTACACCCCAAATCAGTGATTTTCAGTGTAAAATGCCCAGCTTTTTCTATGTCCCACGTTCCCTAATGGCTTTTGTTTGGCCCAGCTCCTGGTCAAGGGACAGCATATCCTTACGGTGATGCAGCCACGCATGTGCTCCCTGGGCAGCCGGCACTCACATGCTGCTCAGTGGGCCAGCAGAACAGACCATAACCATATTTTCCTACCTTTCCCTCACTGGCAACACTGATAGGGTCTCGCTCCTCCATCAACTATAGCATGCAGAAGCAAAATACTTTTGAGAACACTGTTCCTCCGCCTACCTCAGCTAATATCTGTTAATAAGCTGAAGAGCTCAGGGGAAGACAACACCAACCAGAAGACAGGCAGATCAATGTGCAGAGACAGACAAGAAAGCAGCCACCTCATTTTCTTGGCAAACGTAGCTAAAAATGGCACTATATCATACAGAAACAAAACACGATTCACGGCTTGGGCTTTTCAATTAAGTAAATTGATAACTTAGTGTTTCTTTTCTCTATGAGTCTGCTCCGTTACCAGTCTGCGGGTGGCTCAAGCAGAGCGGGAGTCAGAGAAATCTTCTCAACATTTTGAAGGGTGTTCTCTTACAGCACAGAGAAGAGGATGCTACCTGTATATATTGAGTCTGCCTGTTTCTGTAGAGGCATATGAAAGCAGTGATGATATCTGAGGGCCAAGTAATTTCTATTTATTTTTGTCATCTCTGAAAAAAAAATCCAGCAGTTATCTACAAGAACCCTTATTAGGAAAGATTTTGAAGATGGAAATCACTGTGTAGGCTGAAGGAATTAAAAAAAGAACAGCAGGTCAGCAAGGAAGGGAAGACAGGAAATACACAGCAGCCAGATAGCTACAGTGAAACGCCATCCGTCTGCCTTCTGTGAATAAAAGGATAATTAAACTGAACTGCAGTCTCAGGTGGCTTTGTTACTTTTCCCTCAACTCTATGAATGCCTTGAAAAACCCAAAAGCATACACCACAAGAAGTAATGTGGTGCTGCTTACTACAAAAAGATATTGAAATGTATTAATTGTAAAGAAAATGCAGCTTCAGCACAGAAGCCCATACATCGAATGAGGTTTACAGCTTCACTAGATCTAAGCAATAATACTATCAAGAGCAGCTTAGTATAATTGATCCCAAACTTTGCCTCTGAGGTAGAGCACACAAATACACAAGTGCACAATTATGAGAAGGCAGATATTTTAACTTGGAGCAGCCCAAGCATTCAAGTGAACGTACCACAATAGAGGTGGAGAATGAACAGCAACTGAATTGAAACAGTACAAATTATAGTTCCGAGGATATAAGGATCTGATCTTTTATGTTAAGCGGTATCAGGACAAGCACTCTTGCTGTTCTTAGTCCACATGGAACCCTTACACTTAAACATAAACCCTTTGCTTCTTATCTTGTGTGTTACTCGCAAACAAACAGCCAAAATATTTTCCAAATATCTGCAAAATCTTATCTGAATATTCCCTAAAACTGATAATGAGTCTAATTCCTTCATTCAGCTCCCACCAGGGGTGGGACTCCTCTGTGAAACGTGATAAGGGCTCTGCCTGCATTCTCCAAGATGCTCACCCCTCCTGGGTATTCTGTGCAATCACCGGAACACAGTATATAACAGAACTCACTTCTGGTGCGTCATTCTGGTGATGAATGGGAGTGTTTTATAGCATCCAGGAGGGTTCAGATGCAAAGGAGTCTCTCTGAAGCCAGAGATACAGACAATTCTGGTACTGCAAGCTGGTCTGCTTGTCAGTAATGTCTGCACCACAGCAGGATGATATTTGTCTGCCAAAATACCCTGGTAATTCACTGCTCGATTACACTTTATAACGGGCAATTTCCCTGCTTGGGTCACTCATCTTCCAGGTGTTTCTTGTTGAGTCCCAAGGTTTGCCTGAAGCCAAGAGAACGGTCACATTGCATTGTGCAGTCCACTTTCTCGGAGATGACTATTAGCATAAACTTCCTATTCAGTAGGAGAGCACACCTGTTATAGGCCTCTTGTCGCCTCTGCTCCCTGTCGGATGGCTTGTTTACTCCCTGTTACATTAGAACTGTGTTAGCACCATTTTCATATCCTTTGGGTTTTCCTTTTGCACAAAAAGCCTGTGGGAGTTTGCTGTTATGGTGACTTTTAGCACCTACCAACACCGGTTTCTCTTGGGACTACTGCAATAGCACTGCTACAGTAGCAGCTGCATTTTGTAGGACAATTTACTCATTATTCCCTTTTAAATGGTGGTACTATCTGTTAGCCACAGTAAAGTGTAAAAGTTATAATGAGGCAGGTGTTTTACAAATGCAATGGAAAGACAGTCTACTGTCCAAGAGCTAAACGTTTAAATTAACTAAACATAGAAATCATTGGGGTAACAGAAATTTGGGTGGGTTTTTTTCAGAGTATTAATTTAAACTTTCTGTGGAGGACAATTTCCCTGAATCAAAACAGCTTGCTTTAATCCATCCTTCCTGTTGATATGAATACTGAGTGCAGTCTCTGCAGAAGTGGGCCCAGAATACCACTCTCTTTCCTGCTGCTAAAGAATATAATTTACATTTCTAAATGTGCTAAGAAGGTGTGACAATGGCTTCCATCTAGTGCTTCCCTATAAAGAAGTGGGAGATAGAGAAGTAGGAAAGTGAAGGTGCCGGGTTTGCTTTCTCATATTTTTTATACAGAAGTAAATCCAGTAATCCTATCCATGAATTTTATTCCTGATTTATGCTGATGTAAGTGAGAGGATTCCAATTCTTCCATCAATGCATTTGTTCTTTTAGCTCCAGGAAAATCTAAAATTCAAAAGTCTATTATAACATCAAGAATAAGCCACTCTGCACCTCTACAGTCTCTGTTTTATTGCTGCTGGTTGTGAAGGATCTCTGATCACAACAAGGATGTAGATGAGGAAAATAAATGGTTTTCAAATTCTGTTTTGGTTGCCTGGACTATTTCAGGGTAAAATGAACATTAAGTATACTTACAATGTGCACAGCCCACGTACAGACGGTTACAGCTTATATTCCTGAGTACAAAAAATACCTACAAAATATACCAGGTACGCAACTGAAGCAATCATCAATTGTGCTGTGTATTACTTAATTGGGGGGAAAAAAAGAGAATTTTTTGGAAGAGCTGTTTCACCACTGTGTTCTGCTTGATCAGTTTTCGTAGGCTTTTCCATTTGGGTCTCCAAATGTTTCTCTGGAATAACACGTTTCCTTGTGTTCTGCACATCATTTCCTGTTATGCCTGTGGAGGGCACGGTGGGAGTCAGTCTTTCATCCAGTTCACTTTTCACTTTGTCAGCCGTATCTTTCCAGATATTTTCTGTAATAATAAATAAATAAATAAAATGATAGGGTAAGACTGCAGACTCTTAGTAGCAGATAAATACATGATCACCACAAATTCACAAAAAATCAGTTGAAAATTTTCTCTGGGGTCTTACAACCACTATTGATGCATTCTTTTGCTCTGAAAGTGAAGTGCATTATGGTGTGGTGTCAGATACCGTAAGTATTTTGCTGTCAGTAGGGAAAACATCTTTCTATGTGAATCTTTAGTACTGCCAGTCTTCTTGCTGGCAGCTGCTATAAAACATAAGTAATGGGTTTCTACAGAAGTGAGAAATAGTGGCTCTGTCCACCACATTCCAGTGACCATCCATTATTTGCACACTGTGTACTATCACCTCACCTTACTTTGGACAGATGATATTAAATAGAAAGAAACACCAAACACTGATATAAATGCACTTAGTTCTCCAGGTAGCACATGCTTACGAATATTCTCTTTTTTCTTTTCTGGTGTAGAGAGAGAACCATCACTCAGCTTCCTTGAAGTCTGTGTTTTCTGTTTTGCTCTGTATATTTTTGGCTCCTGGATCCATGCATGCTCCATTGCTTCATCGGGAGTCATGCGCAGGGCAGGTTCCCACCTTAAATCCACGGTAGACAAACAGTTATTTAACAGTAGCTCTAACTGAAAGCCAAAAGATTCAGCATTGTCTTCTGAAAGTCATTTCACGAGGACATTTTGTGAAATAAAATATTTTTAACTGAAAACAAGGAAAAATCTTACGTGATCTTCTCCATCCTTCTAGACCTTTTATTTATTCCAGCACTGTGTGCTTTGCTGATCAAACCCTCTGCAGCATTGAACCACTTTTAATATGCAGTTTATGGTGTTATTAGGGTAGGGACCCTACTGAATACTTTTGTTTCAAGGTTTTCACACTCTGTCAATGCAAACTCCAAGAAAGGGAACATAAATGAGACAAAGGGTAATTCATTAAAAGATACGTCTTCCCTAATTTAATTGCACCTGAAACTACTGTAGAGGCTTAGTGTAACAAAACTCACGTGAGGTCTTACTATGGAAAAAAAGGTGATTTTTTTTTCCCCAAAAAATCTCTGCATTGACTTTGTCCTCTCATAGGTTTCACTTACTCATTTCTCACACCCACATACTCACAAGTACCAAGCGTTCTGGCCAAGACTACTTGGGTGTCACTCAGAGGACAAGGGTTGTCAACTATTGAGTCCCCATCACATCTCTGGATTTCTTCTTGGTTGGTGATGATGTACTAGTCTTTAGACAGATCTTTTATATCCTTTAGGAGTCATCTGCTGTTTGGGCATGCTCCTTCACATCAGAACCTTGCTGACTTCAGTCTCCATAAATGTTAGGCAAGGTATCTACACATGGTCTGTTTTCCCTTGTATTTTGGAACACGTGGTTGTTTTCCTTTCAGGCTAACATGAAAATGAACAGCATATGTGATATTCTGCCACCTTGTTGCCATGCAATTGCTGTGAGCTTTGAGATTTTTCTCTGCTGGTCACCTGTGCCGTGGTCTCACTAGAGCACAGGCCTCCTGGCTGTGACAAGGACATGCACTCAGAGAGCAAGATTTTTGTAAGCAGATATTCAAAGAAGCAGAATTGTTTTCATACATACACCACAGTGTATCACCTGATCGCCATCCCCAAGACCTAGCACAGAAAATATAGTCAAGACATTCAAGCCAGCTAAGTCAGCTCCCAGTGTAACTCCTCCTGGAGGAAATTTGAAGATCTTCTTTCCACCAGAGCAGGAGTTAGATTTAAGTACCAAAACCAAACTTTGATCTACAGATATGCACTGCCTTGCGACAGTGCATTGCAATTATCTATGTTATCTTAATGAACTTTTATCTCAGATAAACCAGAAATTATTTAATACAAAGGCCTCAATGGGTAAAAAACATTGCTTTTAAAGTTTAGTCTCCAGCGTAAGAAGATCTGCTTTTAGATATGATGATGTCAGCTTTCTTTTGTATCTTGGACTAATCCCATATAGTCTATTTGTGCAATGATTTCTCCCTGCAATAAGCTGTGAATAATAATAGTTATCCAAATGTAAGGAAAACAAAAACCAAAAACCATAAAAAGACAGAACATCCCACCAAAATCCCCCAACAGATACAAAGATTTTAAAGCCACAAGAGAATGAAAGCAAAGCCAAAACTAGCCTGCTGCATATAAATCAAAACCATGAACTCACATTAGACATCCTTTCAGAAAGTCCAAGAAACCAGCATCATGGGTTTTCAGCACTGTGCTTAGATCCTTGGAGTCTGGGCATCTCTTTTTTCCCTTGCTGTTAGTTATGGATTTAGGAAAACCTTTGGAATCTTAAAAAAATAAAAACATGTTCAAAAAGTTACACTAAAAATCCTCACCAAATCTTTAAGAGAGTTGCAAAAACAGTACCCATATCTGTCCCACTAACTCCAGTTTTGCCCGGTTGGCTTGATAGTCTGCCAGCATTGTGGCAAACAATACCGGTTACATCCTACAGACTGCGTCTTACACTGGTTTTTTGTTTGTTTTGTGTAATTTCCAAAAACAAATTATATCCAGAGGAATTAACTTAATCTAAATTAGTTCCCAAAGCCCACTGCATTCCTTTTAGCAATAATATTTTTAAGGAGTAACAGTGGAATGGATTTCCCACTCCCTTCCCTATGTCTTTGGCAATGGAGGCCCATAAAACATGAAAAGCACAGCACCAGGTTCATTTGTAGGCTACACGTTACCCATTTGCTTCTTTTCAACACCTCTTCCTGAAAGAAGTTTTGTCAGCTAAGAAGTGGCTGAGGTTCTCTGCCCCTACTCTCTACCAGTGATATGAACTAGGGACTAACTAGCAGTGAGCAATCCCACAAGGACAAACAATCAGAAGTGGTTACCAAAGAACGTTCGCTTTCTTGATGCAGCCTGGATAAAATCAGCTGGTGGAAGACCCAATACCTTCAACACAGAAAATGAATTCATGGAGTTACTTTTCATTTCGCAAACATACATAACAACTGTCAGGAGAGATGAGGTATTTCACCCTCCTCCATATGAAAAGAAGCCGAATGTAGGAGTTTACTGTGAAATGTCTACAGACCATTTCCTCTTGTGCCATGTATTGTGGAAGGAATTAAGGGATTCCTTAGAGGTTTCTTACATAGAAAATGTGATCTTATAAGGGATGACACTGGGATCCTCACTACCACAGAAGAGTCTAAGAGCAAGCATCTCTGTTAATGACGCATGTAGGAGGCCACTAACACAGCATTAGAAGGATCAGAACTTGGGGCTGAGTTCTACATCAGGTTGCAGTTTAGTGATTGGTATAGAGTAACTAAATAACTTGCTTTCATGGGTCAGTTTTGCACCTATTCTAATATTTGCACTGGGTAGGCGATCTGAGGTGGGAGACGTACATTCCTAAAACTCTTTGAAGAACAGTTACAAAGTTGACAGAGCCAAACTCCTTGGTAGGGGCAGACAGTAAAAGAAGGGGCAACATGCACAAATTGTGGAAGTTCAGGGTGACTATTAGGAAAAACTTTTTCACCAGGAGAGTAGAGCAGGAGTTGAGCAGGTCATCCAGAGAGTTTCTACTCAAGCCTTAGAGGTTTTCAAGATTTGGTAGACACAACTGACTAATCAAATGCTAGCAAAAATATCTCAGCAGTTTGGACTAAGGAGATCCAACTCAACCCACTCATACTTCATTCCTAAGAGAAGATGAGCCTAATTGCTTTTCCTTCCCCTTAGATATGCTGCTTCTGTTCTAACTTCTCCGTACAAATTCTGACCAGACTATAATATGTTTCCTTCAGAAGCAAGACACTGAGTCTAGAAAGCAGTTTGGCACATGAATAGAAATAACAGTTTTGCATTAAAGCCCATCCTTTCAAAGAGCCCTTTGGCTGTAATAAACTTCCCTCTAAAAGGCCAGCCCATAGACAAATATATTTCATCATCTCCTGACTTTTCTCTTTGTTGCTGGCAGTGTAGTTTATCAAATGAGTATGTAATTCAAAAGACAATCCCAAAAGTTACCTCCATGATGCAGGCAAGCTGGTCAACTTCATTTTCCCCTGGAAACAGTGGGTAGCCTGTGTAAAGCTCAGCTATGATACAGCCTAAGCTCCACATATCAACAGCCATAGCATAAGGATGACCAAGAATCACTTCAGGCGAGCGATAAAACCGGCTCTGAACATAGGTGTACACTGTATCAAAACAGAAAATTAGACAAGAAGCAAACTATCATAATGGGACAGAAATGTGGATTCCAGATTTCACAGAAAACTAAAATACATGTTCAGACATCATATAGCTACTCTATCCAGTAGCTGCCATTAAGGGATTGCTCACATAGGTTCTGAAAACCTTTTCTAATTCCATCCTAAAATCAGCGGGTGATATGTTTTCCACTGTTCTATTTGGAAATTGTTCTTCCACAAGTTTTACTGAAATAAATCATTCTACTAATGCTGCGATTCAGCTTAGTCCATGTTAATTTTCCTATTTGGAGGTCTTCCCCTTGCATCAATCAACAGTTCTTCATTATCACAGGCTTGCACTGTAGGAAATACTGGTTTCACTGACACTTAGGGAACATTTCTTACTGCCTTCTGATTTCCCCATTAATGTATTATAGCCCCACAGCAGATGTCAAAAGATCTCATTCCATGATTGGGACTTATCACAGTGAGTAGACTAATTCTTTTACCTCTTGTCATTCAGACATACGAACACGATTACAGCATGCAAACTCTCTTATTGTTCCTATCACTCTGCTGGTCACTTTGTTTAAATTCCTGCACTTTGCATTCCCACATATTCAATATCCTTCTGGAAGGAAAGTGCCCTGAAAGGTAAGTGCTGCACAATATTTCGTTTCACCAAGTCTGTGCGGGTAAAGAGTACCATGGTGGCAATCTGTGCCCTTGTGCATTTGACCAACTGCATAATTGTTGTCTGCTTTTTGTCATTCTTGTCAGAAATAAATAGCTGACATTTTGTTTTCTAATCTCTAATCCTGTACCACTTTGACCGTTGCACAAATTCTTGTTTCAGCTGACAGAGTCTTCTCAGATATGGTCCATCTTTCCTTTCAATCGTTTTTCAGTTTGTTATTCTCCTCAAATATTTCAGGCTGTGTCTCAGATTACACTCTACTCAAACATGCGCAAACCTAAAACTGTTACCTGCTCCTATAAAACTGGGCTCTCATAAATCTAATGGGCTGAATCCCAAAATATAAATAAACAGGTTTGGCTCAGCTTATATATCAGTATTTCACAGGAAAACCTGAGCCATTTAGAGACTAGTTTTGTTTTTCTAAATTAATAGAATGCAGTACATATTTCTTTCTTGTTCATTTGGGATTTTTTTGTTTGTTTTTTTTTTTGTTTGTTTGTTTTTAACAGATGCTATACAGTACTTTCTCCCTTACAATTTTATTTTTTGCTGTCTCCTGCACATTCTGCTTAAATCTTTGGTAGAAAAAAAAAACAAAACCTCAGACTTTCTAAACTTGTAGCATAGTTCCTATTCCCCCCATTGTATTAATCCAAAAAGTGCCAATTACAGTTTAACCATCCCAATGGGAAAGGATCTCTGGACCTGATAAACTCCTTTTTAAGTGAAGTATTGGGATTATCCTAATAGGCACATTTCAGCTAACCACTCTTGCAAATGCAATTCTAATTTCGACAGCAGTAGAAGGGCTGATCAGGCCTGGGACAAAGAAAAAGCAATGGTAATAGCTTACTTATCTCCTACCAGTATTTGTTCCACCACCAATGGCTGAAGAGTTAATCAGATTTTTAGTAGGGGTATAGGCCACTATACTATTCTGGGAAACTACAGGCCTGTCAGTCTGACCTCAGTGCCAGGGAAGGTCATGGAGCAGATCCTCTTGAGCGCCATCACATGGCACATACAGGACAACCAGGTGATCAGGCCCAGTCAGCATGGTTTTATGAAAGGCAGGTCCTGTCTGACTAACCTGATCTCCTTCTATGACAAGGTGACCCGCCTAGTGGATCAGGGAACGGCTGTGGATGTTGTTTACCTGGACTTTAGTAAAGCCTTTGACACCGTTTCCCACAGCATTCTCCTGGAGAAACTGGTTGCTCATAGCTTGGATGGGTGTACTCTTCGTTGGGTAAAAAACTGGCTGGATGGCCAGGCCCAAAGAGTTGTAGTGAATGAAGTTAAATCCAGTTGGTGGCTGATCACAATGGTGTTCTCCAGGGCTCGGTATTGGGGCCAGTTTTGTTTAGTATCTTCATCAATGATCTGGACTGGGGGATCGAATCCACCCCCAGTAAGGTTGCAGATGACATCAAGTTGGGCAGGAATGTTGATCTGCTCTAAGGTAGGAAGGCTCTACAGAGGGATCTGGACAGGCTGGATTNAAGTTAAATCCAGTTGGTGGCTGATCACAATGGTGTTCTCCAGGGCTCGGTATTGGGGCCAGTTTTGTTTAGTATCTTCATCAATGATCTGGACTGGGGGATCGAATCCACCCCCAGTAAGGTTGCAGATGACATCAAGTTGGGCAGGAATGTTGATCTGCTCTAAGGTAGGAAGGCTCTACAGAGGGATCTGGACAGGCTGGATTGATGGGCCAAGGCCAGTGGTATGAGGTTCAACAAGGCCAAGTGCCGGGTCCTGCACTTGGGTCACAACAACCCCATGCAGCGCTACAGGCTTGGGGAAGAGTGGCTGGAAAGCTGCCTGGTGGAAAAGGCCCTGGGGGTGTTGGTTGACAGCCGGCTGAATATGAGCCGGCAGTGTGCCCAGGTGGCCAAGAAGGCCAACAGCATCCTGGCCTCTATCAGAAATAGTTTGGGCAGCAGGACTAGGGAAATGACTGTCCCCCTGTACTCAATGGTGAGGCCGCACCTCAAATACCATGTTCAGTTTTAGGCCCCTCATTACAAGAAAGACACTGAGGTGCTGGAGCACATGCAGAAATGACAACAAAGCCGGTGAAGTGTTTAAAGAACAAGTCCTGTGAGAAGCGGCTGAGGGAACTGGGGTTGTTTAGCCTGGAGAAAAGGAGGCTGAGGGGAGACCTTATCGCCCTCTACAACTACCTGAAAGGAGGTTCTCTACAACTACCTGAAAGGAGGTTCTCTACAACTACCTGAAGGAGGTTGTAGAGAGGTAGGGGTCAGTTTCTTTTCCCAAGAAACAAGTGAAAGGATGAGAAGGAATGGCCTCAGGTTGTGCCAGGGGAGGTTTAAAATGGATATTAGGAAAAATTTCTTCACCAAAAGGGTTGTCAAGCGTTGGAACAGGCTGCCCAGGGAAGTGGTTGAGTCACCATCCCTGGAGGTATTTAAAAGACATGTAGATGTGGTGCTTAGGGACATGGTTTAGTGGTGGACTTGGCAGTGTTAGGCTTACAGTTGGACTTAATGATCTTAAAGGTCTTTTCCAACCTAAATGATTCTATGATTCTATGATTAGCTCAATCAAAGAAATAGTTTTTCCACATTTTTTTAAAATTAAGAAAGGTTATTAAGAAAATTACATCAACTTGACTTTTCTGCAAACCTCTTTGGTGTTCATAGCAGCTTGATCCAAAGTCAATAACTTTAACTGAACCTTGGCCTTTGTGGTATAATAATATGTTCTCCTAAAGAGGAAGAAAAATCACAGGGAAAAAAGGGGTTTAACACCACATCAGGTTAGTGAATACTTTGGAGAAAAGCAATGCATAACATATTGGGTTTACACTTATTCACATAATACAAACCTAGAACTTAGAACAACCGAGCTTCCTTGGGAATGCATTTGCTAATGTGTAGGCATCCAATCATGTGCCGTTAACCAAAGCAGAGGGGAGGTTTGTAAAGGCACCCAGTTTGAAGGTTAGCTAGACAGGGACACTAGTCCCTCACATACAATCCAAGCCACTGCTCTGTACAGTGTCTGGTGCTATCAAGGCACCAGCCAGTGAGAATGCTTGCTGTGTGAGCAGAGTGAGCTCCCCAAAACTCATTGTTGTTAATCTACTAAAAGGCAAACCGCATCTGGTTGCATGCTGGGCTAAATTAACCAAAACCATCCTTTTGTAACCACAGAAAGCCCCTGCCCCATGAACGAGTTGTATTTCACAATTCTTCCCTCATTTGCTTGCAACCTTCTCCAGACTCTCTGTAAGCATACCTCTCTCCACCTCACAACAGTGTGATGCAGAGATCCCAAGGTAGTGATGAATGGAAATGCCAGGGCCCTATGGATGCAGCTGGGTGCAGCTGGGTACAGCACTGTGTGCCTACAATTCCAGCTTGAGAAGTGATTCTTAAGCTAGCTCAGGAATATTTGCACTGATGAGTAAACATAGCTTATTAGGTCTCTTTTGCAGAGTTGTATTTTATCATCATTAAAAATCTGTCTAAATCAAGGATTCCCTTTGATTTCCTTTCTGATCATACAATCTTCTCCACTTCTCAGCAGAGATGGCTACCTTTATCAACCAGTTTTAAAGTGGTCATACATCAAAGGACATTTGAAGGACTAAGCAGTTCCCATGCCAAACAATGATAAAGTAGTTTCTTGCATAATTAGTGGACTCAGAAGGAAATACTGTGCGTGACAGGAGGAAAAAGCTGCTACTGACAAAAATCAAGGTAAGAACTGACTTCCACTACCCAGGTGCTCTTGCTTCCGTTTTGGGAGGAAGCATACTCTCTCTGCAACTACCTATGCCTTCATGCTCATGGTAGGACTCTGTCTCTAATACTGGATCTCTCACAATGCAAGAAAGCTTATTAATTGCAAAATCAGGTTTGGGGGGGGCAGTGATTGCCTATCACATAGTCCAGAGAAACTCCATACTCTACCTTATGTTGAGAAATATCATAGGAGGCAGATGGAATAACAGATGTGAGTTTCAGGCAACATAATTAAATTCATGAAACTGTACAATTGTAGAATGAGAACAAAATTCTCTTTTAGTTAATTCACTAAATGTTCGCTAATATGTTACTCTATTTAAATACGCACTACACTCATTGATCTTGCCAACCTCATCCCTTGTCAGGGACTGCCTGGAAACAGATTTCCTCATGGGCCAATTGTTTCTGATTAAGATATTTTGATTATCTTGCAAGCCTTCACTTCTCACTGCAAATTGGTCCGGCAAAGATGCTGGCAAGACAATATGTACAGACAGTATGTGACTCTTCAGGCTTCTGAGTCGAGATACATTAAGCAAAGTGAGAGCAGAATTAGATCCTTGTCATTTTTACTTGACAGCCTATCTATTTATTTATTTATTTATTGGTTCGTTTGAAGTTTTGAAAAAAAAATCAAGAGAATCGTTCACCTGAAATGAAAATAGAATAATACTGCAGTAAATGAACTGAATCAATGGAAAGAATCACTCGAATCTAGTACTAATACAGTCTGAAATAAACTATAGCTTCTGTACAAATACCCTAGTGAGTTTTAAGGATTCTTCTGAGAGTTCCTCTGGATCAATAAAAAATAGGATGAAGCTTATGTATGCTGTACAGAATAACAGGTTACGAAATGACTGTACTTACAGGCTTCAGATCACAGTGAATGATTCTTTCCTGGTAGAGCACTTGTAAACATCTCAGCACACACTCAGTGAAGTGTCGAATTAAAGACAAACTGAAACCTTGGAAATTGTTCTTTTTGATCAACTCATACAAATTTATTCTGTGGGGGTTGTGGGAGTGGAAGAAGAAGAAGAAGAAGACAGGAAGCAGAAAAAAAGATTAGGGAACTTATTTTTAAAGGCATGATTGGTTTACAGTGCATTAACAGAGTATTTAGCCTGTCTTCCTACATGAGGGAGGACTCATGCAGAACAAAATGACTTAGCTATTCTCCTCCTTGAGAATGCTGTTCTGCATGTAATACGCACAAACACCTTTAGATCTGAGCCTCCAGATCTAAAGAAGACATAATGTCAGTGGACTTGCTTGCTTGCTAAACTCAGTGCTGTTATGCAGCTGTGCTGTTTTTCACCAAGAACAACTATCATTAACGAATTGAGAGAAATAAATTTTCTTCAGTTTCCTTTTGCTCTCATTTGTCTTTCCTTTGGCACCTTGTGTAAATCCTTTTTGTCTAAAGAGTCTTTAATCCACAGCAAATCTTTCTAGATAAATACCCCCATAAATTCAGGTCTCGATGGGTTTTTATATCTCTTCTGTCACCATCATATCTTAACTCCTTCCAGTAGGGCTTCAAATGATGTTGCTAACTTCTGCCAAGCGTGGCTGGCAACACGTGAACGCTGCCCTGAGACCCTGAGGGCACCACCAGCCCCGATGGCTTTGCCCAGTAGCCGGGGGTTCCCCCCACCTGCCCATGGCCCTGATCCCCATGTCAGCCCCTCGGGGGGAGCCAGTCTCCAGCTCCCCACAGCCCTGCTATGGGCCCCACCAAGCCAGGCCCACCCATGGGCCTATGTCCTCATCCAGCCTTAGCTTGTCCCTGTCCCCAGGGAGGCACCCAGTGTGCAGGGCTGGGGCTGCCCTGGTTCCCCCCCAGCTGCCCTGCTCCTGGCTTTCAGGCCCTGCCCTGAGGGAGCCCCCATAGCCCCCAGTGCCAGAGCCCCGGGGAGCCCCCAGCCTGGGGTGCACCCTGACAAGTATTGAGTGCTCAGTGTGCGGTCATTCTTCAGAGGAGGGAAACGGCCACAGGGATGGTGGCTACTGAAGCGATGCACAAGCATGCCCTCAGCAATACGATCTCCAGAGGGGTCCTCAGCAGGACCTCATGCATCTGCAAGGACATAAACAACCGCAGCTTTCTGCCATCCCTGCTTGCGCATCCACTGGTGTCAGGCAAGGCCCATTCTTTCAGAAGTAAATCAAGTTACCAGGATTTGATGGAGAAGAAAGTTCACAAATTAACGTGTTTTCACTATTATTTTAGAAGCAATAAAAATTTCATAAGACAAATATTTTTACATGACAACCAGTCTACAACTCTTCTGTAAAGAGCTGAACATAGTGGCTATCCCATGAATGTTTTCCTACAAGTTTCCATAGCAGCTTTCTGAAAAAACTAGTCTGGTTTTTCCCTGGAGAGGAGTCGACTCTTATTCCTGTGTGTCTGAGTGACAGACTCACATGCAGCAACACAACGTATTTAGGTCTGTTTGAGATTAAGCCTTCCATACAATGATGAATCTTCAGCAAAGGCTATAGCACGTGCAGTTTACTGGGGTTTACTTAAAAGGATGAGGAACCTCTGTAATCCCAGTTTGATGCCCTGATTACAAGGTAGCTGGTGAATAAAATGGTCTGACTTCCCTAAAATTTCTTCAAAATTCCTCCTAAGATGTGTCCTGAAGCATACATTCATAGAAAACAAGAAAGAGCTATACTTTTGAATATTTTAATATTATTCATAGTTATATACCCTGAAGTTTACCAGTCATGAATTCATTGTTCTACTCTTTTCCCCTTAGGTCTTTAAAGGGAAGAAGTCTTCAATACACAGCACAGAAAATAAAGGATGGATCATGTCATTGTCTGTGTGAAGTCTGCATGGGGACTTTTTCAGCTCACTTTTGGTGTCCAAAGACTCAGTTATGCAGTCTGTATTTAAACAGTATTCCTTTTTTGTAACATTAAGAAAAGCAAATTCTTACAAAGAAGACATAAAATTTAAAGCTTGTAAGGCACACGATCTACAATGTTCCTTAAGATTTGTGTAAAAGAAAGTATACTTTACCCTAGCAGTTCAAAGGAAATACAGAAGTGATTGCGAAAGTAGAAGTATTCCTTCATGTGGATGATATTGTGAGTATCATCTTTGTCCTTCTTCAGGAGAGCATCAAGAATCTTCACTTCTACCAAAGCCTGGCTGTGAAATCTGAAATATCACAGTACATGGGAATGGTAACATTAACTCAGTCTAGTATTTGTAGCAACACAAATATTACAAACATAATCGTACTGTAAGCTCAACGTGTGGGGCTATGATTAAAAATCCAACATTCGCTCCTGTTAACTACTGTAACTTTGATTCATTATGGTTTTGCCTAGTCTAAATACACTGTCTTTATATAGCATTTAAGAGTAGTTATTTCAACTTGTCTGAAAAAAATATTTAAGTGAAAAACAGTTCCAAATGAGCATCCGGAGTACAATCCTAGTGCTTTCAAAATCCATAGGAATGCTTCCATTTGCTTGAATAGGGCCATATTTCACACCAACCACAGTAAGACAGTCAGTTTTGAAGAGCATCTTTACATTTAGTGTTCACCGAGGGGGGGGAAACTGAACAGCTGATACTCTGTTGCTGAAGTCAACAGCATCATTCTCATCTGTTCCATTGATTCTGGTTCAAGCTAAACTCAACTAAAAATTTGTAACCAGTCACATAACAAGAAGAGGTTGCTTAGGACCATAGTGTAGAGGACCGTGGTGTAGAATTTTTCATGTTAAAATGAGCAACTGGAGCCTCTCAGCATATTCCTGTGGTTTTGGTGTCTTGGGGGGAGAATGTACACCCTCAGCTCTCAGTCATGCAGGGCTGTTTATCTGTGCTGTGTATTAAATGTATTACAGATACAGAGACCTCCTTGTAAGTCTGGAAAAACTGTGCCTGCTTTCATAGACTGTGTCTCCACTGCATCTAGGCCAATTCTGAGTCCCGGACACCACCTTTCTTCACTCCGTTCTGTTTGTTTAATGAAAGTCTTCACACTGTGTTTAATGAAAGTCTGATGTACAGGGGGTTTGATTTTGCCTTGTTCACATTACCCCAGATTGTCACTGCCTATAAAACCCAGAGCTAATTGTACTGATTTAAAGTCAACAGATGTCTCACCTTTTCTTATTCCTTATTATTTTCAGTGCCACTAATTCATTGGTTTTATGATCCAAGCATTTAGCCACCTGCCCAAATGACCCTTTCCCAATCACCTCCAACACTTCATATCGGTACGCAATATGGTCATGTAAAACCTTCAAAAGAGAACAAATAGTTCAGATTCAGATAGTATGACAAAGATCAGGCTTTAAAGTAGTTCCTGTGTGTGAATTTACTGCCTATGAAACATGTTGGACTGGTAGCAAGTGAAGTCTACATTAAACAAGGGTGACAGAGAAAATAACAAGTGCATGCTTCATTAATCCACCTACCTTGCATCAATCCTGAATGAGATGCAAAGTGGTTTGGTTTTAGCATTTTCTTCTGAGCTTTAAAGTGATTGGTACTGATGTTTTCACTACCTGAATATTTATCTTCTAGAAACAACATTTCTCTCACATGGATTACTTAAGAGTCATCAGACAGTCACTACAAATTTAATAAGCTGAAAATGAATACCACAATTTTTCCGCTTACCTTTAAGTAGGAACCATGCTCATCATCATAACAATTATTATTCTGGGTTTCAGGCAAACCTTCAATCTTTTTAGCTTCCAGCCCAAGAAACCATAGCTCTGTATAATTGAAAATTTCTTTTTGCTCATAGACTGTTAACTGGTTTCTAAAACTTTTCAAAGCTTCTAAATCAGAAAAAAAAAAAATATAAAACAAAAAATCAATAAAATGTCAGAAACCTGATGGCAAATTGCTTTTACAATGGAAAATTTTACAGCAAAGCATGCCACTTTGGGCAGGAGGCTGAGTAGCTGACTGTTAGAGGTCCCTTCCAACCAACATTTCTGCGATTCTACAGTGCTGACATTTCGCCCAAATGTATGTTTCTTTTTCTGACTTACAGTTTTATGTTCAACAAAGCATTCATCATCGGTCAGCAAGACTTTTAAGAGAACTTAGGTAAAAATTATTTGATTCTGAGCAAAGTTATGTACCTAGACGTTTTTGAAAATCCCATCTGTTGTCTATCTATCTACTTCAGCAAGCTTCATAGCTTGTTATGTTTTTATTGGTTTGATTGTCATACTTGTAAAATGACAGTAAGCTTTAGTTAACCAAAGCTTCTGATAGAAAATGTTGAGTTCAGATGCATGAGGTTAGGAATTAAATGGGGACCAAATCTGCTGTTCTTCTAGTTCAGATTCTTCCTGCATAGAAACATTTCAGCCACCCTAACAACTCCACTTACATCATTTAAACCTAGATAAATAATCAGACGGTAGCATAACAAATTAACGTGTTCTCTAGGCATGAATGTGGGTGTTTTGTTAAACAGTGACAGATCTTCATCCACTAATGCAGGGATGCTAAATCATTTAAAAGCAAAAGGCCACTACTTTTTTTTTCCTAGACTCTTTCTAAAAATAGATTAACTCTGCCAGAAACTTTATAGATCTGAGAACTCCCAAAATGCAATTTAGCCCACATAGATAAAATGTGACAGAGCTACAAGCAAGTGGGAAAAGTGTTTTATCGCTGTACTAGAATATTGCTGTCACCTACATGACCTCTCATAAGTCTTAGACAAATATATGTTCTTTTCTATAATGCATACTTCTCTCATTTATATATTTGTCAGTCTATTCATTCTCCTATTGCGTACATCAGCAAGTAGGATTTTTATAAATCATGGGGCCCATCCATCTTCCTTTTCTCCAAACTGTTTGTTAAATATTTCAGTGACCATTTAGCATGGGACCTCTGGTCACTGAGTATCCTGATTGCATATGCTCCCTGTCTGTGGAGACAGCCTGTCACTCCAGTCTTTTTAGCATGCTCTGTTGTATTCTACCTGAAGCTGTCATAGGCAGTTTGACACTGATGCTGGTGCTTTCCAGTTGTGATGGTTTTGTCTGGGCTCTGGTATCACTTTCGGGAAGACTGTCTGGAAGGTTAAACTGGGAAAAATTGCCTTGAGTTCTGTTTTCCTGCCAAGCAAAAAAAAAAAAACAAAACAGTAAATTTTCTTTTCAGATATTTTAATGAACATTTAGCTGATCTGCAATTATATAAATATATAAAAAAATATATTTTAAAATGCTACAATCTCAAAGACAAAGCTGCAAGACATTTATTTTGGATCTGTTGAGTGTCAGCTTCATGCTGAGACAGAAAAAGCATGCTTGGGGACTAGCATGCCCTACTTACCCAGAGAGCACTGGAAGCTATTGGACCGTGGAAAGATAAATCTCTAAATAAGAGAAGGAAGTTCATCTTCCAGGTTCATTCAGTGCATGGGCACTCACTTTCTATAAATGCTACAAACTACAATGGTTTCATTAAGTTGCAGTAACTCGCATTAGCTTGGGTAGGGTCTGAGTATGGTCTTCCGAGTACAGAGGGCAGGAAAGATAGAATAATAAGCAATATCCATCTCAAATTTCTGTGTGGGCACATCCTCTGAAGAGTTGTGCTAGAATCCTTGAGATTGCTTATGCAGCCCACAGACACCCTGTCTGGAGGGACACCAGCTTGGGTCTGCACACATAGACATTTGCATAAGAGAAGCATAAAGATTGGTATGAACGGGGAATGAATGGGCCTGTGTGGGTGCAGAAGCACTCAAAGGAACAAATTGCAGAAGAAAGTATATAGAGATGTCACCTATATCAGCAGCACATGCAGATTCTCAGGGCTCCTAGAATCAGGGAACAAAAAACAGACGACAGAATCAAGCCTTGAAGAGAAGATGGATGGCTGGAGATAAAAGAGAATCAGATAAGGAGACAGAAGGTAGTGTGCTCTGGGATTAGGATGTAGGGTGTGGGGGCCCAGGCCATGTTCTCCTCAGTCCCTTCACTGAGGGGAAAAGATTCAGCTGGAGACAATGCACCCAATGGATCAATACCTGGCTGAAGCTACAGAGAGCGCAATGGCTTCTGCTGAGCAGAAACAGGATCCATCTGATGAAGCAGGGCAAGAGTGTGCGCAAACGGCTTTGCTAACCTAGTGAGGATGGCTTTTCATTCGGTACATGAGGGAAGACTCATTATAACCTAAAGGCCCTGATACTCATGGCGTTATTTGGTCACCTCAATATCTGCTGAAGTGGCAAAAGCATTCTCAGAGAGTCCTGGACTGTGTTCTTAATGCAAGTGATCTGAAATGCACTGCTGGACCTGTTATATGCAAGGAACAATTGGTTGTGGATGTGAAGGTCAGGGGAAGGGCAGCTTTGGTTGCAGTGACCATGTGATTGTGGAGTTTAAAATACTCAGAGAAGTGAGTAAGACAAGCAGTAGCACTACAAACACTGATCTGCAAGAAAGCAACTTTTGGCTTGTTCAGGGATTTTCTCATCATAAACCCATGGAAGACTGCCCTGGAGGGCAAAGGAAATAAGGAGAGCTCATTGGTTTTCAAAGTTGATCTCTTTAAAGCACAAGAATAGTCCATTCCAACATGCAGAAAGTTAAGCAAACATTGCTGAAGGCCAGCGTGGATGAAAAGGGAACTTCTGAGCAGATGCAAATACAGTAAGGAGCACAAAAAAGGTGGAAGCAGGGGTGGGTTATCTGGGATGCATGCAAGAGACACTACCTGAACAAGTAGGCATGTTTAGGAAATCCAAAGCTCAGCTGGAATTGCAGCTAGCAAGGGATGCAGAAGTCAGTAAGTACAGTTTCTGTAAGTACAACACCAGCAAAAAAGGAAGGGTAAGGGAAATGTGAACCCACTGCCTTGTGGAATTTGGGACCTAGTGACCAAGGATTTGGAAAAGACCAAGGTAATCGGTGCTTTTCATCAGTAAGTTTTGCCCTCAGGCCTCCCAAGTCCCTGAGTCTAGAAGAAGCGTTTGTGTAAAGAAGCATTACCTGCAGTAGAGGAAGGCAGTTAGGGACCACTTAAGTTGCTGGACATACCTAAGTCTGCAGGACCAGCTGGGATGCACCTGAGGGTGTGGAAGGAGCCGGCCAATGTCATTGCAAGGCAGCTCACTGTCAGCTTTGAAAGTCGATGGCAAGCAGGAGCAGTCCCTGACCGTTTGGAAAAGGCAAACATCACACCTACCTTCAAAAAGGGAAAGAAGAAGGCTTCAGGGAACTACAGGCTGGTCAGCCTTACCTCAGTCCCTGGGACGGCTATGGAACAATTCATCTTGGAAGTCATTTCCAACCAAATGAAAGAGAAGAAGTTGATTTGGAACAGCCAGTACAGATTTGCCAACATAAGTTGTGAGCAAATGGCGCCTGAACAACTTGATTGCCTTCTCTGATGATGTGATTGGCTTGGCCAATGAGAGAAAAGCAGTGCGTGTTGTATACTTTGACTCCAGCAAGACTTGTGATGCTGTCTCCCACAGTATGCTTGAAGCGCAAAGAGTGAGATATGAACTGGATGAATGGATTATAATGTGAGTGGAAACTCGGCTGGATGGTCAGGTTCCAAGGACTGCAGCTGGTTACTGGCGGCACCCCTCAGGGATCAATACTTAGGCCAGTACAGTTTAGCATCTCTATTAATGACCTGGACAATGCATGTGTTCACCCTCTCAAAGCTGCAGGCCATAGCAGGGCTGCTATCCAAAGGGTCTTCAGCAGGCTAAAAAAATGGGCTATGGGTATCTTCGAAAGTTGAACAAACGCTATGTCCTGCACCTGGAACAGAATATACCCATGCAACAGGACAGGCTGGGGGACAACTGAAAGGATGCAGCTTTGCAGGGAAGGGCCTGACAGCAACCTGAACATGAGGTAGCAGCGTGCCCTTGTAGGAAAGAAGGCCAAACACATCCCAGGCTGTATTAGTAAGAGGATAGCCAGCAGGGTGACAGAAGTGATCTCCCACTCTATTCAGCATTTGTGAGACCACACTGGGAGTACTGCGTCTAGTCTGGGGTCTCCCAGTACAAGAAAGACAGTGACTAACTGGGGTGAATTCAGGGGGGATGGTCAGGAGCCTGGAGCACATGATGTACAAGGAGAGGACGCAGGAAATATATTTGTTCAGCCTGCAGAAGAGGAAGCTTCAGGTGTGATCTTACTGCTGTCTGCAGTTACTTGACAGGATGATACAGAGAAATCAAAGTCAGACTCTTCTCAGATGTGCATGGTCCTAGGACAAGATGGGTATGTGGCTAATGGATACAAGTTGCAACGCAGGAAATGCTGATTAGTTATTAGGAAAAACAGTTTTTACCATGAGAGTGCTTCACTATTGTAACAGGTTTCCCTGAGCAGCTGTGGACTCTCCTTCCTTTGAGATATTCAGGGCCCAAATGGACAAGGCCCTGAGCAACCTGCTCCAAGTTTGCTCAGCTTGGAGTGGGAGGTTGGGCTAGATGTCTTCTGAAGGTCTCTTCCAACCTAAACTCTTCCTTAATTTATTTATAATTCTTCATCCTTTGAGGAAGTCCTGATGACTCACAGAAGTGGGACAGGATGGAGACACAAAATGTCAGTCTCTCTCAGTGTCAGAAGGGTAAAAAAGCTGTATTAAAAAAAACAGCACACGGTGATATGGACTAACTGCTGGGCAATACTGGTCCACCATGCACTTGCAAGAAGTCCTGGCTAGTACCACTTGGCTACATGTACCTTGGTGCTTGTGAGTTTTGGGTTAAGAATGTGTTACTGCAGGGGAAAACGGGTTTGTTTTAAAAGAAATCATGCTGTGTTATTTCTAAGGAAGAGTAAACAAAGAAGGTCTCCAAAACAGCACATAATCATGCTTCCTGGATTGAAATGTTTACTGTTCCCTCACACTTCTAAGCCAAGCAAAAGACTTTCTTATCCATGTTTACACAGCTTCTTATAGAAGTCTATAAATTCCATTTAAAAAATAAAAATAAAAAAAAGCACCTCTATAAAACTCTTGGCTTCAATCTTTTCACAGAAAATAAAATGGAAGGATGGTTCATTTCCTGATGCAAAGCTTAATCATTGCCTTTTGTAAGAGTTAAGTGCAGGTTTGACTTATAAAGGCCGCAGAATTAAGCTTTAAAGAAAATTTAAATTATTTTGGAGGCTTGCCCATTCCACCTTATCATTCATGCTATTTTGCATTTTGTAGCTTCTTCTTCCCTAATTTGTAGTAGTAGCAAGCTGCCAATTTCGAAGTCAAAGTATTTGAGAAGACTCTTGACTTCCCCAACAAAATAGGTTATGTGGGGACTTCCAGTGCAAGGATCTGAAAAGGCATCGTATCGGAGCCCTATAGAACCTGTCAAGTCTTTCAATAAAGAGACTTCACTGAAACAGAAAAAAGGTGAAAAAGGGACTGACCAGAGTGGTGGTGGTGAGTACTGCAGGTCCCTGATTTTCTGGGGACAGAAGGAGCAGGGGAAGAAGAGTTCGGACAGGGGATGGACATAGGACTTGTGAAAAAATGAGAAAGAAGCAACACCAAAAGTGAAGATGACTTCAAAAACTTCCTGTGAGGTTGGGTCTCCATTAAAATATTTGGAGATACACACAACCATGCCGGTAAGCAATTTATCTGTTTGACTGTTTACAGTTATTCCTTTTTTTTTTCTTTTTAACTATGGCTGAAAACAGAAGCTGATGCAAATGCTGACACTAAGTTATTTCTCTCTTCCCACACACAAACACACTTGTGACACTTTGCACTGAAAGTCGCTTAGCAGTACTAGAGAGAAGCTTATTAACCAGTCATACACAAGATATCTAAGAGCTTTATAACTCACTCACCTGAAGAGAGGGGAGGACATTCTGGAAGCTCTTATTTGTTATCTGAGGCAGGCTGCTTTCAAGGGGGGGAGGGTTTGCAGTGTCTGCAACCAAACCATGCTTTGCCTGACCTTCCAGATGTGGGAGGGAAAGAACACCACAACTGACTTTCTAAATAGAAAGCATAAGTAAATATTACATAACGACCTAGCAAGCAATTCTGTGTAACAGCTCCGAAAAAAAAAACAGAGGGATTTAAAACCTTCGAAAGGTGTGCCGTTCATTTCTGACACCTAATGGCAAAGGGGAAAAGAGCGGGGACTCCGCGGCAGCTCTCAGTTGTAATAATGGAGGGAAGAGGTTGTCCGGGCAAGAGGGCAGCCTGGCACATTTTAGGGCATGAAAGTTTCCCCGCAAGAGCATCTCCATCTAGCACCAGAGCACTGACTGCCTCAGCTGGAAAAGGTGGTTGGGCTTTGAAACTGAACAGCCGTTCCAGGCAGCAGGACTCCTTTGAGTGGGGAAAATAAAAGCATGTGTAGGGTAATACGCAGGCACGAATTTTAAATGGCAGGCAACATCACTAGCTATTCCCAGCGGTAGAAGAGAAATTGCAACTGGACTGCTGCCAAACAGCAGGGTGGAGACAGTGGGAGGGTCTTCCCTGCACTGGTTTCTCAATATTTCCTTTCCCCTCATTTCCCACAGAGTTCCCTTTGACTGGGCCCCTTTGTTGCACCCCTCATTAGTGAGGAAAAGGCAAACTCTGTGCAAACTTTAATGAAAAATAAACACTTATACTCATTTGAAAGCTCCAGGGTTATTAGTCCTTCCTTTAGATTCCTCCCATTTGTTATTTGCAGAACATTTCTATACCACTCATTCTTTAACATCAGTCATTTAAGCATGTAGTTTCATGAATGTTAGGACCTCTAATATTCTTAGATATCTAAAGTGAGAGAGATCATGCTCTTATCAGTAAAGGAAATTTTTGCGGTTGACTACTTCTTTGGCAAATAATAAAGGATTTAAAATAGATCTGAAACAGATCAACTATGCGCTATCAAATGCAGAACAAGGCTACTCCCCATATAAGCCTGTGAAATTTTTGTCACTGAGGAAAGATAGAAACATTATCTGTCAAGCTTTTGACAACAAAGGAGAGGTTTGACTTTTTTTTCAAAAAGCAAAGAAACAAAGCTCTCAATCCAACCAACTTGAATGAATGTTTTCTAATATATTGGAAAAGCCTTTGAGAACTGAGAACTGAGATTCCAGTGGACTTTTCACGAAAGCTTCAAGAAACAAAAGTGGCTGGGCAGAAGAAATGGCTCAAACGCTACTGAACAGCTAGCCGAAAGAAAATACTCGGAGGCACTTGGGACAGTCGTAAAACTACAGGCGAAATGGAAGAGGACAGGGAATAAAGGACTTCCCTCTGCTCTGATTCATTTATTATAAGGGGTGTCTTAGAAAACAAGCATTCAGATGCTTTTAAAGTCAGCTGAAGAGTCACGTACCTGATGGAAGACTCTGTTAGATCCCAGATGATCACTCTCTTGAACAGTCAGTTGAGACTGGGAAAATGCATCCACATGGGAAGACTGCAAACATGAAATGGTGCTCTAATAAAAATTATTCTTGAAAAAAATCCTGAAATCTCTGTATGGTTTCTCTGTTTCTTTCCTGTGTGGCAACGTCTGTGCCAACACGGTGTATGAGAGAGGACCACAAAAGCTGCTGAAAACACGCTGTGGTCTAGCAATTCCTCTCGCAGTCAAACAGCTGTTTTGTGAGCAGGTGCAGAGACAGCTTGCTTTGCCTATTATGCCTCTCAGCATGTTTGATATGCTCATGTGGTCAGCAGAGGGGAAGGGGGGGGCCTTTGCCATCCCTAAATATGTGCTCGAAAGCAGACAGTGAGCTTGCTTGGAAGGACAGCTTTCAACTGCTTCACAAGGTAGATTGTGAGCCCATCCATTGTTAATAGCAGCATTAAACTGATTCAACTTGTGGGGCAGATTTTATAAAAACACAAATCAATGTTTAAATTTACTAAGATATAGAAAACAATCCATTGGTTCCAGTGGACAGATAATATTAGCAACTAGTAAAGAAAAAAAAAAGAAAAGAAACATGGGGAAAGTGCTAAGCAGCTCATGATTTTTAAGATCCTACTAGTACTTTCAGCAGTTCTTTTATAAAGATGAACATGATAAACAGCACTGTATACTTCTGTCCAATAACAGACTGTAGTGAATTGCAGAAATCTTTACAGTAATTTAGGTACTGAAAACTGTGGCTACAGCACCTTGGAGCTCTATAGGTTGGAGTGAACCCCATCGGGTTTAGTCAAATGTGTTGCCTTGTCCCTGGGTTCTGGGACACAATGTCATTCCACTCACAGTCAAAAAAATCATCTTTATCCAAGTAAATATATCAGTTCCACTATAGAAGTTTTGAAGTGGTTTAACAGCAGTGTTTTCTCCAGCAGCAGCAGAACTAGGAGGCACGAGAGGGAAATTTTCATTTAGAGTTTCAAAATAACAAATTGGCAGCCAAAAATTATCTTGTGGGTGTAAGCTACAGATTAAAAATACTTAAATAAAGCAGCATGGTATTATTCTTTATCTGTTTTGCAGCCAGGGCTTCCATGGCCTGTACCTGTCACACAGTCTTAAATGGGAAGAGCACCTGCTGATGATATAGTCACTGCTCTTTAAAATTACTTTTAGCCTATCCAGTGCTACTATCAGTGCTAGGGGATCACTTTCTAAAGGCCTCTGTCATGGACTTCTGTTAGTCCACATGAAAATATGTCTGCATACTGGTGGAGTATGCTTAATACATTTTGTACTGGCTAGTGCCATAAAACGTGTGCCAGGATGCAGCCTAGCCACACTGAAAGGGCCTCTGTCTGAGCCTGAAAGAAGTAGGGACAACTTGGCTTAGACCGCTGCATCTGTGCTAATACACTGCATATATGCAGGAGCTGTAGTGGGTGATGGACGCTTGTGTACAAACTGACCCATGCACATACAGTGACCATGCTATATCCAGGGCACATCAGCGTTGCTACAAAGGTGCAGATCAAGCTGAAGATACGTGTACAATGGCTCTGACACATCCTGCTCTGTAAGTATGGGATAGGTGCTCAGAGAGACCGTGGGATCTCCATCCTTGGAGATGAGGTTAGACTAGAGACCTCTAGAAGACACTTCCAAACTAAATATGGAGAGAAAACTCTATGTACCAGCCTACTCGATCCCATGAAGGATACGCTGCTCTCTGACATGCAGGTTCAACTGTCTCACCGCCAACCATGAAGACCCTACTAAAGCTGGGCAGACCACCTAGAAACTGCCCTTTGGACAACTGTGCTGTTAGTGTCCAGGGCAGATGTTTTCTCTTTCTTTTCATTTGAAAAGTCAGGGAGAAAAAAAGCCACAAATAAAGAAGTCCTTCTGCAAGCTTAAAAGGTAAACTTCAGATTCAGAATAAGCTGATAACAACAGCTCTGGGTTTAGGCTTATTCAACTAATTGTGTACAGTTTGAGAGGAAAGGTCATGGATATCTGTGGCGCAGAGGAGAATATTACAAAAGGGAAAGGTACTAAGACTTGTCTTTGCAGGACATAATAATTCCCATCTTTGGAAATGGAGATCAGCTGGCCAGGGGTAAGGGATTATGTGCTGTAAATCCAAAACATCCCCAGAGCCACCATAACAAATCCCCCGGAAGAGAACCACTGGATTATTGCATCCTACATATGAATGTCCTAGAACATGATATACTTTGCCCAGTGCATCCAATGTCCTTGTGGTCACTATCCTCCAGTGTGAATGTACGTTGGTGGTCTATGGAAAATCCAGTGCCAGAATATTTTTGCAGACAAACACTTCACATGCAAACTGTGTATCCTGCATTTCAAGGGAGAATCACGTTTGTTATGAAGATGACTTTGGGATCCACAGACATAACTCTACTAGATATATCAACCCAGGTCTTAATAAGACTATTAATTTTAGTGCATGTTATACTTTTCCCCACACCTCATCCATACTTTACTCCCAGCCAGCTTTATTTTTCAGTTTTTGGAGCTGATGAAAACATTACACTTCATTTAGAGACAGTTTCTTAACCACTTTGTGCTTTTCTAACTAAAAGTCAATATAAAGACAGAATTTTAGAGAGAAACAGCTCTTTTAGAGACAAAACCAGAGAAACAATAGATTTCACATACCTTCACATACTGCAGATTCTTAGCTCCAAAATGACATTTTATTTCTTAGTAATACTTTTAAAAGGCTATGCAGTGATGTCTATTTTACTAAATATAAAGTTCAAAATATATTGTATTTACTAACAGAGCATGAACAATTCACAGAATGTCTTTAAAACTCAGCAAAAGCTGAGGAAGCAGGTGAGTGAGCAACAAAATATTCTGCCAGAATTCAGAATCCATCTAATTTCCATTCACTGGGAAAAGATTGGCAAGATTTTGAGATGAACATTTCTCCTTTTACACTGCAAAAGCAAAATCAGTCCAGCAGCCCATGGCTGTGCCTTTTTTAAGTCATGGGTATTTGTGATTCTTTTTGTCTCTTTTTTCCCAAAAGCTCCTTATTAAGAGTAGCACTCTTAATAAGCACTCTTAATAATTCAGCACTCTTTGGGCAATTGATCCAAAACACCTTAAAACCAGTAACTGATCAACCCTCATAACATTCCCCCCAAAAGGTAAATAACATAATCTTTTACCAGTAGAAGAACTGATCTGTGGCTACAGCAGTCCTGCCAGTGGCTAAATGGGGAGCAGGTGGATTGATCAGTTAGTCCACAACAGGGACTTGATGGTCTTGATACAGATGACCCATCACCTGCTGCTCTAGCAGAATCCTGCACATCTAGTATGGGATCTACAGCTGAGATTTTGTGACTGGTTTAATTCTGGCAGGTGCACTCTAAAGAAAAACTGCGGCAACTGTTACTATTTCACTTCATTTGACTCCTAGCTGTCCTACTCCTATAACATTTGGCTTGTCCTACAACTCCAATATTGCACTTCAATCCCAAACTATCATCTCCTGCTATTCCAGCCCTTCAAATCATGTATTACTGGCCATTACCTTGATAATTCCAATTATCACTCAAGAAACAGAACAATGTCCTCACTCACTACCCAGTCTGCCGTTGTAAGGAGGTTTAGGTACTGAGCATACAGCATTCTGCAAAATCAGAAATTGTGACACATCTTCATAATTCCTGAAAGGTCGTCTTATTTTTTTCCGTACCCAGTTAACCATAGAAATCAGAAATGTATTAAGAGTTTTAGAAATTATAAAATACACAATTATATAAAATATAGACCCCATTGTCTCCTCATTTAAATGGGCACTTTCTTCTCTCTGTCCTTTATCAAAACTGAATAAAGCCTGTACAATACATAGAAAGAATGCAATGTAAGTGTTAAATCATGCAATATATTAAAAAGCCATAGCAAACGCGGTCTCACTCACTCAAAATACAGTAGGAACATAAACATTTTCCCCACCTTGTCAACTATTTCTGTCAGCATAACGGCAAGAGTCGTTAACTGCAGGATAGAGGTTGTTTATTCCATTCAGCGAATGCATTTCAGGAAGCCCACCTTCATCTAGTCAGAGCATAGCAGAATCAGTTTCATACACAGTACCCTGCTCAGAAAAAAATGGATAACCCTTCTTGCTTGGCTTCAGATTTAAATTTTTATCCCGGAAATATGCCAGTGACTATTAGCTGCTCTAGTATTCTTTTGGTGGCCATCTGTTCCCTTTCTCAGCCTCCTTCTAGCCAAATATAATTTTCCATATTTATCATGGCAAGTTGGTAATAAGAAAGACAAATATAACAGGATTGGCTGTTCTCCTTGCCGTCTCAGTCTGTTCTTTCTCACTGAGCTCATGTGCTTGTGAAACCAAAAAACACTTGAACTTGTATTTTTTCAAAATTTGTCACAGCGACCTTGCTATACAGTGAGTAAAATCTATTCACCGAGACTGCCAGCCTGGAAAATAAATTAATACCTCAAGGGTTGACTTCTCATTGAACATTATGTGTCATTTACTGAGGACCAAACTGTGGCACCTTGGTCTGCGGTTCTTGTTGGCATCAGTGCAGAGCTGCTCTGTCCTGTAGGAAAATGAGGCTCTCGTTTTGGTGTGAATAGTGAGACAGAGCTTAGCTGCCATCCTGTCTTTCCTTTTCCTCTTTTGGGTGTTGTGCACGTGTGACGGAGCACTGATGAAGGCGTCCCTATCCCCCCACCATCTCAGGGGAATATCTAAAACTGAAAATACAATGTGCTCTCCTCCTTCGTGCAGCCAAGGAATGGCATGTTTCCTGCCGGTCTTAAATCTGTCAACAACCCAGAATAGTTCTACTTTCACTCAGAAACCAGGGTTTTCAAAGAAGAGATACATGCTCATCCACAGATAAGACATTCTAGAAGGCTGCCACTTTTACTGATGCTCCTGGAATGAGCACCACTTTTCACAGTGTGGTCAAAGGACAAGCAGCGATTATTTTGCATTCATGGTGATCCACACAATGCCCATGTCTAATATAATTGCCGAGGCACAGCATCCTAAAAGGCACATCACTCCCATTTCCATCACTCCCACTTTTCCATTCTTTCAGGTTTGGCAACTCTCTAGTCAACAAATCCTCCCCAGTATTACACCTCACATGCAAGAGAAACTTCTCTCGCCAGATAACCACACAGACTGCCATGCCAGCAGGGCAGGTTCAGCCCTGGGACTGCATGGAGATGCCATGTGCTAGAATATAAATTAAACAGCACAAACACACATCACTTGTATCATAAGCTAAATCACTCCCACACAAACATATACAGACAAACGAGCATGTGCGAGCACATACAGGTAGTTAACACTCCAACTCCTCTCCCCCACAGCTATATTAAGCATTTCTGAGCAATTTTCACCAAGGTTCACAAGAAGGGATTTAACTAACGTAGTGTGTGGCATATATTATAACAGCAGAAATATAGAACTGTGATACCAGAAATTATCAGTGCAGTCCACTGTTGATATCATGTTTATGTGCTACACAGACGAGTAACACGATCACTACTGGCACTTGCTAATAGCACTCGATGTTCTTCTTTCAGCCAGCTGTGTTAGGTACAGGAGGTGGGGCATGTGGCAGAAAGCTGCTCACTGCATTCCCTCTGGCTTGTTGTGGCACAGCCGTTCTTTTAATCAGATTTATAATACAGCTTTACATAGCTCCACAACACTCTATGCCATACCTTTCCCTCTCAGGTTTTGACTCATGTTAAGAAACTATTAACATTCCTCTGATAGCCTACATAGCGAGGAACGAAGGACAGACCATGCATTCAACTGTCCCCCATTAATAAGAATGTCCTCTACTTTATTTTCTTTGGTTTATTTCTGTTCTTTGTAATGCTTCCTATTCTCCTCATTTTAATTTATTACATTCTTGTAAGCATATTCAAATTTGCTGTGCTAAGTCATGTGGGAGTAAAAGCAATCTCTAGGATGATTCCTTTCTCATAGCTGAAGAGGAGCAACTAATTTTTGACAACAAAAGAAACTGTACAGTTTTTTCCTACATTTCTCAACAATACTCTCAAAGCAAGAGAAACCTGCCAGGATTACTACTAAGTTTCGGTCATTATACACTGAAATAAAAAGCAGTGCATAAATGTTTCAGCTCTAAATTACAAAGCCGTTCTGTTAAGTTTGAAGGAAACATTGGTGGTCATTGTCACTCATTTTTTTAAAAAATACCTGTTTGTGAAAGATATTTAAAGGAGTTAAGTGCAATGGTAGATAAATTCCTTGTGGATGCGATCACTGGCTGTGATCATCACCTAGACAAAACCTTAACTACAAATTTATTCAGTTTGGTAACATCTCTGAAGTAGAATAGTATTAGAGGTAAAGGACATTAAAGGACTTCTCTGGCGAAGGAACAGGCATTCTGGAGTGGGAAGAGGATTCATTCCATCTCAGCCTAAATGTTCAAGGTAAACAAATCTCCTTGTAGAAGTGAATTGGCTTGGCTTGAGAAGGAGGTTATGCAAATAACGCAGACTAGCTATCCCAAATTTTTATATCCCTGAAATCAGACTAGATTAATTCTACTCTTTATACCCTTTACTGTGCTCCTCCTGCACTGCAATGCACCTTGCAGAGCCACTTCCTCTAATGCAAAAGGAATACTAAATGCTAAATTTGGTTTGAAAACATTTTACTTCCCCTACTCAGATACAGAGAAACAATGAACTGAACACTTTGTCTCCAGCCCTGTGCCATGGCATGCATACAGGCTTGGCCAGTGCCATGGAGAAAGTCAGATGCTGCCACTGCAGGCTGAAGCAGGGAAGGTGAATACCAAAAGTCCTTAAAGAATAATGTGAGTGGAGTTGCCAGAAGATTTCTTAAATCACTCCTGTTCTGGTTGCTGTAATAGACCTTATGAACTATGTCAATAAGACGGTTGCAAAACCAGTGCAAAGGGAATGGGTGATTTAAGGCTTTGCATTCATTTTCCTGGGCAAAGATCCCATCAGATGAACCAATTAGTCCAAGTCTGCTGGAAATGGAAAAGCCAGTCACGCAGTTTCTGATTTCTTTAGAAAGTGGCTTCCACAAAGAGTGCAAAATGTTGGGATATGATAAAGTCAGGTTTCTAACATTTAAATTATTTGCTAGGAAGTTGGCTCTTTAGTTTATTAGCAATTCCTCTTTCTCCTAGCAAACAAGAAAAACAAATAAATAATGCTGTTCAGTTCTAAAAGGACTAGATAAGAATCATGAATGCAGTTTTAGATAGGAGGAAATTAAAACATTGTCTAGCTAAGGACGTGATTACCATAACCTGGGGGGATCATTCCTAATGTCTGAGCAAGGGTCCACAAGACGGAATTCCAATAGAATGCCGGTACACAGGGATTTTCCAAAGAGCTGTTTGACTGTTTGAAGGCACCAGGACCCTGGCAACATCATCATTTCTAGGAAACAGACTAGGCAAACAAAGGATATAGACTAGAAATCAGTGCTTAAATGTGTTTTTCTAAAGCATCAATCTGTTCTTAGGACTATTCCAAGAACAGAAAATGTGGTTATTCCCGGACTCACAAACTGAAGAGGAATCACATGAGAAGCAGTTATTGGACATGGACCAGACAAGTTGATTTAAATAGAGTGGGGTGCACAGATGAAGCGTAGCTCTAGATATGTTGAAAAGTCATAGGCAAAAAAAAAAAAAAGATGACAGGCAAATAAGATCATTATCATGATGGAAAAGAATTTTTAACTTTCCTATCAACCCCTGAAAGCCTTGCAAGATCTCCCTTTCTTGAAAGAGCTCCAGCTGTTTCTGCCAATCTGCAGGTCAAACTGGGGAAACATCTGTGTCACCGCTGTGATGAAGGGAAGTGGAAGCTGGAATGTCTAACCCAGAAGAGTCAAGGCCTCTCAGTCCTTGCATAGTTCATGACTACACTTACTAAATATCTTCCCTAACGCTACTGACGTCAGATATTCACCTATACATTCAGATGACTTCCTAAATAGTGCCATCTGGGGAGGAAAACCAGGGGCATCATTTCGCAACTTCATTACTTCAGAGGGATTGTACTAGTATAAAATTAGTAGCACACCAATGAACAACCCTCATTATTGATTCTCCTGTAGAAGGTCAGTTTAAACAAAATGATTAAATGTTAGGTTTAAACTTAGAAAGACGCATTTTTTAAAAGGCAGAACTTTTGATTTCAGATTAATAAAACTCACTGGGATATCTACAGAGTATCTTTTTTTCTCTAAAAAAAAAAAAAAAGTCGACTGGCTGTCTACAACATATTTATAATTTTAATAAACCACAAAGCTTCTCACATAAACCCAAATGTCAGTCTGAAATCTTTTGCAGAACCGTAGGTACTCTGGGATTCTATTGCTCACCACTTATGCATAAACCTATAAGATACTCCTGTAACTTAAACATGTTAACAGTTCTTAACTTTGCAGCAGTAGTAATGTTAATGTTTTCATTAAAAATTTTCATCTTAATTCCTCATCTCCAAACAAATTTAAATAATGATTAATCCAATAAAAATATCATGTGGAATTGATGGTAGATGGTGCAACTGATCAAACTGTCTTCTTTCTGTTTTCTAATAGTTATTTTTCATTTCTCACAATAGGTATGTCATATCCTAAGAAAAACATTTGTACATGAAACAATAAAAACAAATGCCAACCACTATTACCTTAGGCTGGATTCTTCTATTTCTTCCCATTCGTAAACAAGAGTTATTGAAGAAGCTGAAATCACAGCAGCTTTCGCTGCTTCTTTCTTTCCCCATAATGACAAAGCTCCATCTTTTAAATCTGTCTCCATTCAATTGTTCTCCTTGTAATTTAAACCTGACGCTACCGCTCATGTAATCCAACCCAGCTACACAGGTGCCCCTCTGTGAGTAACAGCATGGGCTGATTGATGATTTTTATGGGTGAGCTGGCTGGAATCACATCACGTGTTATTTTACCACAGTTCCACAGCATTGACACCAACCAAATAATATCAAACTGAACTGCGAATAGTAGCATATTTGCTGACGCGCTATGAAATCCTTGAGGACTTAGCGCAAACACAACAAGTTCGTCAATTAGGCTCAGCATGATTGTAAAACCATCCCTTGAGGCACCACGAGGTGCATCATTTGCTCTCCTTCCTTTTTGTTTTTTCTTTTCCAAAGACACAGCCTTAGCTTTAGCTCTCCTGCTACAAACCTAAACTGTCTAATGAAGGTAATTCAAAGGTAACTCAGAGTTTTAGTGAGAATCCAAAGAGTGCCTCCAAGCATTTCACTCACAGCTTCCTCTTAGCCCTCAGAACTACTCAGAATCTTGGAATGAATGTTTCTAGGTAGTCCTGTCTCTGCTTAAATTTTAATCCTCTGTGTGCCCTGACAGCCTTTTAGATATTCCATCAGCAAAACAAATGCTTGCAGAAGGAGCAGCTTTAGCTTGGAATATTAAGGGAACAGACTTCGGTGATCTTTTATTCAGCACGCTGTAATCTATTTTTGTACTCCTGACAGGCTCCATGGGGGAATAACTAACACTTAGTCTCAATTCATTATTTTCTTTACTTTTCTTCTGAGAACGATAAAGCAAATAATGTTTCATAAAGAGCAGAAAAAATTGCAGACAAAATCTTTGTCAGAGTGAAAGAAAGATTTAAAAAGGTAGAAGAGCAACACAATAAATGACAATTTATGACAATAAAGCCATAGTGGGTTTGGAATAAAAAAGAGAAAAGAAATCTCTAACTCTGCTTTTTGGAAAAGACTGAAATTATTACCAGATAAATTTCTTATATTTTTAAAGTTAAAAAATAATTTTACAAACACTAATATTATTTGATCCTTCTTTCAGAATGGTTTAATGCAAAAAAAAGATTCAGGACCACAGAGACATTGAAATTATATTCTCTCCTTATACAATTTTTAGTTCCTTTGGAAATTTGAGAAAAAAAAATGGGGGGGAAGGAAAGAGAAGGATGAGAAAAAAAGACAATTGGATGACAAAACGTATATGCCAAGAAGTCAAACCCCAAAACTGTTTTAATTAAAAAAAAAAAAAAAAACAAAGAAACCAACTATACAATCTGAAGACCATAACTTTTCTTACAAAACAAACAGAATCTCAAAGCTTGTGAAAGATTTCAGAGAATCAGCAAAGAGTTTGTTCCACATGGGAGAAGATACAGGAATAAAAATAATAAACTGAGCTATAAAGTTTATAATGGACAAATTCTGACTTTGCCTTCATATCCTGCTCCAATTCACATCAGTGAAGTGTTCTGCTGTTTCCAGGAGTCAAATTTATAGCTTGAAAGGAGACAAGGAAAGTGATGGAAAATGAAGAAACTGTATGAAATCAAATAAGTATTTTTGTGAAGTCTAGTGGAAGATGGATCCTTCCCCAGATCCCAAAACACAGTCACTATGAACTGAGCAAGTCAACATGAGAAATGGAAGTTTTCATTCAAGCATTCAGAAGTCTGTCATGACTCCTCTCGTTTTCACAAACACAATACTTGTGAACCTGACAATCGAAAGGTGCCAAATAACTCTAATCATTTTTGTGTAGGTTATGATACCCACCAAATTAATTTGGAGATGTCAGGAGTGGGCAAATTGGCTCTGGTTTCAGTGACTTGAAAAAGTTAAATGGATTTGGGAGGAGAGGAGAGACAGCTAAATGAATCTGCACCAGCTCCTTTTAGAGCTCAACAAGTGCTGGTGCGTGGCAGTGACTTGACATCAGTATACTGCTAGAGCGAATACTATTGACATTTGGAAGACATTAAGAGGTGCTGAGCCTGTGTGTAAATTTAACTTGTATCTCCCGCAAGAGCATAATTTGATCTGCACTTGAGGAAAACTGAATGGGTATGTGCTGCAAATGGGCGTCTGAGCAGGGCACAGTCTAGATCTCCCCGTTTCCCAGCGAGGATCTCCCAACCAGGTCCCAGACGCTTGGGACCTGAACCACCTTCCTGGAAATTAAACGTCACAGTGCTCTCTGCTATTGCAGCATCTACTTCAGTGCTTCAATATTCGCCCACCTTACAGCGGATATCTCCTGCCTCTCTGCTGAATAGACCCCAGGTCTAATCAAGCAACAATGCCACTGACGTTACGTGTCTTCCCATACTTTTTCCATTTACATTACTCTAATATTTTCACATCAGTCTTGCAAATAATTCACCACTCTATTTCCCTAGAAGTTTCTAGAGACCTGCTGCTAATCAGAGGCCACGTCTCTTCTGACTGTCATCAGAGAGAACCACTTCATTTCTTCAGAGAGAGTCCTCAAGTAAAATACAATAATTGGTTTGTTAAAACCACGTATGGAACAGTTCAACACCCTCCTCTTGCTTGCACACCGCTTCACTACACCTCTGATTCTTGCAGCTACCTGTACAGAGCAAAACCCTGTGCCATACAGAACAAGCCTAAATACAAAAACTACAAAGCAAATTAATTCATACTAATCAATATAGATGCACGTAATGAAATACATTTGTCTGCTGTCCAGGTTTGGGGTTCCTTGAGGAGCTTTTATTTGATTAATCTTTTTTGGTTAATGTTTTTATACATTATTTGACTGGAGTGTCAGTCAGGTCAGGACAACTTTGTCCTGTTAATAATACTTAACACTGCTAGGCAAGGACTGAAACACAAAATGTGCTCTCATGTAAAGTTGCCACCAGTGGTCATAGTCAACAGGGAGGTAGAAGAGGAGGAAGAAGATAAGATCACAGCAGAACAATGAAGTGTTACACGCCAAGAGACATAGGCTTTTGCAGCTAAATAGCAGAGGTTTAGAATAGGTAACCTGCAAAGAATGTTGGAAGAAGGGACAATTTAAGAAAAAGACAAAACCCTTACAAACTTTCTTACCCTGTGTCAAAGACACCCCCTGCATGTTCAACTACAGAGTGTAAAATGATGTCATAATCAGAACAGTAATAGATTATATCACACCAACAAAACCAAAATTTGCTCATAAATCCTTTTTCCTTACAGGGAGATGCACAGAAGGGATGAAGAGTGTACAGAGGAACTACTGCAGTATGTGCTGGGCAACGTGTCTCAGGAATGTTACAGATCAAAATTTGGGAGTTAGGCACAGCCCCTGCTTAGGAACAGCCTGGCTGTGATGTGTGGAGGACAGAATGCTTCACATCCTTTTCGTAACATACTTCCCCACTCTTTCAGGAGCAGCTGGAAAAATCTGCCTCCAAATTTCTTTGGCAAGAAAGATGAATCAAAGCAAATGAAAAAAGGGGAAGCAGGAGCTGAGCTCAGCAGAGACAAGCTCACTCATGTTCCAAAGTGTACGCAGTTTAGCAGAGAATATTATTATCAGCAGAGAACTCTACTATCACTTATTTTTTATTACAACCTCACTAGGGCTAATGAAGATACAGTGCACAAAGGTGATAAATGAGGAGAATCAGACTTTCTATATGCAGCCTCATAAATTAGAGGTGGAAAACTTATCCCATACAGATCATGATTTTTCTTTAAATGACGCTTTCAAAACTACTCAGTGCTATATCTGTATCTCGCTGATTTAAATGTTCCCAGGAACTTTGGCAGCTCTCCACTTCGCGTTTACAGTTCCTTTGCAGGTAGACTAATTTCAGCCAGCTCTTAGTAAATATATCTCATCTGCCTTTGCTTTATGGGCACACTTCAACCTTCCTAGAAAAGGGTTTGTGCCATTGCATCTGCCCAGCACTGGCTGCGGAGATCTGTCAGAAAGGCAGATGGAATGGATGGGGGCAGCTAGTCAAGGCACAAGAGCGCTAAGACCCATCCACGTGGCAGGAAAATGAGGTCAGAAGTGTTCATTTAAGGATCTGTCTCTCAATCATACCAGGTGGCCTGCCTTTCCAAAACCTGCAGGCTGGCAGTGGCTTCATGGTTACTTCTGCACAGCCATGTGAACACAGACAAAGAGAACATCTTTTACACGGGATTTGAGTTCCACGTAAAACCACTACAAAAACCCTAGATATTATTAAAATTATTATGATCAATATGCTTGGTCTTCATATATGCAGACACAGAGCTTTAGCATACATCATGTTCTGCAGAAAATCAATGCCTTTGATTGATGTAAGATATGAGTAAATTCAGTGAATGCTAAAGTAGTCAAGGACAAGCAGAATTTTAGAACTCTGATGGTTACAAATCATACAAAATTATAAAAAATAAAACTCTCATTATGATTTCTATGTTTTCTTCAACTCCTTGAAAAAGTTACAACATTTAACAAGCAATATTCAAAGATTTCTTAAAGCCAGAGCGACCCATAATCAAGCAACCTGTACACTGGAGGCAGTGAATGTGATGAATTTCAGTAGAATTTCTATGGATGAGGTTCTAATATTTAACTATATTTCAAAAACAGCTTTAAAGATTTCAGAATATAAGCATTTCCTTTGGAGCTTTCCAGCTTATGGGACTGAAATAGGGGTCTGGGAAAAGGAAGCTGATTACCAAAATTGTTCTTTTTTAAGTTTGGAATCTTATGACCACACACAACTAAGTATGAATTCTCACTATAAATGGAGAATTGGGAAAGAAAAATGCCTGTGAGTCTTCAACTAATGGTCCTTAAAGGTATTTTAACAATACTATTTGGACACCAGTGCAGGAAGGGAGAAACTCTGCACCTTAAATTACTGTAATTCCATTGTCTTGCTACATTTGAGACTAAGGCAGTCTTCATTGTCAAAAGCCCTTGTGTCCTCTTGCCATACCCTGATTAAACAAGGACATATTTAATGCTCAGCCAAACTCTTCTACATTGAAGAGAATGTGCCTCAGCCACCCTAAAAGGCAATTCTCCCATTATCGTGGCTCCCTCTTAAACAGAGATACTCCCCCATGCCAGGAGAAATCATCCACCTTGTTAAAAAAAAAGCAACCAAGTGCCAAAAATCACAGATAAAGTTAAGTCCTTAATGCCAAGCAGTGAGAACACAATGTTGCCTTGCTTTAAGTTCTTCCCAGGGTAGCCATCACAGGTCAGCTCAGAATTGCTCGATTCAGTGAATTCTGATTGGCTTTTCCAAGGTCACCAGGAAATAATTTATTTAAAAAAAAAAAAAAAATCTTAGTTATTACTGAGTATTATTGCTTTGAGCAACCTAATCTAGTGGAAGGTGTCCCTGCCCATGGCGGGTGGGTTGGAACTAGATGATCTTTAAAGCCCCTTCTGACTCTAACCATTCTATGATTCTATGACTATCCTCGAAAGACCTGACCAAAAGCCTCCTGAAATCAAGACTGATCGAAATTTCAGTTGGCTTTGAAGCAAACTTCAAAGTTCTGCACTTGCTGGCCTAAATCGTGTTGCTGTCATTAAGAGTGGATCTCTTGAACTGAGTTGGTTGAAATTCAGTGTCATATTCTGAGAGGATAAAATGTAGGTAATTGGCAGATATCCCTCACATACCACAACTTTTCCTATTGGGCTGTGTTATCCGAGATAAAATGCCAAATACAGAAGAAACTGCAGATATCCAACACTGCTATTGTCTGCTCTCGCCCACCAGTGGTTTAATGAGCACACACTTCAAAAAACTCTTTCATACTCCAAATTAATATTTAAAATTAACAACAGCATTCTGGACAGGTCCAGACTGAGAACAATTGAGAGCAAGGAGAAGTCCAAGACGTTTCTTCATGCATCCTGAGACAGGCTACAGCAGGACAAAGAAAAGCACCATAGTTTCATGAGCATTTTAAACCGGCGCTGTTTCTAAAAGAGGGCTGGGGAGGGGGGGAGAAGTCTGCTTCTCCCTTTGCTATTTATTCCTAATCCTCAGCTGTCCCCTTCTTCATGCCAGCACAAATGTTCATGAGATCTTACAATAAATTGGATCAAAAAATAACTCAGGTTAAAATTAAACCAGCAAAGCAAACTCAGCTTAGTTTTAACCTGCATCAGTCCTCTTCCAATTCACCATACAGTGGCAGAAACGTTCCCGGCAGTTAAGGACAAGTGATCAGGGTCAGGAATGTATTTGAGTGCCTTTTTCAGCAGCAGTTATCAGTTTATGCTGCCTTGCCATGATGATGGAAATATCCTGTTGGTAGCATCTCTGTTGTGCTTTGACACTGCCATTACTGACATTTAAACGGGGAGGACAGAAATACCTCAGCAAGCTGTGGCCTCTTTTGCTGGGATTTTTAAAGTAAAATAACTGATATTGTCAATTCCTACCTGCTTACAATCTCAAAGGCAGCCATACCAGTTGAGGAAGACAGATGTCAGGAGGAAAACAGAGAGAGAGAGATACTGTCTTATAGCTCGTCAATAATTCTTAGCCGTGAATTCTGTGTCAACCTAAAAACATTCACAAATTATTATTATTATTGTTATTATTATTATTATTGTTATTGTTGTTATTATTATTATTATTATTATTATTATTATT